>JAVRQT010000006.1:0-333871 GCA_035926095.1 Elasticomyces elasticus
ACCCTAACCCTAACCCTAACCCTGACCAAGGCCGAAGGGCGCATTTCATAGCAGGGCGAGCGGTTGTTAATCGACAACGTCAGTTTCAGCATAGACGACATCCGCAGTGTGGTCCACGGTTTGGTGGAGACCGTGCAGCAGGCATTGGCGAGGAATTTGTTAATGATCGAGCCGGCTGGTCACGATTGGAAGCCCGCGAGTTTGCCCGCATTTAGCATAGAGAAGTTGTTCAACAATGCCGCCGAGTTGAGTGCTGGTTGGAGTTTTTTGCGGGACGCCCGTACCGAGTGGGTGGTCGATGGAGAAAGGTGGATGCGGTCACGGTTGTTTCACGATGCGGCCATCCAGAAGAGGTTCGTTAAGCGCAGCGGCAAAGAGGTGTCGTCGCATAAGGATGTGAAGTGGAACGAGGCCGGCATCGAGCGGTATTTCCGCGCCGTGCAGCGGTGGAAAGAGCAGTTGATCGTGTTGGTGTATTTGTCCGCCGGTGCACCCGCACGAGCGACGGATTTTTTGAGCGTTCAGCACCAGAACGGGGCCGAAGCGAGGGCCCAGCGAGGCATATTCATCGAGAATCAGATGATGGCAATCGTCACGACGTATCACAAGGGGTACAGCGCGAGCGGCAAGTTCAAGACCGTGCATCGATTCGTCCTGGACGAAGTGGCGGAGGTGGTGGTGTATTTTTTGTGGTTGGTGCAGCCGTTCATCGAGCATTTGCAGTTCGTGTCCGGACAGCACACCGACGCGCCGACGTCGTTTTTGTGGGAGCCCGAAGCGGGAGAGGGGTGGGAAGCCGGCGAAGACGAAGAAATGGACGAGGAGTTACAAGGGGAAGAGCCGAGCGTGGATGAAGGGGACGAAGAAGGGTTCGAGCCCCCCCGGCCCGAAGCCGTATCGACGAACGTGGATGGATTTTGGGACACGAATCGCATGCGTCGGGTGATGCAGCGTGAGACCGAGAAGCGCATCGGCATCAAGATCGGCAGGCGTACCCGGCCATCCAGCGGCAGTACAGCGTGGATGCAAACGTCAGGGGTACGATCGATCAGTTGTATGAGCAGGTAATCGGGCCGAAGAGCGGAACCCAGAGCATCGAGGAGGTCCGGGCGAAACAAGCCGGGCACGGTTTGCACATCGAGGAGATGATATATGGGTTGTTGTTGAACGAAAGCCCGTTCACGACGACGCACGAGCGTGAGCATTCCGGCAGGTGAGTATGGATTGGCACCGCATGTTGCATTTCCGTTCGGCATGGCGAGACGATGGCCGCATGCCGAAGCAGGTCAAGCAGCAGGTGGAAGCCGCAAGGGAGGAAGCCCGTCGATGGCGGTACAAGCAGATGCGCAGCGTTGACATCGACGTGCAGTTGAAACGAGTCGCGCAGAACGAGCAGGCCGAGTTCCGGGGCGTGCAGCGTAAAGGATTGCGAGCCGTTGTCGGGTGCATGCCGCGAGTCACGATCGTCATGCGCACCGGTGGTGGCAAGAGTTTGTTTTTTATGATTCCCGCCGCCGGCAGCAAAGATGGGGTAACCATTGTCGTGGTGCCGGTGGTGTCATTGCGGCAAGATTTGGTGGACCGTTGCGAGAGGGTGGGTTTGTCCGTGGCGGCGTAGGATGGCAGTCGACCGCCGTATCATGCCCGGATCATTTTCATCACGCCGGAGAGTGCGGTGACGTTAGCATTCGGCCGGTTCATTGACGAGAAGCGTGCATCACATTAATTGGAACGGATCGTCGTCGATGAATGTCACACGATGTTGGAAGCGAGTGCGCAGTGGCGGCCGAAGATGTTACGGTTGCAGGAGATGGCGCAGAAGGACGTCCCGGTAGTGTATTTGACGGCGACATTGCCGCCCAGCGAGGAAGAAGCGTGGTTGTCGATTGTTGGGGTGGCACGGAAGGACATGCATATGATTCGGGATGTGACAACCCGACCGAACATCGCGTATTCCGTTGTCAAGTACGGCGTGGAAGAGGAGGAGCAGTGTGTAAAGGGGTTAGTGGGCGAGAAGTTGGCGCAGTATCCCGATGGGCAGGTAATCGTGTATTGTCGGACGATCAAGCAGGTCAAAAGGGTGGCCGAGTACACGGGTGGGCAGGCATTTTATCGAGCGATCGGCAACGGCGAAGAGAAGGCGCGGATTTTGAGGCGTTTGACCGGGCAGAGCACACGGTTGTTTGTCGCGACCAATGCGTTAGGGTTGGGGGTCGATGCACCGCAGATCCGGTGTGTGATCCACGTGGGTTGCCCGTCGGAGATGAAGCAGTATGCACAGGAGAGCGGGCGTGCGGGACGGGATGAGAAGGCCAGCGAGGCGATCATCATGCGCACGATGAAGCAGGATGGACGGGGAGAGAAGGGGGTCGGGGAATTGAGATGGAGCGAGCCATAGCGCAGTTTTTAGAAGGTTCACAATGCCGGCGGATCACGTACGATCGACACATGGATGGAAGAAGCGATCGGTTAGGTTGTGAAGAGGGTGAGGGGCGTTGTGACGTGTGTGAGAGCAGATCCGGGCGTGTCAAGAGGCGGCGCGGGGCAGTCGTTGGCGGAAGAGGCAAGAGGGCAGTTGAAGCAGGGGGGGCGCGTTCGGGGAGGATTGAAGAGAGTGCCGGGTCAGGGAGGATTGAAGAGAGTGCCGGGTCAGGAAGGATTGAAGAGAGTGCCGGGTCAGGGAGGATTGAAGAGGGCGTAGGGTCAGGGATGATTGGAGGGTGGGATGGAGATACCATGGTCGAAAAAGAAGTGGAGGACGAGTTAGGGTTAATTAGGGCGGATGTCAAGGAAGGATGGGAGCGAGAACAGCATGAGATGGAAGCATTAGCAGCACAGACGAATGCGATCCAACAGCGTGCCCGTATGCAGGTGGTGCAGCATCATTTGCAGGTCGAGCAGTTGGACGCGTTGTTGCAGCGATGGCAAGGCCGATGCAGCATTTGTTTGGCCAGCGATCGTAAGGGTAGCGGGCACGACAGTTGGAAGGAATGCCCGCAGCGAGAGTGCCGGCAAAAACGGCTCCATAGGCCCCTTGGAGGCGGACGAGTCGGTAGGCAAGGAAATTTTCCTGCTGGGCGAGGTTATGTGCGACGATTAGCTCGTCGCCACCTAGATCGCTAACGTAGGCCGTATCTTCTGCGTCTATACTCCCTACGAGGGCCAGATTTCGACCACCGGCAACTATGCTATGCCGTTTACCAACCTTAAGATCCCTCTTAGCAAGGTATTATACTTTAACATCTACTACCTGCTCCCCGTCGAGGACCTGCTCGCCCTCTTCCCTTAGTCGGTCGAGCAGGTCGGCCCTAATACAAGCACTGCGACCTAGGATGCTAAGTTCGGCTTCTAGCATACTAAGCCTAAGCCTGCTACTAGCGACACAAACGGCGTTAATGGCCACTACGATAACAAGTTTAAGCTTATCCGTGACCAGACCCTAGTAACGAAGATTGCAAAGGATGTTCGTTCTAAGAATGCGGGACCCTACGAGATCACCTTCGATATTATCTTTAACGACTAGGAGTCGTACACCTTCGCCAAGGAATCTCCTAAGCTAACCGCAGAGTACCTTGCTCCTCTCTAGCACTTAACACCTAAAGCTGTCTTGTCGCTCTAGTTCCTAGACTCTGCTATAGCGTTCAAGTTTACGATTCCGCGCCCGTAGCAGGCTGGTGGTTTCGGCGAGAGGGATATACACTGCAGCCAACAGTATCCTCCCCTGCTAAAGCTAGTACTATAATCTGGAGAAGAGCGTAGATCATAATAGTGTGTCTAATAATAAGGCCTGCGATCATATAATTAGCACAAGTCGAAATTTAGTACCTCATCCTCGAAACGTCCTGTATCAAGTAAGTTGTGAACGTGTGCTCGCGCTAACTGGTTGCGACTTTCGAACCAATCTAGTGAACATGCTGTCTGTTGTCAGATCTGCGCCTTCCGGGTTGCGGCCAACCATGACGCACGACATGAAGTATTCTAGAATCTAGAGCCTGCATTTGTAGCTGCATCCCAATGGTAGACGGAAACATTCGCCACAGGTCGAAAAGGTGAGCACACGATGGCGCCTACAGGCTGCGGCTCCTCGTCCGATCAAAGGATGCAATCTTTCTGTGCACCGCCGCTACCGTCCCCCTAAGAGGCTGAGAACGCTAGCACGGGCACGTTCAAGAGTGACTCTTTGTAGCTTCATGCTGTTGTCGGCCTCTTTCTAACGTGAGGAGGGAAGGTATGCCCTCGAGGCGAGTGATGTACGAAAGGACTAGTGAAATCGTGGCAGCCACGTTGGCTACTGTGGACGAAGGCTGTCTGCGTATCTCGAGGGCTCAGGTCCGGAGACTTCTTATGCCGCATGTTGTTCCAACTCCAGCCCGAGCTCCGCATTTCGAGGCAGATCGTACCCGTTGCGCAAGTTGAAAGCGCGCATAGCTTCCTCGCCCTGTAGGTGCACGCTGTCGATGCTGCTTTCAGGCAACCCTTTGTCTTTTCGGTCTGCCTTCAGGCGCGCCAGCTCATCATCCACTCTGTTGAGCTTGAATGCCGAGTTTCGTGGGTACCAGAACATTCTTGGGCGCGTGCTATGATACTCGGGTATAGAGGGACGACCAAGAGCCCGGAGGATGACTTGTTCTAGCAGAGACTGTGACGAGTCAACAGATGCAGATAAGTGGTAACAGGGAGGATAATGATGAGACAACGCAGAGGACGCTTTCATCTGCAACTCACATAGTCACCGTCTTTCGGCCCTCGATCTAGGTTGTACGGCTCTTTCAGCGTCACATGAGGATTGGTGATTACTCTGGCGTAGTGCTTGTAGTTGAAGCTGTTGGTGTGGGGCAAGAGACCATGCATGATGAAAGTGTCGCCGGCCTTCGCCTCGATGGCTTTGAAGACGTGGCAGTCCTTGGTGTGCTCACATAGCACAGGGGTGTCAACGACTGGATCAAACCCTTCGGGACGGGTGTACAGCTTTTCGCAGATACCTGCGCAGCCCGGTCAGATAGACAGCATTGGGAAGCAGCCGCCGACTCACTTACCTTGCATGCCGTCCTCACAAAGCCATGTGCCTCCTCCGTCTTTTGGAATGTCCGTGAAACAGTGTACAATGGTCATAGCGGTGCTTGATGAGTCGAGAAAAGTGCGGTACCAGTCGTTGTCGTAGTGAAACCCTGCCTTGGTCTGTGGAGGGCGCGACGTAGGATCCTCTTTCGATCGCGCTTCGCTCCCGAAATTTACGATGAAGTTATCGCCGACCCAACGCTCGCGCGTCTCGTGGATTCGATCTTCTCCGCCGCATAGGTCGATGACCTTAGCCCAAGCCTTAGGGCAGAAATCCTCATTCCGGACCTGACGATGATGAGTGACATGGAGATACTCTTCCTTCCAGGTCGTCTTGTCGTGCTCATCATATCCGGTCCTGATCCAGAAGTCAGGCAGCCACTCGTCGATGTACTGCCGCTCGAAACCGCCTTCTACCTTCAGCCAACCATGGACTAGGAAATGCTCCGCTTCTTCCTCGGTCAAAGATTTGTAGGGTCTGGACGGAGCAATCGACTTCTCAAGTTTTCCGGATTTTCTTGAAGTAGTTTTATGCGAATTCGTCTCGCCATCGATAGGGTTGCAGGACTTGGCGTTTCCGTTAATTCCCTATACAAAATCATCTGTCTCAGCTATATCTCCTATAGGATGGGTTCCACGACACCTACAAGGGGCTGAAAGTGAGACATCTTAGCTGATTGTATCTGGATTTGGCAGCGGTGCAGTGGCGGGAATGTAGAGTCTAGGTATGCCGTAGAGGAATGAAACACCGTTCGGTGAGCAGATGTCAGAGACGAGCACCAGGTCGGTCATATCGCCAAATGACCTAAGGCGATATCGGTTAGTTGTCTCGGGTGTTGATAGCCCGACCGCTGACTTACTCTTGAAGCCCAAATGACCTAAGGCGATATCGGTTAGTTGTCTCGGGTGTTGATAGCCCGACCTCTGACTTACTCTTGAAGCTTGGGAGGTACAACGAGAAGGATCGGGCTTCGGCAGATTATTGCTCATCTAGGATATCTCTCCCGACGGTTCACGACTTATTATTATCTTGCATCCAAATGCACACTGCATGGACAGCTGCTCCCAAGCTTGGCTATAGCCGATACGAGGACGCGGTTGCAAATGTCGCGGTTATGCGCGTTGTCGCCACTTTCCCCCGAGGCGTTTTTGCGATACGGCGAGGCGGATTGAGCTGGACCGGTCATCTCCCTCTTGGACAGACAAATCGTCCCGCTCCAGCAGTTTGGCCACGATGCCAACGGGCTATTCTCGACCGGAGGTTTTCGGTGGTCGGGGTGCCTGCTCAATGTGAGAGCACGGTTCAGTAGTGAAAGGACGGTGATTGCAGGAGTGTAGGCGGCTGATAATCCCTAACACTCGCTGTACGCTGTAACGATCAGGTCTGAATCTTCTCCTCAGTGCTCAGGCCTCACGGTGCACACAAATGCAGACGGGAAGAACTGCAAAAGTGGATTGATACCTACAGAAGGTGAGGTGAAATCAGCCCTTTGTTGACGCTCAGATCTGCCTCGGTTGAATCCGCGCTCGCGCCAACAACGCGTCTTCCCAAACGTGTATAACCACAAGCAGATATACAGAAGATAGCTACGCCGAACGGTGCACGGTCCGATGGCAAATACTTTGAGCAACAATGCGCTCTCCTTCTCTAAGATGTTGGCTTCGATATGCCTCAGCTTTGCGTCACGCGCGAGTCTTGTGACGCACTTCTTCTGCTTTTCTATACCGAGTCGCTCTTCCATCTCGTCTACATCTACATGCGCAAATAGCACACCACAGCTCGTACTACTCTTGGAAACGTAACAAGACGACGGTAGTAACGTGCAAAGGCGTCAATTAGTCACTGGCACGCACGTACAGTACATCTCGATCCTCACGCTTCTCCCACCGCCCTAGAGTTTCCAAGATTGCTAATGAACACTACCAAAATAGCACAATACGCCGCACTGGCCGCAAACAATTCATGCCGGCTCGCTTTGATCGACAGACTCATAGCCGCGCTAGAAAGCAGCGTGAAGACGACTAAGATGCCTACCGCGTCCAGCGTCGTGGCCTGCTCGCCAAAGCTCGTGAGCCGGTACATGGCGATGACGGGCACGATCAGCAGGACGAAGATGACGAGCGTGATGACTATGCCCACGACGGCGTTGATGCGCGAGCTGCTGTAGTAATGGATGAACTTGTTCGTCGTCTTTTTGTGCGGCTCGGGCGTGCAGAGGAAGCGCTGCCAAGCACGTTTTGTGTTAGTCACGGTTTACAGTCCCTCGATTGGGTCGCGGCGAATATACCTTGAGGGGTGGTTCCCCTGTCTGGAAGATGCGTTGGAGGAACTGCACGTCCAGGATCCGCAACACCCGCTCCACGAAGCCATCGAAGCTCGCGTACTCACGACCCTGCCGTAGCGTCACGATATCCTCCTTGCAGCGAATGGACTTCATGTCTGCATCGCATAACGGCTTGCTGTTGTGGATGTACTTGCGGATGTTGCGGTACACGCGATTGGACGGTCGCTGGAACGACGACACGGTGCAGGCTTGGATGAGGAAGGCGTCGTACTCGGCAAATTTCGCGCAGATGTCCTTCAGGACGTGGACGCACGTGCGTTCTTCGCCAGATGAGCGGCAGGCCTCAATATCGTCCGATCGGTCCTTGAGCCTGTTGCTGCCTTCGAGCTTCTCAATCGTGGCGTCCAGTGCCGCATCCTCGCCGTCGAGGATGTCCAGTTCTTGTTAGAGATCGGCGAGCTCCGCCTAGAAGTCGAGGATGGCCCGGCTGTGCAGGTAGTCGAAGACGCGGTAGAGGCCAAAGTTGTCTTCGCTGCACTGGAAGGCGGCGAGGCGAGGGTAGCCGTCAGACTGGTCCACAACCAAGGCTTTCACAACGCCTTGCAATCGGTGCGTTGCAGGGGGCGCTAACGCGGTGTAAGGCTCCGCCATTGCAACGCAAGGCGGTATGGCTCGATTGATTGTGAGTTGCAGTGAGGTTGCAAGGCGTTGTGGTGTTGTAGTAGTGTTTTTAGCATTGAGTATGCTCTTGCCCATCCGTTCACTTGAGGCATCTATTGCTGTTAAGCCAATCACAATACGACGGAAGCGCGGCTCCGCACGGACAAATCCTTTCCGTCATTGGTACAACGCGCTTCTGACTTTGGCAGCCTCTCTAACCTCCAATCTCTATCACCGCCTCCCTGCGAGCTCGACGGCTACGAAGGTATAGTCTAGAAGCGCCTCTAAGGCGCCAAATGTAGACGAAAATTCAATGCTCTATTCGCTCCGCACGAGTCACACCCTACATAGCTTGATAGTGCTGTCTACTAATCTTTACACTATACTCTAGGCACCGTGCAAGTTCTATCGGTATCCTACACTCCCCGATAGCAAACTATCTACTACTAGTTAGTATACAAACACAATATTATAAGGACGAAACGTACCGGATGACTATTTGCGCAATTATACTAGTAGCTAGAGTAGGTAGCGATTCCTTTCGACCCGCTAACTATTGCTTTCTTGATCGTATTAAGTTCCTAGTTAGTAACTTCCTTATACCACTCCTTTTATAGAAGCTTTAGAGACTGATTTACTACTTATAGTAGAGTTTCTACGTCGTAGAACCCGTGCTCGTATAGTATTGTTGCCTCCTCGAGTAGATTCCTAGCGTTCTCCCGCTCTATAGTAGCTATCTCGCAGTCGTCCCGCTCGCAAAGTCTAGCTATATCGACTACCCGGACTAATTGTGCGTAGAGGAGTAATAGCTCTACCGCTATCCTCGTTAGGGCCTTTTCCTTGTAGTCGGCGATAAGCTTCCTATAGGAGTAGAAGAAGGCTTAAGTAGGAGAGCGTTTAAACAATACTAAAGAGGAAGCTAAATCTCCGTACTTGTCTTTTACTACAGGAATAAGACGCAACTTGTCCTCTAGAATTATACTATCTGTCCTAACTTACATTATATTCGTTCTAAATACAATGCGGTTATCGCGCTCGCTAATAGTCGGGACGTACTTAAGCTTAAGGCCTTCGTATATACTCTCGAGACTGCTATTACATTGTAATGTATATATAGTAGCGTTGTGTAACTTATGCGTAGGCTGTTGATGTTTTGCGGTGCGTCCCTATAATTTTCTAATGTTAGAGCGAAGCCGCAAGGCTAGTATATACCGTGTTCCGAGCTTTTACGTAACGCTTTCGGTACCTCGTAGGCGGGTACTAACTAGAGCGGATGCCGGATTCTCTCGGACGATATCTTAACGAGAGCCTTGTAGGGCTGTGTCTATTTCGATTAATCTCCGCTCTATTTCCTGTAGAGCAGTCTAGCCTATAACTATAAACCGCTTAGACATCTTATTAATTATAGCACGGTTGATTAAGCGGTTGTATCGATGTATTGTAAATTGTTAGATAGGACGCTAGCATTATAGGCACTTCGGAATCGCTAGTAACACTTCGGACGAATTATTTCCTAGACCGATGATTTTACTATTTGGATCGATCTCGTAGACGTTGTTTAGCCTAATTAGTCCTATATAAGACAACAAACATGTTAGCGAGATTCTATAATAGCGCGTAAGCGATTTCTTAAGCATCTTAGTTTAATTGCTAACAAGATCTAGCCTATAGCTATACGTACCGTCTAGAGTCTCGGTCGTAAAGAAATGCCCGTAGCTAAGAGTAACAATAGGAGTTTCCTCGAGATTAATTTGCGCGTATTCTTTGAATTCAATTATGTCGACATAAGAATCGAGTTTCATTTTACATACCTAGCAATATATAGAGAGGCAGTCTTCGCTATATAGTTTAGGGCATTAGTAACTATAAGGAAGTAGTCGAGTGTAGCGCTTATCGCACGGAAGGCGATTGTAGGGTACGGAGTATAGTATCGTGTACATTCCCTAGTGTAAACACGACTATATACATAGCTCGATATACGGAGCGTACGCTTTATAGCATTTCAGATTGTAACGAGAGTGCTTATATGCGACCTTCGCTAAGAGTTAAAAGAGAGCGTTAAGAAGGGCGAGTAGGATAAAGAACTTACCTCGTACTTAAACGTGTAGAGCCTATATTCAGACCCCCTATAGTAGCGCCTAGGACATGTATAGTTGCACGTTCCGAAATGCCGACCGTATACCCTAATACATTTATACTGTTCTACGATTGTATCTCCTTCGAGAGTTTTACGGTTGTAAAAGCTATATGTGCCCGGGTAAGTATAGCTATAGCGAAGAGTTACGTTACACGGGGTCGAGTATCTATATATATTGCCGTCTACATCTTTATAGTAGCGTACTACTACTTCGTGTCTATAGCCGGGGACTGTCTTCTTAACGACGGCGTCGCATTTAATAGAGCTAAGGTCTTGTATACGATAGTATAAGACACTGTGTTTAGTATAGCCGCATTTAAGATGCACGCTATTTATATAGACGATATATTTGCCGCAAGGGTCGCCGTAAGTAGGCTTCTAGTAAGCATAATTGCAGGGTTGATAACGGCGTTAATAGGGCTGTTTGTATCGGAAAACTTCATGCATTATACGAGAGTAGCATTTTGCTTAATATCGATGTCTACAATCCGGGAGGCGGTCCTTACAAGCTTCCTAGTAACTACCTTCCGGGCTACACCTTAAAAAGTCCTCTACGTACAGCACCTAGATTGCCGTGTTAACGTGCCGAGGACAGTAAAGTTCTAAAGAGGGGCCTACAAAATCTTAAGCACAAAGTATATCGATAACTTGTTGCTACATCGGGACGAACAAGTACGTGTTAGTATTGCTAATTAGGTATATTCCGTGCTACGCCCGGCTAAGGAGTACGTTAATACGATTCGTAGTTTTAAGGAAGCCTACTTTTCTAGCTTTGTTACTTCGAACGAGGGAGACAATAGTAATCTTAGCTTCTTTACCCTAGAAGTTATTATTAGTAGCAATCTAGAGAAGCTCGCTTAGTTTCTTTTTCTCTAGCGGCTTCTTCTTAAGTTGTTGCTCCGTAGCGGCATTGTCTATTGTAGTGTCCGCTACGGTAAATCCGTCTTTAATTAGAGCTTCTTTATCTCGATCGCTTAGGACGATTTCAAAGTTATTGCGTATAGCTGCGCGTAGACTCTAAAGCTGACTAGTATAGGGTGTTAATATAGCGATGTCGCGGGTAGAGTAAACGCCCTATCGAATTAGATAGCGCATTAGGGCATGTACTATCTAAACTTCCTATTTATTAGACTTTGATTTCTTATAGTAGTTCGTGTTATTGCCCCCGTTATCTTCTATATTGTTGTAGTCGAGCTAAAACACGTTCTTCCGCATACCGACAATATCGGGCAGCTGCGTTGTGCTCGGGTAATCCTCTAGTCTCTCGTAAATTGTCTTTTGAATTAATGTAGAGATTTTAGGCCGTATACGCCTCTAAACGTTTAGTTAGGCAAAGGGTATAGATAGTCTCCCGGGTTAGCTAACCGAGAGTCGTTTAAATTGGCTCCGATCTAGCTAATGCAATTTACCGCGGTCGCTTTTAAGAGACAAGTCGAGGAAGTTATTAATCGACGGCCGCAACTGTTAGTAGTCGCTAATTTGGATGAAATGTTCTACGGAAGGCAGTAGTGCCGACATAATATACGGCTCTATTACCTTACTAGCTTCCTTACAAATAACAACCTTAGACCGTACACGTCGTATAGTTAAAGAATTCTTAGTAAGGCCGCTTATTGTAATACCGATTACGTCCGAATTTTGTAGGACACGTCGGTTAACCTCCTCGTAGACATTCGAGAGATTATGTTGGCTCTATACGGCATCCTTAACAACCTCGAAGAATTCGGCCGCTGCGTCTTCTTAGATCTCTTTTGTCTAGATTCTAATAAGTGCCTACCTCTTAGGAGACGAGAGCTCCTAGACATTCCGCTTTACCTTCTCGATAATAGTCGTTTAATCTACAGCTCTAGTCGACGATGCTATTATCGTAGCCGCGACGTCCTCCTACTTAATACTAGATGTCTATATCTCGAAAGGATGTCGCCTAACAGCCTTGAACCTATTAGGATCTATAGTATTGAATTGCTCGCATATACGTTGATACTTTTAGGCGAGGTAGTGTTAGAAAGCTCTCTATTCCGGTCGCTTTCTAACGCCGTGTACTCGTCCTAAAATGCGCCCCGAACGATTTTCGTGTTCCTCTAGCGCACGGTAAGCACTAGCAACTTGCTAACCTTCGTGTCTACTTTTCGACTCGGACTTTGTAATGTTCCTAAGGTTGTAGCCCTCCAATAACTCTAATTGGCTCTGTCCTCCGATACGAACGACTTTGCGAATTCCTGTAGCTATAAGATACTTAAGAAACTGATCTAGGGTATAGTTCGTGTAACACCTACGAATCTCTATTAGTTGATTTTCTACAATATGTTTAAAACCTATAACTTTGCTATACGAAGATGCAATACTTATATAACAAGAATTGGACTAAGATTGGCCTTCGCTTTTACGCTCTAGAGAATTTGTATGATCTTCACTCCAACGTAAGACTTCCCAGTCCCGGGAGGACCTTAAATGAGGGCGAATTCGCGAGTGAGCGCAGCGATCAGCGCCGAACATTGCCCCCAATCAAGTCCCGTCTTGGTCTCCAGCTCCGCCATCAGAGTGAGATCCTGATCCGATGATGTCGAAAGCAGTGACATGGCATTCGAATTACGACCGAGAATGGCATCGAGAGGAAACGCGAATCCAGCATGCCGAGCGTATAATGGCGGAGGAATTCTCAGTGCGATAGCAAGTTGGTCAACACGTGTTGGTAATATCCAATCCTGGAAAGGCATTCGGTTCAGGCGCTGCATATCTTGCAGACTTTTCAAGACAGGCGTGAATGTAGCTGCCAGAACGTGTGGAAATTCAAGCATAACACCGTGAATCTTCTCGCAGCTTAAATTCAGCAACATTCCGACGTGTTGCTGATCCTGAGTCGCAAGTTTTGTTGTAATGGTCGCTATGTTGTCGCTATAAGTCAGGCTGCCGTCGCTTTTGGGATCAGTGCTTCTCTCGGCGACGGTGAGAAACAGATGTTGAACACGTGAGTCCTGAATCCAGACGAAGGAGAGCAGTATACCTTCTTCTAGACGCCGCGATCCCTCCCACCAATTCCGCTTATCGGTTTTTTGCCTTTTGCGAACAGACTGAGGCTGTTGGAAAGAAAGCCTCGCCTGCAGGCCACCATGCTTCTCGAGGAGCAGGTAGCTCACGAAAGCATTGCCGTAGCTGTAAGTGCGATGGTCGCTGGATCCAGGCGTCGGGTTAGACACTTGCTTCGGGTCTTGAATAATAGCTTTCATAAAGCTACCGATGTCATCCTTTAGCTGGCCCAGGACATCGTGGCGAAGCAGGCGGAAGTACGTGTCTATGTATCTTTCCAGCTTGTTGTCCAGAAAGTGCGGCTGATCGGGATCGCTTAATGGCAATAACTCCTTTGCGTCACTCATGATTTCATCTCGAGTGGGAAATATGTTCATATCCGTAATGTCAGCTTTGTCGTTATCATGGCGTCCTCCTGGTTTTATTATATCACGCGGGTAGGAGGTTAGGAGGGCTCTCGTCGACTGGTCTTGTTGCTCAGCGTCATCCCCTGTAGACAGCAAAGCATGGGCACGCGCGACCACAGAGCGGAGATCTCCGACTCGGCTGATAATCAAGCTGGAGGTCACCACTGAATCCCCCATCATCAGCTTGGCAGAAGTGTCCAAGGAATCGAGTAGGTTCGGAAGGCCTTCGTTGAACCTAGCTCTTTGCTCGCGATGCAGCAATTCAGAGAGGGTTTCGAGGAGACCAACCAAGGTAGAGTTGAGCGTATCCGCCGGCGTCTTCCTGTGGGGATCGAGGAGAACACTCCCAACGATGTCGCAGACATGCTGAAAGAACGGAATCACTCTTGTGCCATTCGTTCCCGATATGAAACTGTACAAGTTTCCCACGTACGTATCCACAGAAAGGCAGTCAACCAGGGCTGGATGCGTCATGACTAAGAAGAACGATCGTGAAAGTTCAATAAAGCTCTGATACCGACCGATTTTTGCTCGGTCGCACAGAAGAGCTCGAATGTACTGCCGACCAAAATATTGATCTTCGTTTTCCAGGTCTCTCGGGAGAGTCTGTTTCCAGTCCCGGTCGACTCCATTGACTGGAACAATCATTTAGCACGGAACCGCAATGTGTTGGAAAGCATAGTCGCAATGGGACCGCAACGTACGGATATTAAGAGCCTCCTCCCACAAACATTGATTGGCAAGTAGCCCAGTTGCTTGAGGTGGTTTACGAATAGCACTTCTCCAGGAGATGTAGCTGGTTTTTGCTTCCACTTGCTCCGAAGATTCAACGTCATGCCTGTCTCGCGATGCCAGTTTCCGGTCCAGATCGTGAGAAAATTTACATGAGCTTCCAAATTTGCCTGTAAATGAAAGGGTCATTCAGCGATTCGGTTGCGGAGGAAGACAATCAGTGGCAACATACATTTGCCTCTCTGGAAGTGGGTGCATATTTGTCGTTTAGGTGCGGAATCACCTGCGCTGCGTCCAGGGCCGCTTGTCCCTCCGTGTCTCCCGGAGTAAGATCCTCTCTGATAGTGTGCCATGCCGACAGTGTTTGGCTCAAGATAGAGAGATGAAGAGCTTGGAGAGATGAAGAGCTTGAGGAAGGAGCGGAACTTCTGACATCGTTCACAAGGAAGAGGTGGGATGTGCTGAGACACCCTGCAAGCTCGAGCGCGTACATCTTCCCTTCCAGGTGGCACATGAATACTGTTGCAGGTGGACACAACACATGCATAGCCGCTAAGGTGGTCGAGCGGCGAGATAGCATCAAATCGGCCCAATGAGCGACAAGGTGCGGGCCGATGCTCAGCACAGGCATCACCACTATCGTGTAAGCGAGCCGCACCTTGCTCGGCCCACGGTAGCAGGCTGCTATATGGTCGATCAGCGTCCCAGCTGGATGGTGTCATGACGTGATTCGCTCGATACTATGCTTACACTAAACGTGTCAGTGGTGGCTGCCCCCATGCAGAAGCTGCACGATCCTGCGCATTGACGAGGCTTCTCATTTGTAACAGGCGCAGCGAGATATTGGTTATGAGCACGTGCATCATGATCTGTACTTCTTGGCACAGATCACACCTTTTGGCATATATGTGCTCTGCTGTGCTCTGTGCAGATCACAACAAAGCGCAAGGAATATCCAATGTATATAGAGAACGACATTTCGTTTGTGAAATGGTGTTCAGCTCATTATTCATGCTCAGAACGCCAACTCATGCGACCAAAGCCACTGCAGCGTGCCACTTTGATCAGCCAGATGTTGAGACATATTCGCTGCAGCTACCAAGCAACAGGAACGAAAACACGGTTTTCACAGTACCATCTCCTTATCCCACACAAGATCATCCAATCCTGTCTGTGTAGTACACCTCACTCATGTAGATCGCCGTGCAGTGATGCAAGAGTGGTGGTCAAGATATTGGACCTTGGTACGCAAAGTCCCAATCAAGCTTAGCGGACCCTCGAAATGGTACGCTAGCGCCGGTGCGGTGTCGCGAGCTCTGTTCACATAAACAATCCGACCGACGCATCGGCCGCAGATACATTCAATACGGAGACGAGAATAACTACTTGTTCTGCAGCGATGACATACGCATTAGCTACTCTGCATGACCCTGCAGCTAGACTGCGCTGTATAGTCAGGCGTCGCTCACCTTGAAATCGTCGTTGTCGTATGCTTTTGCTGGGTCCATCGCACGTCCATCACAAATCAATCATCTGCACCATGATGGCAGAAGACGGGCAAGTCGATCAAGCCAAGCGATTGATTCTGTGGAAACACAATGATTCGAGGCCTGTTAGGAAAGCACTGACTGCAGGAGACACAGAGAGCGACAATCGCGAAGGCAACCGAACTTTAGCTCGACTCGGCGACAGCGTCGTCAATCTCATTATCGGGACTATCTGTTTTCAGTCGGAAGTGCCGCGATGTAGGGTTTCTTCAGACGAGTCATGATTACGTCTGCAGTATCTGCATCTCTTGCTGATCCATCGAGGCACAGATGAGCAATGTACGACACAGAAGTTGGTGCAGGACAAGCGAATATGCAGTCGAAGAGCGGTGATGTGCGGGCTCGACAAATTGGTGAAGACTAGTGTTTGGCAAGGCCGCGGTGGACCTCAGCCTGGAGTGTTGAAGAATGCCATGCACGCCCTCATTGCGGCCGCGTGGTCAAAAGCACAGGATTGGTTTCACACCGTTGCAGCCATGGCCGATCCGTGTTCCAGCCATGAGACGACCCTTCGACCCTTCGCGCTAGGCTGAAAACGGACTTGTCGTCTCTCACACGAGCGATTCTACCGCTGTGGGACAGTCAGGTGACGCATGTACTGCCATGGTTGCATACGCATTACGTAAGCCATACAACTTCTGTCGAAGGTTGTCCTGCTCAGAAGACAGTACGTTGACATTGTTCTACGTGTAGTTGTATGGATCCACGTCAGTATATCCCTGCACCTTTCGTAGCATCATCGAAGTGTGTTACTCACTTGTCGCTCGCAACTCTCTTCCAATCTAATTGACTAGGCCAACATTGGAGGCTATCGGTCCGTTGAACTTCGACGGCGAGTCGGACAGTGCCATTCGCTATATCCCTGTCAAAGTGCGTGGACGCCTCAAGATCAACTCGTCTTTGATGACAATAGCGCAACGGACGAATCTGGTCAACGGGTTAGAATAGACCAAGCATCACAGCCGGAGAATACGGACACTTGTCAACCAATCAGCAACCCCAACCAAAGATGTCGAGAGGACCATCGGCACACCATACGTGCAAAGCTCTATGCATACGATGACTTAGCCATCTGTCACGTCTGGGTTGGCAAAAAATACTCAGTCTTATTCGTCGTTCCAAGCATTGATAGAGAAAGCAGACCTCGTACTTAGGCACCGGCACAATGCTTGAACGCCTATGACTTCTTATGGGATTTTCCATCGGCAGGGGTTTTGGCAACGCAGCCGTGCATTGGAAATTCTGACTCCGAGATCAACCTCCCTAGACTTGAATAGTAACTCTACTTTTCGCCAAGGGAGAACTGGCACCGGGACGATCGTCAAGACTATACTGTCGGAGGTACACCCGTCGAAAGCAGCGGCAAGGGAGTACTGCAAAGCCATCTCAATGCGGTCGAATGCACAATGTAGGAGACATCGTAGGAAACTCGCTTGTCTGCCTCCTTATATCCGGGGGAGCTAAAGAGAAGCATATGCTGGATTAGTGGAGGAACAAATCCTGTGGTCGAACAGATGAATGCGATGCACGACTAAAGATCTGTGGCTCCGGGCTAAGTCAGTCCTGGACCAGTCCCGACAGATCTAACATATGTAGCAGACAGCTGTACGAAGTTTCCGAATCGCCGCTCGACCACCTGCAGACGGTTAATGTCATCTATCTGTAGTAGAGAATTGCTTATCTTTACGGGTAACGCTCTTTCTTTATACTCTTCTGCTACGAGGCCAATTATACGGCTGAACTCTTCGTATCGCTTGTCGAAGACAGCTAGTTTAGCATCCCGTCCAGACTGAGACTAGGACACATAACGGCTCTTAGCTAAATCTTCTAGGCATTCGAAGGAGAGCACAAGACGAGGTCGCCGATCGAGTCCTCCGCCGCCTTAGCTTGCTCTATTGTTCGAGGAAAGCCGTCAATTACGATGTTCTCGAAGCCATTTGCGCGTAGAGGAGCAATTGCATCCTGCAATATAGGCAACAGATCGTCGATATCTAGGAGCACACACTAGAGAAAACAATCAACGACGCGCCGAGGCAATGTCTCATTCTTCACTTTCACTGGACGTCTTAGATGGTCGCCGACAGACAGGTGCGCGTAATTGCGATCGGTGCACCATCTTTGGCATAGCGTACCCTGGCCACTCGCGGGAGCATCTGGATGAGATTAGTCCTATGTGGTATATAAGCAGTAGTAGTACTGATCTATCACGAAAACTATCATACTGCAGAGGAGTGTCTCTCTCTTTCTATAGGCACAACTCAAGTGAACCCTTGCCACCTTACTTACTCTTCATCGGCCTTAGCTGACCGCATGCACGTCTCTACACCCCGCATTCGAGCTCGTGGCGTACGCATACTGTTCGAACAGCGCGTCTGTTCTCCTCGCAGTTCATCTCGAGAGACGCACTGTACCTTTGCCGATATAAAACGCTGCTCGTTGTATTGCTGTTTCGCCTTCTTATAACTTCTGTTAACTGTGCTACTATGTCTCGATTCATCCTTGCTCTACTGGTCGCTGCTTTGCTTGTGTGGCTCTCACGAGTCCAACTTGCTGGGCTCGTGGCCATGTGCGTTCCCGTGCCGTTGAAATTCTTGCCTTGCAACAATGCAATGTGTGCCAATGTCTCCGGTCGTGATCTTGTCGTACCATACGCCGCATAAATTCTCTCGATAGAGCTTGCGTAAAGCTAGCATGTGAAGCACGTCTTAACCATGGGAAGATTCTCAAATTCGACTGCAATGTTTCAATGGCCATTTACACCCCAGCTTGTACGAGACTTCGGATATGATGAAGGATGCCGAGACAGTCGTTGGTAAGTACGTGCCCATCATGAGGCACAAGTTTAGGACTCTGTACATGGCCAGGAACAAAGTGATTGAGAGGGTCGCTGCCTCGGACCACGTCATTAGTCTGAGCGCATCCCGAGCCACGAACAAGACTAAGTCCGACATCCTCCTCCCGTACTTGCGCGGCGGTTTCGTCTAGGTCCCGTAGACAGGTGACTCTGTGGACGGACCTGGATGGCACATTTTGACCAGCAGGCGACATCCACGCTTTTAGTGGCGGCTGCCTTGTAGGAAACACAGGTCAAATCGAGCGTGGGCACTTAGGAGCTAAGGCGTGGTGTGTATTGCAGTGCTTTCTAAGCTGTTTGACGCAACAAAGCGCACGACTTGTTCAGATATGGATGAAGCCATCATTGTTGACGAATTGGCGCCAAGACCTAAATGTCTCTTCGTGTTTGCAGGCACCAGTGTCTTGGCACGGCTCGATATGAGTGAATAGTGGACACCCGCTGCGGTGACCTCTCATGAGGTCTGTAGTACCTTTTCAGCTGCAACAGACGCTTTACCAGAGTTAGCGGTCGAAATTGAGGTCACAACTTGCGTTGTGTTACGTTGTCTGGTGAAGCTGTACCCTTCAGCATCGACGTCGAGGGCCACCAGGCACCTGGTGGCGATTGAAATGCCTTGATAGAAGGTAGAGAGCGTCCCATCTTCGACAAGTCCTCGCTCCAGCAACTATCCAGCTTCATGATCGAAGACTTGTGTGCGCATATTGGTCCACTCTTGCCAGTCAAGAAAGTAGCGCAACCTAAAGGTGCTCCAGAAGGTATAACCTCCTATACAGATTCGAAGGGCGCTGACAGGAATTCGGTCTGGAAGCATCATGACATACAATGCACTGAATAACTGTTGATGTTCAATGTCATCGTCACTTGCAGTGGCCATCCAACACGCCACAATGATGGAATCGAATGTCGCGATACTGGACATACAAGCTGTCGCCCATGTACCTTGAATCATGGATGCACTTGAGAGTGCAAGGTAGGCTATCTATCTGCTGCTTCGAAATCAATTGAAATTTTGGCGCTGTGTGTGAAACCTCCCATCCACTGTACATGGCCGATCCGTATGTTTTGTTCGAGTCCACTGCTGATCCCATGTGCGAACAGAACTGCTCGGTTTTGCTTTTATCGCAGAAGCTTTTCCTGTGGACTTGATATTGGACGCCACGGAGGCGATCGAGTCGAGCGCGCTGTAGAGAGTACATTTGTTCGGGCTCCGAACCAAGATACGACGTTCCTCGCTACAGCATTACAAAAAGAGTCTTTGGTTTGCAAATGTACTTCGTTTGGCTATTGGAGAATCGTTGGCGGAAATACGCCGGAGCTTGATCCTCTGTGAAATGCAGGGAGAGCGATGTCTCCGCCATGAAGTGCCTTGACGAGCCGCTGAATCTAATGGTACAATGACCTTGAGTGAAGCTACCACCAGCGATTTTCGAAGATGAAGCTCAAAGTCTCGAGCACCATTATAGCCCTCATGTGAGCAAGGAGGACTCACCACAAGACATGGCTCATGACTCCAGATATGCCAAGATCGTAGAGAGACGTAGCTACCTTGGCGGTATGTTGGATCATCGAGGCAAACTGCAGGAGGAATAAGAGAGAGGATTGGCTCCAGAGATCCGGCAACCACGTGAGATACAAGGGCCTTCATTGTAATCAATCCTGGCTCCTGAGCGTTCCTCTCAGCATTGCGTAGCTTGTGGAACCTGCGGCAAACTCCGACGTGGACCCACTCCCTGGAGAGGGCAGTCTCCTGGTTACCGCAGACTACAATCGCGCTATAGTATCGCATGGCGACACCACAACCCTTGACGCCAAGCCTACCCTGCCGTATGTATGGCACCCTGGTCTTGGCACTTTACTCTTCACTGCCTTCGTGCTGGCTGAATATACAACATCCAAGATCCTAGGGTATTGCGTGCTAGCTGCATCTGCGACACCATGGTTTTAGCGTATATAGCGACGCTAGGATTTACTTAGAGAAGGCGGGTATATACCTCACGCATAGAGGCACCGGTGGGCAATACACTTGTACAATCACACTTGAGAAGGCCGTTAGGCCTTTGGTTTGAATGCCGTCCACTCTGCGGACTGAACGCCGCGTTCACTCTATATCCCTGCTGTAGCATGCAACTGCGAAAGATAGTGCATAGCCCACGGCTGAAGCCGTTGCCAAAGCACGCAGGTCTCGTTCCGATAAGTCAACCTATAGTATATCACTCCAATGTTGCAACAGGCTTGTTCCGTCTCGCAGCTTTGGCGCAGGACTTTGTATCCGCGCTTGAAGGATGGACTTGCAATTGATTATTTAGAGGTTACAAGGATGCGCCATCGTTTGTTCTAGCTTCATCATGAGCATAAAGAGGAAAGCGGAGATGGTACGACTGTCTCGTAGTCCCACACGAACATCTATGGGATGGAGATGGTCGCAGCGCTAAGTCGAGCAGCTGGTGAGCCAAGGGATCTACACTTCTGGGGGATGTTGCTATTATCACTCCATACCTGGGCCGACTTTCGCAGCAGGGTACTGAAACTACAGTAAGGACAGTGTCCTTCTGTCTGGGTTACTGCAAATTCCTTGCGGGACGAGTCGGGAGGTCGGAATAGATACAAACGGAGACACTCTGCTCGCGCTGGGCCGAGGGGACGATTTGCTGAAAGAGAAGATTTGTTTTCGGTCCTGGGCAAAACCGAAGCTTGGTTACCTTCGTCGCCTCGAGCTGGAAGACGAGGGTGAATGTACAGTGCCAGCGATGAAAGCCATATGTGAGGCCATACATTTCCGTGCCACTATGGAGCATGGTTCCCCGGGTGTTCATGAGCTGATTGCGACAGGAAAGGTTACCAGGAAGTACAATTTCACAAACGCACCGCGACTGTGGAGTATGTGTTGGCTTCGCCAAGCGCATAAGAGGCCGTCGATCCCAGATCTTAGGGAGCTTTTGAAAGCGGCGCACAACTTACATGCTGATGAGGACTATTCGCGAATTTCCTTCGACTCGATCCGCCTCCACATCGGATTTTTCGGTCTAAGGTAGGGACTGGCGCTAGAACTCCGAGGTAGGAGGCAGCCAAGGTCATTGGTGCTTGACTGACGGGTGGACAGTTTACCTCAACGAACGGCGGGCGAAAATGGTACAGGAGCTTGATGAGATCGTGCAGACTGCGACGAGCGCGTTGTCGTCGCACAGCAATAGTCATCGGGGCGAGATATGTTCGGCGTGGGCCGCGCAGGTCCGAAATCGTGGACTATGGCCGCTTCGGCGGACCAGTCAAGAATGCAGTATAGAGGGCCTTTTAGAAACTCTGGAGGCGTTTGAAGAACCACGACATCTGTTGCAGGGTTGAGACCTGTATGGTTGCCGAAACCAGTACTAGATCTCCAAGGCAAATTCGCGGTGGCTCGGGGTGTCACATATGCCAAGAAAGCGGGTCTATGTCTTTATTGCATCTTGACGGGCGCTCGACAGGGAAGGTGGACAGTGTCGACTCCGTCATGACGACGACTGACATAGTCACCTTATATCGGGAACATTTGAGGCCGGTGTTGCACTGTATATTTAAACCTTGATTTCTGGTGGTATTGAGCAAGAAGGTGTCTCACGGTCTCCCATAGTCTTCCGCATTCTGGCATCTGAGGGGTCGGCTTAGTGAATGTTGATAGGATCTTGATGAATGCAACGATACGTCACTACGATCACTCATCTTGAAAGAACGAACAAGTCTGTCACGATGCGTTGTACCACGTGGTGCACGCCAGCGAGGCAGCAACATCACATACGCAAAGCTAAACACAAGCTGTGTAGGATGGTGAGTGAAAGAGGCACAGGGGTGGCGCACGATTTCTAGCCGGCGCTACGTCATGAAACCTGAATTTACGCTCGCGGGTCCCATGCTGAGGAGCGAACGTGATCGATTTCTCCTGCTTTTCCATCCACGTTGCATCGCGACGAGCCGTGTCGAAATTCCGAATGTCTTCAGCAAGAGTGAAGAATTGACAGCCAAGCCGCAAAACTTCGTTGTCTACAAAACGAAACGTAAGTTGGCCGATACCCTGATGTCTACGGTCCTTCCCATACGCTGAGCACTGCTCATAGCAGCTACCCGGCCAAGGCTGGGTGCCCGCACGGACAGCGACCTCACCTTCGCCCAGCTCAGCAAATGGGTTCACAGTTGTGTGAGCAGCCACTCTGAATGCCATCAACCCCATCGACCGGGAGCAGCGCCATACATTCCCACAAGACTCCTGGATCTTGGCGAATCCGCATCGTCCGCTATCAGACTCGTGGAAGCAATGAAGACTGGAGTGCCTGGGCCGTATGCAACTCTAAGGTCGGTCTTTGCCCAGTGCATGTGCTGATTCCCCCTACTTACAAGAAGTAGCCATTGCTGGGGCGGCATTGCCTTCACGTGTCTTACGGAGGACAATCACGCCGAGCTTCAACAAAACATCGACGTCGCGAGTCTCCCACTGACATTCCAGGACGCCATCTTTGTTGCACGCCGGCTACAGATACGGTGGCTGTGGGTGAGTGAGCAGATAAAAACGACTCGTCAAAAAGTTAATGGCGTTGCGAGAGCTGACACTCACACCAAATAGATTGACAGTTTGTGCATTCAGCAAGATTCGGCGAAGGATTGGAGACACGAGGCTGCGCTGATGGCCCAAGTGTACGGCAGCTCGCACTGCAACATAGCCGCGGCGAATGCTCATAACGGCACCAAAGGACTTTTTCGTCATCGTCGTTGGGCTGCATTGCCACCGTCCTCAGTACAGATACGCTGGCGAGACCAGCCATTGAGCTGTAAGGTGATCAGAGAGGACTTTTGGAGCGGCGAGCTGCTGTCTGAGCCACTCCATGTGCGAGCGTGGGTATATCAAGGTACGGACACAATCTTGACCAAATAGCTTGTGCACTTTAGACTGACTGGTCGAAGAGCGCATGCTGGCGCCTAGGACGGTACACTTCGGCAAGCGTCAGATCATGTGGCAATGCGCGAGTCTGACTGCCTGTGAGAGCATGCCAGACGGTCTCCCAACGGCACTCAGCGACTTGACCACAGAGGAACGTACGTGGAGACGATCGCTGCCTCTGTTGACCCGTCACGAAAACCTATCAAAAGACCAACTCGCCAACATGCAGCGCATGTGGCGTACCAGCGTTGAGGGCTATACACAGTGCAGCCTCACGAAGCAGAGGGATAAGCTGGTTGCTATCGCTGGCATCGCCAATATGGTGCAAGTGGCGCTCAACGAGGTGTACTTTGCAGGTCTGTGGCAGGAAAACCTGGTCGAACAACTGGCTTGGCGAGTGAGTGCTGATGCGTCACTTCCGACAAGACAAGCCTCGCTGTGGCAGCAGTACCGAGCTCCATCCTGGGCCTGGCCCTCAGTTGAAGGGACGATCGAATTGCCGGTTCGGGTCTTACAGCATCGGGACTATGCTCTGGACATTGCTTACAGAAGTCCGCAGATTGAGCTGCTAGATCCAGCGATCCCGCTGGGCGAGATCAAATCCGGCTCGCTGCGCGGGCGTGGGCAACTGTATACGATGGCATTCTCAAATACAGACTCTCCAAGGAAAGGGTGGACTTGGGGTGTGAAAACGGCGAAGAACCAACACACATGGTGCTATCTATTTCCCGATAGGCCCTTGAGCGCGCTTGCCATGCACAAAAATCGGATCTACGGCCAAGAGAGGGGTCCGGAGCGCTCGATGGTGGACATCGACTCGAACAGTGTGATCCTGACGGTCCTTATGTTGGCGTACACTTTTCGGCCCAAGGGTCAGCCGCCAGAAGGCTATACCGTTCATGCCTTGGCTCTGCAGCACGCCGGAAGTCGTGGGACGTATAGTCGGGTTGGACTGATTGCATTTCGCAGTCTTTCCGCCGAAAGTTGGGCGCTGCTGCAACAGGCTCGATTACGTTCGCGCGAGGCCGCATGGTCCGAGGCCTTCGATGACATGAGCGGCTTTCACACTGTGGTGCTGGTTTAGGACCTCGCTACATGCTGATATCAATAGACCTCAACGGATCAGCAGACCTTGAACGGTTCTCATACCTCCATGCTCGGCGAGTGACACTGGTGTGTCTCAATCACTCGCCAGCCCTTTGATAGCATTGGTCTCTGCCTCATGAAGACTTGCTAAGAGTTTTGCAGACGCTCCATGATCCTCGGCCAATTGCGATGGCAATTTTCCCATGCTATCGCGCTGCAACACCCGGGCACCTGCATCAAGCAACACTCCCATAGCTTGCGGCTCGTTTGTTCGTACGCACTCGTGGAACAGCCTCTGTACCTTTTCATGAGACACCGAAAGGCGAGCATGTCTGTTCACGAGTCTGATGGCGATGGCCCAATAATTGCCTTGAATTGCCAGATACAACGCGGTGTGTCCGTCTCCGTCACACCTGTCTATGTCGAGGTCAACGTAGCCATCCAAAAGGGCCGTAACAAGGTCCTCCGCATCTGCAATATCGCTTCCTAGCTGTATGATAGCTAGCAGCAACGCGGTAAGCCCTGCAGCGTTCATTATGCTTCCAGACACACGGCCGTCCTCCAGCAATGCCTGCAACACAGCTAGGTTGCCTGCCTCGATTGCGCAGTGTAAGACTGTATAACCAAGCGGGTTGCGTTCGGTCAATTCTTCACTCGAAACCTGGCTCAGTTCCTCCGCTGTGTATACGCTTGAGTCGTGCAGAATGGTCTGCCACAAGCGAGCGGTGGCGCCACTTGAGCTCGAAGGTCCGCCAGTCGTAATGTCAAGCATGTGTCCAATCTCAGATTGACGGTACAACGCTGCGATATCCGATGGGATCATGCCGTCCTTGTTCTTGATACTTCGGTCAGCGCCAGCCTTCAAAAGCGTGCGGACAGTCTCTGGGCCGCAAAATCCACCGAGAGCGGCACAATGCAGAGCGGTCCAGCCCCTGTGGTCTTTCGCGTCCACATTCAGCCCTTGGTCAAGAAGGTATGCGGTGATTGTGACGAATTCATCGTCCAGCGCAGCGTAGTGGAGAAGCGTGCGACCTAATGCATCCGCGTGTGAAATATCTGCACCGCTCTGATGCAGCTTCTTCATGATGCTGAGACGGTTGTTCTCTGGTATGCTTTCATCGTTCCAATTTGCAGATTCGAGCAGAATCATTGGCGCACTACGCCCTAGCAAAGTTTCAGAGACGTTGACAAGTCGTTCGAAATCCATCCTTCCAGTCAGTTGGCGAACTACAGTGGCACTGCCAACCTCGGCAGCTATGTGTAGCGCCGTTCTCCCATGGATGTTCTGAGCGGTGATGGCAAGATCAGATTTGCGAGTGAATGTCTCCGTAAGCTCTTCCCTACGCAGTCTGATGGCTAGCATGTAGGCTGTCTCGCCGTCGCTGTTGCCGCAAGGAGCGTTCAGTGCCTTTGCGGAATATCGAGCAAGCAGTGCTTGTAGCAGGAATAAGTCACCATTAAAGACGGCTTGTTGCAGTGCTGTCTCTCCCCGTGGACCAGTGATATCGATATCCGAACCAGCTTCAAGGAGCTTTTGCACGAACGTCAAATGTCCCAGTCGGACGGCTATCATGAGCGGCGTCCATCCACTCCACTTGTCAAGGACGTTGACGTCGAGATCTGGTTCAGTTTCAACGTAGTGGCACAGGAGCTTGGTCAACCCGAATGCTGCACAGAGGTGAAGCTTGTCACTGCCACCGCACCACTTCGACCCCTGATCCCGTCCTGTTGCAAGTATGTTGGCTTGCTTCAACGCGGGTGTGTGTTGGTAGAGTTGCAAAAACCGATACGTTGACTCGTATGCACTCGACCAGTCAGAATGCCTGACATGAGAACCCCAGTGCTGCAGAGCATAGTACAAAAACGGCCGGCTCTCTAGGATCCTGAGCAAAGCGCCAACGTCATCAGCGTGGCGCGCAGAGTCTGTCGCGGCATTTGTCAGAGCACCGCAGCATATTGATGTCATGTCCAGGCGAACTTTCGACAACGCAGGTTTACAGTTCTCGTAGAGATAGATGCCGACAGTCTCGTGAAACGGCTGAACCCGAGCGGTGTAGCTAACGCCAATAGTCAAGAAGCCTCTCGTTATTCGCAGGATGGTCATTTCTGTCAGACGTCCTTCGTAGCTGGCACCACCCTTGCCGGGAAGATGCTGCAATGCTCCGGTCAGCTCGTGGAAGGAAAGTGGTCTTGCCTCCTGTGAAGCAGTAGCTACGACGGCAAGAGTGCTAAGCGCTAGGAACCGATCGATCTTGTCATCTTGATCCGTCACCTCGAGCATCAGTGTGTCGAAGTATTTGACCTCATGCTGTGGCAGTCGATCCAGTACGTCCAGCACCTCATCCAGTGATTGTTTCTTGTGGAGGTAGTCTAGAAGTCAAAACCTCAGCATTTGTCCTCAAGATCAGGACATCCTACCAATCATTTCCTTACCTACGTAGAGCTTGGCCAGGACGAATACGCCTGCTGCTTTAGCAGCGATGGTGTCCTTGATGCTCTCGACCGTCTCCTCTGCATCACTTAGTCGTCTGCCCAAAGATGAGGAGTTCCGTATCTCCTCTTGCAGTCGAATTTGGACATAGTTGACCAACTCAGCTTGGGGGGTCTGCAACTCAACCTCGATAGAGTCGTAGGGCTCTCTTAATTCGTGGTCCCTAGTACATCGCAAGTCAGCATATCGTTCGTCAAGTTGTGAGCGGGCACTCACCTGTCTCGGCAATGATGATCCTCGTCGTAGCATGCCTGGCATAAATGAAAGTCGCCGTCATTACAGTGCGGGCATTGCCAGTACAGTACGATGGTCTCATCGCGATCGCAATCGGAACGATCGCACTTGATCTTGAGTGCTTCAAGCTCGGCCCAATGAGTGCGAGACTGGACCAACATAAGCCTGAGTATGCCTAGGCTCTCCTTGAGGAAGCCGGCCAACTCCGCAACGAGCGACTCCTGCACAGCTTCGGGGAGGAAATCGAGCCCATCTACGATAAGAAAAACTCGCTTGAACTTGGCAGCCTCCGCATGCAAATGCGTTCTGATGTCGGCTAGTGAGGCGTCAATGGTGCTAGTTCCGCTGGATTTCCAGTCCTCCAGCACATCGCTCCGCAGCCCAAGAGCGAGCCTGGTCGCTATAAGCTACCGCAGAATCGTACGAAGAACAGCCTCAGTTGCGCTCATGCTGGGCACGTTGAATAGGTGCAGGCCGCGATTATTAGTGCGCTGCAGGTATAACGAGACGACTGCGGTATGCTCGTCGGTGGTCTTCTCGACCTCTGCAGCTACTGCGGCAGCGAATGTTGTCTGCAAGAGTTCAGCACCGGCGCCGGCTTTCGAAGACACATTGCAGGGTCTAACAGACCTTTCCAGATCGAGGTTCGCCGTAGCAGTGGAGCTGCCATGGCCTACCTTGACACCAATGTAGATATTGTTGCGACTCGAAGAACCAGTTGCGCACTTCCGTGTACCCAGCCAGGAGTTGCTTCCGAGCAGCTCGAAAGTCGAAGGGTGACAGTTTTTCCAGAACTGCCAGGTCGTTGCTACTACCTCGACCTAGATTGTTACGATAGAGTCGATGGAATATAGCTCGTGGTGCAAGGGCAGACTGTTCTTGCTGATCTTCTTGCTCTGTCCGAGCCTGCTGACGTCCGAGCAGCTCGGTGATGTGCCGCAAGTGTTGCATGCGTACGTCTAGAAGCTTTTTATTGATCAAGTTCTTTAGGCGGTTGGTTGTTTGCGGCGGGTCAGCCTCCACGGCCTTAATTTGACCTTGCTCCATATCGGTCGATGGATGCAAGATGGACGTCAAAAACGGGCACAGAAAGTGCAGAACCGCGTCGAGGCGCCTACGCCGTGTGTGCCTCACATGCTGGCCCCCAACGCCAAGAATAATAGCAGATTGGATTATGCAGCTGGACGCCTGAAAACGCCAATACGCTCCTGCTTTTTAATGCGACTCACGCTCGTTATCTTTATCTCTCGGAGCGCAACGAGATGAAACGACCTTCTGCTCATCAGGCTCTCTTGCTCGTATCGGCAATACTCATTACTGGCTCCGCAGCAATAGTCGATCTGAACAGAGATCCTCCGCAACCTCAGTCGACCATATGTGGCGACATAGTTAGTGCTAACCTGGAGTACGGTAGGCGAATACATCCAGTCTTTCAGCTTCAATACAGTGCTAACGAGCAGTAGACCAGTGGTGGTGTGAGTCTGGGCCTGACCACTTCCATGTCGAACATCAACAGTTGCTGATCCTTGTCCTCGACAGTCCTCGCGTCGGATGCGATCGACTGTCTGACAAGCATACCCTTCAACGCGGCTGTCGCTAGTCGCTTCCTCCAGTACTACAATGAGACACTTCAGTTCCAGAGTACTTTGGCATACCTGAAGGATCCTCCTGTGGAGTATCAGCAGCCTGCTGTTGATGTTGTCGGTGGCCTACAAGATATACTGGAGAAGGTCAACAACGGCTACTACCTCAATCAATATGCGTTCGAGGCCGACGTCCAATCGCTTAGCCAGAGGACACATGATTCGCACACAACACTTTATGCTGGTGTCATGAATGAGTTTACATTTGCTAGGTGCGTGTGTCTAACCACGAGGACCACTATCAAGCGCTGACTGTGAATATCAGCCCATTCTACCTTGTGTCAGTGTCGCCTGATGGTAAGCAGGCTCCAAGCGTGTACATCTACGGTAGGTCAGACTCCGGTCGCTGGCATGCAGTCATCTAACACCAGCATAGGCGAGCTCGTCGAGTGTCGCGCTAACGCCAGCTGTGTTCCATCTCCAATCACGACTATCAACACAGTTCCAGTGGTGGACTATCTGTCAGAATTCGCTAGGAACAATAGTTTTGGGATGGTCGAACCTCATGCGGACTGGAATCAGCTGTTTGTGACCCCAGCGCAACTTATTACCGGCAGCGCGAACGCCTTCTCCGGAGGTGCGACCTTCTACCCTGGCGATGAGATGATACTGGAGTTTGGTGACAATCGCCCAGCGCAGAACTACTCGTGGCTTGCATTTTATAACAGCCCAGGCTACACTGGACCGCTCGCGACGGGCGGAGACTTCTACAACTTCTTTGTCCTCAATCTCGCTCCTGCCAACTACAATACGACCTCCACAGCATATTATGCAAGCCTCCCCACATATAACTCAACAACTGTCAAAACCAACCAGACCTATCTGACGTCGTGGCACTCTGTGGCATCTGCCTACCCGGCCGATACGTTGAGCCACCAAAAGAAACTGTCCCTCACCTCTTCCGGAAGCATTACGAGCTACATGCTGCGGGACATATCGACTGCTGTGCTGAGCATCCCAACTTTCAATGCTTACTCGGATATCGAGACCTTCAGTGGCGCGCTGATAGACTTTGTCGACCAGGCAAGGAAGCTCAATGCTAGCAAGGTTATCATCGATCTGCAACAGAATACTGGCGGCCTCGAAGCGTTGGCATTCGAGGTGTTCAGACAGGTGTGTCATCTTGAGCATGTATCAGCGAACGCGCTAATGATGGACAGTTCTTCCCTGGTGTCACTCCTTTCGCTGGCAGCCGCATGCGATCACATGGAATGGCCAACATCCTCGGTGATACAATGACTCGATATTTCCAAAATCTTCCCGCGAATTCGTCAGAATATGAGTACTACATATTCGAGGACTGAGTCGTCACCGACAGGCTCAATGCGCAGACGGGCCAAAACTTCTCCTCTTGGGCCGAATTCTTTGGGCCGCGGATGCTGCATAATGACACGTTCTCGCTCACTGAACAATACAATCTGTCAAGCCAGGTTTTCGCCGAGGGCGCCTTGAACATTGATTTCCCGAATTGCTACTACAATCAGACATGCGACTCGACCGCTCCGTGGGCACCGGACAATATCACATTACTCACCGATGGTACCTGCACGTCCACCTGCGCCCTCTTCGTGGAGATGATGCGGCAAGATGCTGGTGTGCACGTTGTAGTAATTGGAGGTCGCCCAGAGGAAGGGCCGATGCAGTCAGCAAGTGGTTCAAGAGGTGCCTTGTCATACAGCAGCGATCAGTTGGACGGTGATATGTGGCAAGCTGGTAACGTGAACGACACTGCGGCAGCACTACTTCCACAGATTCGGGATCCAGCAATGCAGATTTGGTACGCTGGTGTCAACCTAAGGGATCAAATCCGGCCGAACGCAACTGTACCCAACCAATTCCGCTACCTACCAGCTGACTGCCGGCTCTACTGGACGTTCGCGAACTTCAATGATTATGGCCGTTTGTGGCACGATGTCTACGCCGCCATTTTCAAGGGCGGTAGTCTTTGTGTACCAGGATCGGTCAACGTGACCAGTCCACCAGAGACGAAGTCACTGCATGAGCGATCCCTCACCACGCGAGACACCAGCCTGGCGGACTACATAAAGTCAGGCGTTGGTCTATCAACGCCGACTACAGACGATCAGATGTTCGGCATGCAGGACTCTTTGACCGCTCCCGCGCCCATAACGTTTTGCGAGAACCGCTTGGGTCAACCAGATCAGTCTCTGTGCGCCCAGACCCCCGGCGCTGCATGTGCCCCGATCGACTTTCCATGTGGAAGTAAGGTATGCAAGGGTGGACGATGCAATATAAAGAAGAACCCCAATCAGCACCATGTCTGTGTATCGAGCTGCAAATACACCAGCAACAACGGCGGGTTCTGCAACGGTGCGGAGGTCTGCCAGCCGCTCACGTCCATCAGCTCGATCCAGAGGAACAGCATCATCGGGCTAGCGAACCCGCAAGCGAATTACGACATTTCAAGTGGACTATGCCTACCGCAGCTGGGTGATTGGCAGAGGCTGTCTTGTACCTGGTTGTTCAAGAGTAACAGTCACTACCAGGAAATGGCTCAGGGAAGGTACAGCAAGTAGCTCGAACGCGTTGCATTTCACACGCCGCTGATCACCACAACAAGCGCACTATGCTTACTTTTTGGCTAAGCAAACTGATGGGTGTAAGACTTGGATGCGTGCCATCTCGAAACCGCCAAGTAGCTACGAGCTGCGGCCATCGGTCTCAGCTTGTTGTCTCGGTGGACTTAGACAGAGATATCTCGCAGCTAGGGTAAGTCTATTTTTGAGACACCCGCTAACCCTGCCACTCATCGCTTCAAGCTCCACTGAGCTCAAGCACCACTACTCATCAATGGCATCACCTTACTCCCCAAGTTTTCTGACCATCGCCATGATCCTCTTCAGCTCCCTGGATACCCATCCTCCACTCACACCAGCATGCTGCAGTCATTCCCGTGCCTTCCTCACTTTAGTGTTGCGGCAGTACCATGGGTCATTGTAGATGGTCCTAGGTATGATAGGTCATTTCCCATTGCGATACTGAACTACTCCTCATAGCACACGACGCCGCGCATGAGACTTCAGAATTTGCCTGTGTTCCGCTCGTCTTGATACTTCGGTTTGAACGAATCAAACCATCCGGTCGGATGTGCAGCCTCCTTCAATCCACCACAGGGAATATATATTCTCCCTCCTACGCTCACCGCTCCTGTTCCATGCCTCGGGATCGGCATATTGGTCAGCCTTATCCAACTATCCGCTCTTGTATCGTACACCTCTACTTCCTCAAAGATTCCCCTTTCATTGTCAGGATTTCCTTCCCCTCCAAAACAGAAGATCTCATATCGTACTGCAGCACAAGCCAGCCCACCTCGAGCCGTAGGCATTGGAGACATCGTGCGCCACGAAAGTGGATTGCCAAGATCAAGAGCGTGCACAGAATCCGCAAAGCCGCTGATACCATCCTCACGGCCGCCCACAACATAGAAGACTCCCTTGACGACTGCACCGCCGACGTGTTGGCGCGGCTGTGGAAGGGGAGGAAAGTACGTGTACCAAGCACCAGAAGAAACATTGTACGACGAGACTGTGCTGACGCTGTCTTGTGTCCCATTGTTCGTAAGATCGAGATATGTCATACCGCCGGCCAGATAGATGACATCGTCCAGCACACCCACAGCGGAAGACGCTCGAGCCGTACCATTGGGCATAGAAGTGATCTCTGTCCAGCTATCATTCCCAGGATGATACACGTAGCTCTCACCTCGCGCGGTCCAGTTGGCTCCGCCCGACAGGGCGCCGAGGAGGTAAATTTTTCCGTTAACGGTCGCAACATTGAGATGATTGAGCGGTTGCGGAAGAGGCGCCGAGACGTGCCACAACTCTTCAGATATTTGGTAGTACTCGGCGCGGTTAATGGTGTTGAGTTCGCCGGAATCGCTTGTTGCAACGCCACCGAGAACGTAGATATCGTCGTCAAGACTGACTACGGCGTGTTCCTGTCGTGGACCTTGTCCAATCAAGTTGTGGCGCGTCCAGACGTCCGTCTCCCCAACGTCTTGAATTTGAACTGGGCGGTACTGCGGGGATGCTGCTAAAGAGGGCACGAGTAATGCGAGTGCGGCGATATGTAGCATCTTGGGTGAACAAGATGACAAGGCGGTGATGGTTGAGGGTATAGATGTTGTCCATGAGAGCTACAATGACATCTTTGTCGTTCATATATCCTTCGAGCATTTATTAAGCAAATCGTTGCGCACGACGGTTCCAGGTCCGCTCAGGTGAAGTCGGACCAACTGAGGCCTACGACGCGGCTTCGAATCACTAAAGGTTCCGCCATGGCGATCCTTCCGTTGAATGGCGAACTTGTCGGGCTCTCGCTATTCCCGTGCATACGGGAACCCATTGGTAAATTAAGCCGGCACGGGTTTTCGGACATGTCTTGAAGTGATACGATGTACAATGTTCTTACTGCTGTATCCTTCTTAATTGGGGAGCATAAAGAGATGCAAATGGAAAAATTCCGGGGTTTTCAGTCCGGTCTTTGTCCTACACATGGATTGTTCCTGGCGCCGACCAGACACGTTTCGGCAATGCACCATAAGCTTCTGCCATGCCATCCCGCTGTGCTCTGAGATCCTCCGTACCGCCCAGCAACCCTTTGTACTTATGTGCGGTTGCTTGTGGTCTGGCTGTGGGTTTAGGCTCAAGACACCACGCCAACGACTTTTCAAGCCCACGCAGGGTCTGTCTCGGGTACTCCTTCCGCAGCTGCAAACGCCCAGTTTCCCTGTTGCAGGGCCACAGCTCGTGCGTGGAAAGCTCGTAGACCACCCCTCCAAGTTGGTAGATATCTGAGGCGGTAGTCACAATGTTGGGATTGCGGTGAGCTTGCGCGTACAGTTCCTTGTTGATCGTCTTCAGAGCTGAGATTGCGCGGACCTCAGGAGCAAGATACTCCTCGGTGCCTGCGGTACCCTTAGACTGACTTGCGAGTCGCGAAGAGCCGAAGTCGGTGAGCACGATATCTGGAAGGCCGGATGGGCTTGCAGTTGGGTTGCCATTGGTCGGCCAGCGAAGTAGCACATTGTCAGGCTTGATTTCGGCGTGTATTACAGCTTCGTGGTTTGCATCCTCGACATACTCGTCGCTGGCACTCCTTCGCAGACCATGATGTGTGTAGGCAAGAGCCTCCGCCAGACTGACGAAGACGTGCAAAAGGAACACTTCCGGAACCAAACATCGTCGATGCCTCCTTGCAACAGGATATGGACTGCAGTGGCGCGGCTTCAGCTTGGCGAAATGATCGAGCTGGTCTGCGAGATCGCCGCCGGAGCAGTACTCCATAAACATCAGTCGACGACCTGGCTCATGCGAGGGCTCGATATTGAAAGCGCGGATGATGTTAGGATGGGGCTTCAGCTTGCCCAGCAGTATCTGCGCTTCCTGAGGATACCGATACATAGTCCCGCTGCTGTCTGGCTTCATGGCCTCTCGACGTTTGGTATGCTTGATGACGAGCAGTTTGTGGGATGTGTCTGACCGAGCGACGCATACTTCGCCTTGGGAGCCTAGCTTCAGCTTCTTAAGCCGCTCGTATGTGTCGTCGGAAGCTCGAAAATCGTCAGCTGTGGCGATCGGACTCTGGCGGAGCACTTTATCGCGGCCGGAAGACTGGTCGTCGTCCCGATGGACGTAGGCCAAGCGGGAGAGAATGCTGTTCATCATGGGGTTGGTAGTGGTAGGCACGGAATCCCAGTAGCTGGATGAAGTAAGTAGCAGCGGATCATGTCCAAGGTGAACTCATGTGTTTTGTGTTAGCACGTTCACCAGTTGACAAGTCACCATCAAGACGTTGTTCATGTCTCAGACCAGTCACCCGTGAATGTCAACACCTCACCCCAAACGAGTCGCATCCAATCGCCGGAGGTGGCTACATGGAAACGCTGTTCATTGCAGACATGGTATCTAAACGCCAATACTGTTACAGCAATGTGCTTCCGTACTGATACACCATCCCATCAACAGCACAATAGATACCCAGTTCGCACATTGCCGCTTGCCGACCCAGCGGGCAACACTGTCCAGCCATCAAAGCCAAGATGAGGTTATGCCGGTAGAAACAATGCACGCTAATCGCAACCACTGATTGTAAATACCACCTTCTACCATCATCGATACCGAACGCCGCAAACAAGTCGTCCGTCCACGGCGGTAAGTCCATCATATCGCCACATCCTTCATCTCCTCCTCGGCGCCAGCTGAGGCAGCAGGTACTTCCGTGGCTTTCGGCGTGGCCTCGTTCGAGCTCATCATGTCGTCGCTGTTCAGCACGTTGTTACTGAGCCGAGACTTGGGCAGCGGAAAACTACTCCGCTTGTCCTCGTCGCTACGGCGAGGTGATTCGACAGAGACTAGCTTCTCGGGCTTCCTATCCGTGAATGCCTGACTTGTGCGCGGTGTATCGACCGAGATGAGCTTCTCCGCCTTGAGTGCCGCCTGCGTCGCGCTGGTGTCGATCTTGAGCGGCTGCGGTTCTTCCGTGACGCGGGCCAGAGGGCTGCCGACATGTGCTCGCGGGCTCGAATTGACAGGCGCCTTGCCGTTCGACATTCGGTTGGGACTTCGACCTCGATCGTCGGAACCTGTGGGGCTTGCGTAGGGACTGAGACCGTTCTGGCCAGATTGTGCAACATTGCTATTGATGCGCAACGGCCTTCGAGCCGGCCTCCTTCGTCCGTATTTCTGATCCGCCCTCCACCTCAGGATCTCGATATATGGCGGCTCCACCCCAGCTTGCTTGAACTCTCGTAGCTTCAGCTCCGCGGAGTCCTCGTCGATGAACCATTTATCCGTATTCATGTCATCCGCAACGGAAGCCAAGAACGCGGACCACGATCTTGCCACGACATACTTGCAGTCGTAGTCGCGTCCCATGAGGATGATCTGGCCCCACTTTCCAGTAGGTCCCGGCGCGAGATCGACACAAATGTTGTTCCCTCCCCAATCACGCGCCAGAGGAATCCACGCCGGATGCGCATAAGCTTTCTGCACTGCGTTGTTCGGCTGTGAGTCTTGCTTGTCCAAGAGCTCTTGACGCCACGCCGGGTCGGCTGCCTGCTGCGCCTGCGCGACTGGTATGGCCGAAGAAGAGGAGCCAGCGAAAGCCTTGATGGGTGCTTGAGGAATCTCGTATGTCTGCCCACCGCTGAAGTATGCCTCGTTCACCGTCCGCCATTGCTGCCACTCCTGGATGATCTCCTCGCAATCAAGCATCATGCAGCCAAAAATCATGCCGCTGGGCATGCCTCCGCGCTCCTGCCCATCATGGATCTGTATTGATTCTCGTACCTCTTGCGGTAATGTGCAATCCATCTCGTGCTCCAACTCATTCACATCGTTCAACGTTGCCGGCCCACCCAGATTCTCAAACAGCTCCTCGTAATTGTCCTCCAACCATCGATCAATGCGCTTCCACGAGTGGCTGACCGGCGGAGGCGGTGGCAGGCCATCGCTGAAACTCTGCATCTGTATCTCGCCAGCCGCTACACCCTCCATCTTCGCGTCCATGCCACTGCTCTGTCTCTGCAACTGTTTGCGCATTCCAGGCGAGTACGGCGCTGATCCCCCACCATTGCTATTGATGAAGCCGTTGCCCGCCTCAACATCGTGACCGTACTCGGAGTTCAGATCTGTCCGTGATTCGAGCGCGCTCGTCGCGACTGACGTGAGCGGTGTGTGACGGCTTTGCGGGAGTGGGACGTGGTTGCCGGATCGATATGGTGAGTCGTGGGAGGCATGGCGATCGTTGGAGGTGATTGTGTGCCAGAACGAGCGCCATTGAGACGCGATCCTGCTCTCGTATCAGCATCTCCTATCCTTGGCGCTTCGGGGATGCGCCTGTGGGAGGACGTACGTGTTGGCCATGGTCGGTAGCAGATGTTAGTGGTTTGGCAATAGCGAGAGTGTCTTCCAATCCTTCGCCCAGATCACCGCTTCGTATCAGTGAACAAGAGTTGTTGTTTTCGAGAAGCCGGCGTGGAAGGTGCTTCGGACTCCGACGTCACTCTCCTTCTCCTTTTCTTGGATTGAAGGCGCTTGGACGTATATTAATTTCCGATGTCGACTTCACCTCTACACTTTGCAGTGTTTGTCTTGATGGATACAATACACTTGTCACAAACAACCGGTCGAGCGAGCATGGAGAGGTGTGGACGGCGAGGTGGAAGTCTTGTTTACGGCGAACCTTGTTTCGCCGCCTCCACGCAACCATGTCACTAGGCGACCATTAGATCGCCAAATATACTTATCATCCGCCGCCTTCTAGCTGATAGATACAGGAAACGTACTCCAAGACGCGCCATCATCACCGCGAGCCTTTCTCACCCTGCTCCGCCCCGCCTCCACGTAAGACGGGTTTGCTCGTGGGAGTGGCCATCTTTGCCAGGCGTGGAGACCCGGTCGGGACCTGATGAAGCTCCTTGCCAACCCGCAATCTCATTCGCCATCGAGCTGTTCCTGAACCGCTGCAGCTTCTGAAACGCTTTTTGCAGCGGTACTGCCGAGCCAGTACTACCTGTGGGTGTGGTGGCGACTGCGATTACAGCATAACACAGTACACGTACCTATACTGAGGTCTGTGATAAGCAGCAGATCTCACACAATGCGTGGATGCATCCTGTCAGCACGCCCGTCAGCGCGTATCGTCGCTCGGTGGCGAACTGCTGCTGCTCGTAGTGTCGACTTCAGGATGGTGTCTTGGCGTACACGTGATGCTGATGGTTCTGTCCTCGGCACCTAAGGTAGAATCAATATTAATCAACCACTGATACTTACAGGCAGAAAGTAGAAATTGCCAGAAAGCACTGTCGGAGACCTGAACCACTGGAGGCAGAATCCCATTCCCGGAAAGTGGAGAACGAAGAGGGTAGTAATCCGACATTGGACGACTACCACTGGTCAAGACATGAGAATGCACAGCGAAAAGCTTGTTGCTACCCGAACCCAATACGATGACCGTCGAGACCGGAAGCACACAGACGTCCCACCAAGGAATGTATAAGATGCCCTTTCCAACTTCATCACTCTCAGGATTAAGCTGGGTTAAAGTGGTGTGATCATCGAAACGATAGAAGTCTCTGAGGCCCTTTGCACCTTCATCACCCTCGCTGCACGCCTCTTCTCAGTAACCCGCCACCTCACATCCTCCCGCTGTTCTGGTTCTGCCCTGTGCGACACCGTCTGTAGGTGGAGAAGGGTGGTTGTGGTTGCTGGTGAGCCGGCAAGCTGGTGTCGTTGGTGATGGCGTGCAATCGGCTGGCCACCGATGTGTTGGTACTTGGTCAGAGTCGATTGCGGGATCGCTCGCGGCGTAGCGGTACGTTGTCACTGGTGGTTGAGCATGCGAGAGAGAGGATGAAAAAAATGTCAACCAAAACTCGACGATCGAATAGTATCGTACGAGTGGGCAGTGTTGGGTCCGAATATCAGCAGGTTATCATAGGTGCTGCTTCTTCATCGGCAGAAGCTTCCGAAAAGTGAGCTGGTAACGTGGGTGATCATCATGGAAAATATAGAAGGCTCTGGGGGTTGAGAAGGAGGAGGTGCTTACCCAGCTCCTGGGCCTCAGTGAACGAGGGAGAGTCGAATAACATGGCGACAAGGGGTTGAGCATGTGAGAGAAAGCGGTCAGCGAGAGAGCTAGCAGAGATTGTGCTTCTACATGCGTAGGGTCTTTGGGACATTCAGAGAAGTGTTTTCAGCATATCGCCGAAGCTTAGCAACAATGTGATTTCATGATTGGTTGGGTATCATCACGAAAGGGTGATAGGCTCGAGAAGCCAATGAGGAGAAGATTGCGGACGTACCTGAACTGCACCATTGGCGGTTCAAGAGTTGCTTGCCTTGGGCGAGAGATGAACAGCGCTCGGGGCCGATGATGATCACCAACATATGAGCCTCGGATGCGGCGGTATGTTGAAGACGGTGCAAACCGGCTGAGGCTCGAGTGGCGGCAGGGGTGGGTGGGTAGAACGACTTGCTAAAGACTCAGTGTGTGTGCAGTGTCGGATAGCCTTCCGGATGGCATGCGAGAATCATGAAGAAGAGATTGTCGACAGAGTGGCGAGGAAGAATGTAGAAGAAATGGCGGTGTTCAAGTTTGAAAGCCAAGAGGGACGAGATAGAGGGACGAGATAAAAGGACTGATGTCAACAATGCAGACTGGAGCAGGTGCTGACAGTCAATGCCGACACGGAGAAAGCGACTTTAACAATACCATGGCAGCGCCGGAAGTCTTGGCAAGTGGCATACACACGATTGGATACACCAGTGAGCACGCACACAGCTTATTGACCCATTGGCGAAGTACAGAATTACGAGAGTGACGACCTATGGCTGGTAAGTCTTGCGATGCGGACAAGCCCGGCCTGGTCGTCGGCTTGACTTCTCACACTTCGACTTCCGATGACTGACAATGGCCATTATCCGAACCGCAGCGTGCTTTGTTGCCCTGGCAAAGCATCTGCACAATGTCGCTTTGTCCTATCTAGCACGTTTCTTGGTTCTCTACTGGCACACTAAATGATCTCTTTGTCCATTGTATCAAGTTCCTGGTGAGATGATAAAACCCATCCGCCATGGCCATCTTGATTTTCGGCTCTTCGTACGGTTTTCATTCGACGATAGCCGCTGCCAACTTTGCCCTTTTCGCCAGCTCACATCACTTCGCAGCACGTTCATACAGGCCGGTTCCTGTCCAAGCTCTACACTGACATCTAGCATCTTCAAGACCACCCCCCAGAACCCCAACCCACCCGCATACATGGGCAAAGGCTTCGACATCATCATCTTCTTCTCGATCATATCGGTAATTGTCCTCATCATGGAACTCATCAACCTGCTCAACAAACACATGCCACCAAGACGGCCACTTCGAGGTGAGTCAGCCCCATTGCTACGCTCATCTACCCCTGCTCACATCTCTCGCAGCTGGTTCTGGCCGAGGTCTGAGCAGACTCCACAGCACAACGCAGATCTCGAGACAGGACTTTCGCAAGGCTATGGCACATTCGACGAGGTACACGATGAAGACCCCGAGGCGCCCCAACCAATTCCCCAACTGGTTCACGTAACCAAGCGAGCGAAGCCGTTCAACCCGGCTCCATCGTCGTTCTACTCTCGCCCGGCCTCCCTGCCATCCCGTCGCGCCACGTCCAGTCCTCCACAGTCGATGCTGCTCGAGTCACCAACGACGTCACAAGATGAAAATGAAGAGGAGACGTCGCCACCTGCCACTGAGTACCAGACACTACACACCTTCGGTCAGAGTGGTGAAGGCCAAGTCAGGGTAGTCAAGGAAAAGTCATCCGCTGAACTCTTCGTCATCAAGACGATCCGGGCTCGAACGCGCAAAGACGGGACCATCAAGATGCCAAACGAGGTCGCCATGCTCACGCTCTACCTGGAAGACCATCTCAACATCCTCCAATGTTACGACTACAGCTACGAGAGGACTCCCGACAACACATTCTGCCACATGGTGCTAGAGTACTGTTCTGGAGGCGACCTCTTCGACTCCTGCGCACACTGGCGAAAGCTACAATACTATCAAGGCAAGCACGCCCCGGAGATGTTCCTGATGCATTTCCTGATATCCGTGGCTGAAACACTAGCGTACATCCATCTTGAGAGAGGCATTATTCACCGTGACATTAAGTTATCCAACTTCACTATCAGGCCAGGGACGCTCCGCTATGGCCTTCCAGACATCGTCCTGTGCGACTGGGGCTTCTCCTGTTTCGAATCAGAGAGTCTCGGCATATGTGGAACCCCCGGAGTCTATCCCAGTGAATTTCTACCCCTTTTGAAGCTCCGCAAGAATGACCCTGTGGCTTGGGAGAACATGAAGACCTGGAATGCGAAGTATATGAGTTATGGCTCTGATATGTACTGCCTGGGCGCCACTCTGTACGATCTGATCTTCAACGATGGCTTCGACAACACACGCATGACCTACTCGCCCACCGAGCTCGCGCAGCGGTTCAGTCGTGGACCGTACACTCAATCTCCTTGGATACTGGACATCCTTACCAGATGTTTGGCCGAGGACCCGATGGATAGGATGACGACCGCCGAGCTCGTGCATGCCGCTATCGAGATGAAAGAGGCACTGACAATCATGGGTGACGCTGGCGTCCGCATGCCGGCGAACTCCTGGCCGAAGATGCAGCTGGACTGCGATCGTGTACAGGCTCCTCCGCAATCATCGAAGCACACGAGTGCTGGCGCTAGTGCGGGTGAAGAGGCTCCTGTCGTTGGCTCGTCTGAGTCGTTCCCGCTGTGCTGGTGTGAGAACCATGGCGCCATGAGTCTTCGAAGACCCAAGCTGGGCTGTGAGACGAGCCAGAGTATGACGTATCGACCTCGGCCAGGTGCTAGAACGATAGTGAGTGAAGAAGCAGCTGGTGCGGGTGCTGGTGCGGACGATATGACGGACGCAGACATGGACATGGGGATGCAGGCAGGACAGATGGTGGCTTGTGCTGCGTGAGAACGAGATGTACTGAATACTGAGTGGAACATTTGGAATGAGATGGCGCATAGCGTGTGATAGTAAGTCAATTCTCAATCGTATCGTCGTTCACCACATTTCACAGCCCGTCAATTGAAGGAGGTCTTGCTCACGTTCAATTTTGCTGCAGCAAGACTAACCTAGGCTACCGCCACTCCGCTGCCACAAAGATGTCACTGCACCCATACGCAACATACTACCGTGGTGCTCTCTTGGCTTAAACCTCAACCACGCTTTGCAACTGGTCTGCTGGGATCCCGCGTAAACGTCCGTAGGCATGTATCCTCGTTGTCCTGCATTCTCAAACCCCTTGCAGCTCCGCCATGCGTGTCGTCGATGCAAACACATCGTCAGCGATGCTTGGTACCCTACACCGGGCACTCCACACCTCACAATTCTTCCCTCTCCGAATCATCCACCCATGCCATCTGTATCTCTTTGAAGGTGCGAAAGCCGGTGGCGAACGCTGCTGGAGTGAGAAGCTGGTCCTTGACCTCCTGCCTGTCAATCACTTCACCAGCCTTCTCTCTCTGCTCCATAGCATCGAGCTCTGGCCAGACAACATGCTGAACGTAGTGCAGCAGGGCCTCAACATGCAAGCCATGCAATGGTTTTCCGTTGCACCGTGCCACGATCAGTCCACCGGTTCCTTGATATGCAGGCAAACACTGACCAAAAGTCAAAGACTTTGGGTCGGGATCGATGCTGAGGATCTCGGCGCCTATGTTTGGGACTTGCAATCCCATAATTGGTTGTTTCGCGATTCCGAGGGGGAAGCCGAGAGCGCGGCTGACTGGTAGCTCAGCGAACAGGGCATCGGCACCCTTCTTATCTCCAAGCACGCATGCCGCGATTTGGATCTCGACCTGCGGGCCTTTCTGGATCATGTAGATCACGAAAGCTTGGGATACGTTGGCAAGGTCGCGAGCATTGTTCGGCAGGTGTCTCTTGATGTATTGATAGCCTGGGAGCTGTATTGCTCGCAGCAAGGACTTGCAATAGCGCTTGTGGTTCGGCCAATCCGACTTCTGGCAATCTTTGCTGCAGTAGCTGACGGCCTTGCAGCTACCACATCGGAGAAGAGCACCGCCTTCGTTATCGTTGCTGGTGCCGCAAGTCTTGCACACCTTGTGCATAATGGACTTGCTTGATGTGCTGGCGGCGTCGTCCGAGGTGTCGGCCATTGTGATGGTAGTCCGGTGCGCTGGTTGCGCTGGTTATACTGATGTTCTTTTGTCTGCCGAAGTCGTCAGTGGTTGCTCCGGGACAGACTCGTACAAGCTTACGAGGAGGTCCTCAGGGTCTGATCAAGACCTGGTTCGCTGGTGGACTTAGACACAGGTGACAGATACTGCAGGATGGTAAATGTCGATGTGAATCGCGTATGAAAAGTCTTCGCCTTGTCGCCGAAAATTCCCGACAGATCTGTTTGCACTGACGTCAATGTCAGTACCAAGTGAAGGGGATACGTGAGGGTGAAGTTGGGGTTGTTTGTTGTTCGAGTGATTGATTCCGGGCCTCAACAGATGAATCGACCAAGCGACTGTCACAGCATTACAGAGCCGGTGAGGCATCGCAATAGATATATTCGTAAGTACCTCGCCTCATGACACATCTCGCCTTGTTCCTTGCCATAATTACTACTCGCTTGTCCGCGGGCATTGCTCTCACCCCCAAACGACCACACCGAAATCAGACCAGCTTCACCGGGCACTCCACATCGTTCCAGATTGCCCTCGCCTGCATGCTCTCCGCACTCTCCCTCGCCTTGATGCGCTCGAAAGCCTTAGCGAACGCAGCAGGCGTCAGCGACTTCTCCGCAAGCGCCTTCCTAGCCTTCGAGTCGTTCGCCGTCTTCATAATTTCTTGATTCTCGGTGATGTACTTGATCATCGCATCAAGCTGATTCATGTGCAACTCCTCGCCGTCCACGCGCACCACTGCTATACCTCCTCGGGCATGGCCGTCGAACTTCGATTTACCGAACTTCAGCGAGTTCGGGTCAGGCTCGATGGCCAACAGCTCCGCCTGCTCGTGGGGCAGTGTAGTGTCGCCCAAGGGACTACCGATGAGACGAAGTGGGAATCCCAGAACCTTGGACACCTCGAGATCAGTCCATGGGTAGTTATGTGAGCCCGGCGGAAGTTTGAGCTGCGGGTGAACCTGATAGCCGATGCCACCCTGGCCGTGCGGGAACGGTATGGGCGTGATGCAGATGGCCTCGCCGGCATAGATAAGAGTCTCGGGTTTGGCGGTTTGGGTCTTCATGCCCATGGAAGCAAACGTTCTGGTGATCTTTGCTTCGTAGGCTGCCTTCTTCGCTGCTTCTTTGGCAGCGTTCTTGGCGGCTTTGCAAGCGTCCTTGTGGCCCTCCCAGTCTTCGGCTTGGCACTCTTTGCCACAGTAGGAGACCGTCTTGCAGCGGCTGCAGATGAGGAATCGCCCTTCGCTCGCTGACTTAGTGCACTTGCAAGTTGCGCAGTGACGTTCGTTGCTGTTGGTGGATGTGATGGGCGCCATAGTGTCTCGGTCGTTGGTGTTGTTGCTGGGATACCGGCAATGAGCTATTAGGTCAGAGTGTTGCAGGTGTTTGCTAAAGGAGACCAAGTGCAAGTGATGAGAAACCAAGGTCTTCGTGAAGAAGCGGTGGACAAAGTGAGCTCAGTTGCCACGTCAGCATGTAGGTGGCGTTTATTCATGTGTGTATCCGTGTGAATGACGAGGTCCGTGCAGCTTGTGCAACGTGACAGGTCTCGAATCAGAGTTGCAGCAAGTCGGAAGGAAGACACGAAGGAGCGATGCATAACTCACAGGAACAGCGAGATTGTTCTTCTCGTAACTCAAGGCAACCATTGCTCCACGAGCGTCTCTTACTGACAGCCTCCACAAGATATCATCCTCACTCAAGCTTGATCGGACATCCGACACTCTCCCAGATCTTCCCATCATCAGCACTCTTCTCCGCATCGGACGCCTTGAGCTTATCCCAGAACTTCCGGAAAGCAGCTGGCGTCAGCAATCTGCCAGCCAACTCCTCCCGATCAACAACCTTACCCTTACTCTCCCGCGCCTTGACTCCTGGCAGCTCATTCAAACGCTGCATCACATAGAAAACCATCGCTCTTAGCTGGAAGAAATGCATGTCTTGACCGTCGGCACGCATGATCATAACAGCACCCTCCGCCTCCCCCGAGAACTGCGAAGCGCCAAAGTTTGGATCCTCCGGGAACGGTATGGTGCCCAGTCGCATGGCTTCCGGGTTCTCGAGAGTTGCAGGATGACTGCCTGGGGCCCCCATCAGCCGAAGTGGGAAGCCCAAGACGTTGGTGACCGGCAGGTCAACCCAGCGATCGCTGTTTCGCATAAACCCGGAAAGGTGGGATATGCGCTTGAAGGTGATATCTTTGCCCGGTTTCGGGATCAACCGCCAAGCTGATGCGACTTTCCGGTCGACCGGCAAAGTCATGGGCAGATGTAGGTCCGAGGATTTGATTCGTTCCGTGAACTCGGCTGTGAACTCTATCATGTTTGCCTGCCTCGTCTTACAGACCTCTTTGTGCTCCGGCCAGTCTCGCTCCTGACAGGCTCTGCTGCAGTACGGCATCTCGCACTTGGCACAGGAGGACAACGAGCGGCCGTTGGCTTGAGCTGGGACGCCGCAAGTTTTGCAGGTGTTTTTTGCAATTGGGTTGGGATTCCAGGTATCTGTGAAGCTTTCAGCTGCGGCGAGCATACTTTCTACCTTGAGGAGAGACGCCATGATGCTGTCAGTGATTACCAGAAGTTGAGCAGGGGAAGGAGTCCATATAAGTAGAATGATCTACCTCTATTCGTTTGCCTTCGACCAAGCAATTCTTCAGTCGTCCTTTGTTCTCTTTGCACGAACTCTCTCGCGCCTTCGGATGCAAGTTAGAGACGAGACCGTTGTCATTGGCTGCTAGTATTGACGAACCGTCCAACGGAAACGTGGTTTGGCACACTGTAAGGCGGCACTGGCGCAGACCGGGCGAGAACAGAAGCCTACGAGCCTACTCTTACTCCTGTCATCATGAGAGGAAGTGCAGAAGCGCCAGCCCAGTATGGCGTTGTGAAAATGCTGCCGCCTTCGCTGCGTCTCCGCGATCTCGCTTTGCATTGCTGCAATTATGAGAGGAATTGCAGCAGTACCCGTCATCATATTTTTCGATTCCTCGAACTCAGCCAACCTTGACAGGACAATTCACTCCCTCCCATACCGTCCTCGCCTCCTCCCCACCCTTCTCCATCTCCTGCCCCTTTATCCTCTCAAACCCTGCCACCAAAGCCTTGGGCGTCAACAACCTCCTAACCATCTCCTCACTATCCAAACCCTCAAGCTTCTGCCACCGCTTCTGCACCCCCTGCATCTCCTTCAGATCCTCGCAGATATACCTCAGCACGACCTCCAGATGCTTCGCATGCAGTGCTGTTAATAATCCGGTTTGGTTGGTTTTCAGGGTCGAAACCAAACCAACTGCGTAATCCTAGGGCTATAACCACGACGACCGTGGTTATAACCACTCCGTTGCTTGGCATACGATACCCCACCACCCCCCTGCCGACCCCCCCTCCTACCCCCCCTGTCTTAGCCCCCACTTTACGCTGTAGTACCGCTAGTGCGCCTATCATTATGAGGCGTTCGTAGTAGGCCTATACACACGCTTAACAAGCCTCCGCTATAGCGTATAGGTACTCCTATACCTTGTTGCTGGCGGCGGCGTGACGTCCTATTCGGGAATGGTTAACCACGGTTAGTCTCACCCTCGAAAACAAACCGACCGCTTGCCTCCGGAGTAACAAACCAACCAACCGCCGACCACGGTTTACCACCACGAACCGTCAAAACCCGGATTATTAACAGCACTGTTCGCATGCAACTTCTCTCCATCCGTACGCATGATCATGACCGTCCCCTGCGACTGAGGACCGTAGAAGATTGAGTACCCGAACCCAGGCTGCTCGGGATCGGTTTGAAGACCCAACTGCTCGAGCTGGACATTGCGGAGCTCCTTCTCTCCCTTCGCAGATGGGACACCGATCAGACGGAGCGGAAAGCCGAGTTGGCGGGTGAGGGTCAGATCATGCCAGCCCGGAGCGTCAAGGCTCTTCTCGGCGATCGTGGGCAAAACTTGGTGAATGTAGGCGATCCCGTTCGTGGCTGTGGAGCTTCCAATCGGCGTGATGAGGACTCCAGCGCCTTCGAGCAAGGTGCCTGAGAGGATAGTGGTGGTGTTCAGGCCCGTACTGTTGATCTTGGCATTGAAGTCTGTGAATTCTTTGGCCTGTTTGCTAAAGGCCATGAGTGGCAGGGTTAGCGGATGTCTCGAAAGCTAATAAGACTCACCCTGGCTGCGAGACATCTCCAGAATGAGTCTACTGAGATAACAAGCTTAGACCGAAGTCGGTAGCTCGTAGCTACTCGACAACATCGAGAAGGCACGCACCCAAGGGTCACGACCATAGGTCTGCTTACCACGGCGCTTTGTGCTTTGGCCAATCCTTCGCCTGACAATCGCGGCTGCAGTAGGCTGTGCCTTTGCAACGTCCGCAGATCTGGAGTGGGGTGCCGGTCATGAAAGTCGTGGCATCGCAATTGCCGCAGTGGAGAAGAGCTCCTGGTTCGTAGGGTGAGTTGATGGGGAGGGATTTGCAGGGTACGCCATCGATAGAGAATTCTGTGGGCAACGGCATCCCCAATGGGATAATTGTTCGAATATTGAATAAGCAGGTGTTGGACTCGGATGGGATGTCTGTTCGTTATTCGGTGGTAAGTGCTGCGTTCTCGACCAAAAGTATTTCTCTGACGGTGAAGAGCGGACGGAGGATGTCGATGAGGAGGTCGGAAGCTCGTTTGATCTCCCGGGCGTTTCACTTCATGTCGCCACCCGCCCGCCAAGGCGGAGTCTGTGCTTGGTGCAACCAAGCCAACAAGCCAACAAAGCTGAGAGTTGCACACTTCGTCTTCACAAACCACTCGAACTGCACAACATGTATGGTGCCACGCTCCATGATCACCTCACGGAAAAGTCATGCCAACCTGCAGAGCCAAAAAGACACTCCAAGGGCCAAGCCCATCCCAGCTCCCATAGGGCGGAACTCGAGACCGTTCGGCGTACTTCGAAAGAATCCAATGTAAGCCATTTGACATCGACCCCACTGTGAGGGACCGCCTTGAAGATTAGTACCGAAAGCCGGCCCAAAACTTAATGTACTCCAGCTCAGAGGGCCGAAGTGTATCCACCGAAAAAGCGGAAGGCACGAAATTTGTGGGGTCGAGGCGTGACATTAACTTCTGTCTTCGTGCAGCACAGGTCGCTCGTGGCGATCAGAGTTGCGCTTCGAGATCAAGCCGTCCAGTCAGTCGCAGGTCCAATGATGGCACAAGTCTCGGCAACGCATTCACTCATGGTGCAACGGCTGTCTTGCACAAGCAGATGAGCTCGTGAGAGTTTTGGTGCTCTAGCATAATGCGAGCGATCCAGGAGTAGATTCAAACTGCAGTGTCATCTTTCCTCTTTCTGCTCAGTCTTCGCGGATCCAGTCGTCATCCTTTCGTGTGTCAGGCCTTCGGAATGCCCATTTTACATGGGCTTGTAAGTGAAGCCAAGAGTAGCAGGGTGATACAAGTGATGTGACTCACAGCTAGGCAGCAAGTGAAGCCCAATCTCAGCACGTAGCTCCATCTGCATCTCAATGATCTCGCCAAAATACCTTCTCTGCACCCCCATTAAGTTCACATTCTCGCTCACTTGTGAGCTATTCAAGCATTGTGCAAAGACTCAAAGCTTACTGTATCAGCAGTGACAACCATCACACCAACCACATCCAAAGACCACATAACAACTCGCTCCTTGAGCAGCCCAAGACACAATGGCGCAGACTACCAGCGCAGGAAGCACCTTTGGATCCACCGCCGGACTCGTGTGTGGTATTTGCGGCTCGGGCTCAAACGCAAAAGGCGGCACTCTCTTGAGATGCGGCCGCTGCAAGCTCGCCCACTACTGCACGAAGGAGTGCCAGGCAAAAGACTGGCCGTGCCACAAACTCGTGTGTAAATCCATAGTAGCTCCACTGCCGGGCACGAAAAGGTGGAAGTATGTGGGAGTGCCCGCGGAGCTCCACACCAATGGCTTCCCGGCCGTGCTTGTGACCATGACCCCTCGCGCGCAGGGATGGATGTACGAGATGACGGGCAGCTTCAAGAAGAACGGCAATCCAGCCTCCGCGAAATTGACGGATGCCACCATCACCACGGCATTGGGCTTCCCACTGAGATATGGCTGGTTTCCGAAGACCGGCTTGCCGCTGCCGAACACGGTCTTGAAGCTCCTCACCATGGATCCGGACCCGCAATCGCGGACCTTCGGCCAGCCTGGTGAAACCACGAATCGCTTGGGTGGCATCGCGGTCCTTCGCGGCGATGGGAAGTACGTCCAGGTTGCCAAGATCATGGCTCTCGTCAACTACCTGACCCACAAGCTCGAAGAACTTCGCGAGGTACATGACAAAGAGAGAGCTGGCGAGGTGGTCGACCGGCACGAGATCGTGAACAGGCTATTGACGCCAACGGCGTTCGCGGCAGCGTTCGAGCAGGAGAAACAGGCAGCGATCGCAGAGGGGCGTTCCGGCTGGGGCAGCGTGGAGAACCCTGTCAACCATCAGGGGCAGACCGCTACGGCTGCGACTTGAGCAGAAGCGTGTGGAGCAGGCAGGGTATCGGAAGTCGAATATCACCGGGAGCTGGGACACGGGATAGAACCAGGACAGCATGGCCGGTCCGTCCACAGTATTTTGCCGCGGTGAGACATCACCATGGGCAAATGGGCAATATGGGGCTCTCAGAGCACGGCGTCCTGGAGCTGCGCTTTGCCAGTCACGGGAACGGCGTGAGTAGCCAGCAGACACTCGCGGTATCATTCAACATCATTTCCGTAAACGCACAAACAAGCCATGGGTGCCGCTACGTCTGCAGCATCCCCATGTCCTGCATAATCTTCTTTGCTTGGGTCTCTCGAACATACAGACCGATGGGAAACGTGGGCAGAGTTCATCTGCTTCCGTCCGGCACTGGTTTCGCTTCCTTGCTATCGCACTCAAAAAGATCGAGACCATCGATTCCTGAGTGTGATACTTGACGATATGCTGGTAGGAGAGGAAGACGCGTGCGTGCGTGCGCGTGGAACGACGCAGTACGGATAACAACCAATAGCCGTGCTTGATGGGCAATCCTCATACCATGTCATGCCATGCCATGCGTTCATTCAATATCATTCCCGTAAACGCACAACCCAGCCAAAGGGCCAACCAATCGACTATCATCCTCTTCCACTCTACCAGTATCCGTCGGCTTCTCCTTACGCATCAGACAAGCCTCCAACTCGCGTGCGTATCCTGGACTGACTGTGCCAGTCACGCTAGCATCCCTAACCCCGCTCAACTGCCTAAAAGGCCACAACACAGTCTCCAGATCCTCCTCCGAAGCATCGACGATCTTCCCACTCTGCCGTTTCCGGTTCGCCGTATCCGACATGGCACTATTACTCACCCGTATCGCCAATCTCGTCAATTCCCGCTTCTCCTCATCCTCACCAGGTCTCAGCGCAGAGACTAGCCGTTGCACTTGTCGTCGGAGCCCATGGACGAGACCTTGGCCCGAAACGTTGTACTTGATCATTCCCGTGTAGCCGTCTACAAGATCGATGTGCACGATTACTCTCTTGACCAAGCGTAGGTAGTGTGGAGGCATGAGGTCTAGGAATGGGTAGTTACGCATTGGTGCTTGTCCGGAGGGTAGGAGCCAGCGGTATCGCCATTTTATCCCCTCGTAGGTTAGGAAGAGGAGGAAAGTGTTGGTTCCGTAGACCATTTCGGCGCATTCGGAGTGTAGTTGCTGGCAGACTTCGAAGAGGCGAGTGTGGCCGCGGTACCAGACAATGTTACTCGTCCCATTACCATTACTCGTACTTGGAAGCACGAGACCTTTCGCTTCTCGCTTCCTCACAGCACTAAATTGTCGTGCATGTCTGGCTAGGGGGTCGGTGTCTACACCTTGTTCTTTTGTTCGTGGGAGGAGGTAAGACAGAATTTGCTGGCGCAGTTCTAAGGGTAAGGCGAGGAGCGGGAAGCGTGGTTTGAAACTCGCGGGGCTGCGGGAGCGGTGCTCGAGTTCGGTGAAGGATTCATGGCGCGAGATCTGTGGGAGGCGAGCATCGTTGGTTAAGACTGTGGGAGCGAGGTGTGGGCCGTAGATGTAGTCGCGGCAGTTGTGGTGGCCGAAGTCCATGCCATATCATAGAGACAGTCTGGTATGGTTTGAGGAGGTGAGGTCTGGAAAGTGGTGGTCCGTGCGTATATAGGGCTGGCCATTGAACGACTTCAAAGATCGAGGTGTGACTCGACAGTCTTCTTGTTCACCACAGCACGCGATGAACGAAGCTATACTCCAGGCCTGTCGTAGGCCTGCGAGTATGTATCCCGTTTCGCGCAGTATGTGTGCAGTCGTCGTCCACTATAGCCCCATGCATGGGGTGAGCATAATCTAAGCTCCCTACCTACACGCCGGAGGACGAGTCACACCTCTTTCGGCGCCAACGACAATCAAGTCAACACCCCAAAACCACACCCAACTACCAACAACAGGCTACAACGATGCCTCTCGACGACCTCCCCAACGAAATCCTCACGCACCTCTTCACGCACCTCCCAAGCCTGACCTCCGTCCTCGCCCTCAGCGCAACATCGCAACACCTCCACCAAATCTACTCTTCCAACACGACCGCACGTCTCACCATCCTTTCCGCCGTGCTATCGACTGAGTTCGGGCCTTTGGACGATATAATACAAATCTGCACTTTGAACTCCTCGCAACCAGCGCAAATCCGACATACCAACGTTCCCCTCTCAGACGCCTTAGTGGAGCAGATATTAAAGATCGGCCGCTGTGCCCGAATGTGGGAGGAGATCTACCCGCTCAAAAAATGGAAAACTAATTACGCTGCTCGACGACTGCTCACAACACCCGAGCGCTTCATCTTTCGAAGGGCGTTATACAGACTCTGGCTCTTCTCCCACGCCTTCCACAACGCCCAGCACCCTCGCACATCCCGCAACATCCCCCACGTAGTAGCCGAACGCTCAGCTCTACTGCAAAACTGGAGTACAGAGGAATTAGCCGAAATGCTAGACGTCCACCACATGCTCCGGGACGTCGTAGCCAACAACATCTGTCCCTCCAACGGCAAAATCCGCCAAAAATACAACAAACGCTACCCAGAATCCACGCACCAACCAATGTTCAACATCCACCTCAATTACCCCCCTCCGGCAGCCTCCTGGACCACAATCTCCGCCGACTCAGGTTGGATGGATCGCTCCATCATTTCCTCCGCGAAGTACACGCACAACGCGCGTCTACAACCCAACCGATCCCGTTTCGGCAGTCCAAACCACGATATTGGGCAAGAGGGGTGGGGCGACGATATCAACCACTACTACGTGGTGGAGGATATGCTGAAACTGGATCCCCAGCAATTGTTGTTTCTGAGGGATCGGTGTCCGTTGAAGGCTTTGGTGGAGATGTATGTTAAGGCGAACGTGGATGGGAATGAAGGGTGGTATGGCAATAATGGGGAGACTTTTTGTGAGACGCTTTGGGTGGTGGCGAAGGGGAGGGGGATGGAGGTGGAGGAGTTGAAGCGGGAGGTGGAGGAGGGGAGGATGGGGGTCGCTGTTGTTGGGCGGTGAGGGAAGGGATTGGGAGAGGGCACGTAGCGAGGAGGTTAGGGGGTGGGTTGTGCGTGTGTATGTGTGTAGATTGTTGTAGTAGAATGTGGTTATCTGCAGGCCCCTTCTCAGCGTGAGTTTGTATCGACATGGCACATACCACGATCCACTCGAGGGGTTCATGGACGGCCGGGAACCAAGGACTGACGACTACTGGTATGCTGACAACGACAAGCTGTTTGGTGGCTGTGGGCTAGCACAACAGTTGCTGGTGACTTCCGGCATGGCTCCGGGCCACCACGTTCGTCGATCACGGAGACGAGGAGTTGCTGAGACTTGGAACGCCGACGACCGATGGGCTTGAATCCCCGCAGGCACGTCGAGTCTTGTCGGGTAGTAGCAGAGTGTTGAAGAGCTCGTAAACCTTGTTGGTCGGGTTTGAGATCCGACTTGCGCGGTGCATTGGTCACTGGGCCGTACTTGAGGAGCGTGCTGCTTTTTGGGTTGCAGCCGAAGCCGCGGAAAGTGCGTATGAGCTTTCTGCGCCGCGAGATGATGGATCGCACAGAAGGGTTGGCGAGCAGTGGGATCTTGACGTGGTAGCCTTTGCTGCAGATACAGTAAGCATTGAGTCTCTGAACAATGGCTGTTGTGCTGTTGTGCTCATGGATCATCGACGACGTGAGAGTCGCGAAGGTACGGTCCAGACTGAGCTCGGCCATCGCAAGGACTTTGTCAAGACGGTTTGGATGAGGAGGCGTTGCTTTGCCCCGCCAACAGCGACGGAGGTTGCTGGACGCTGCCATGGTATTCTACAGTTCAGGATCAGAATAAGTGTAGGATGGCCATCGAGAATATGTATCTCCGCGTCTCGAAATCAGGATTTGGCTCATGCACTCGGCTCGGTCAGTGACAACGGAAGTGGAGTACATGGCATGCCGCACTCGCGCCACAACGATCGATCTCCGCGGCTCAGGGTCCAGCCCCTGCACGTAAACTCATTCTCGAAAACGGATAATTATACAGGTCACGCTGGAGATCACGCTGGAAGCTAGTGTTGAAGCGCGCAAAAGAGCTGATGAAATTCGGCTTATTGTCTGGCTGAGACTGGCTCACGAAGCAGACCTGGACGACCGGGAGGCCTGGCACAGGATAGCACCACGACTGGGTCTGTGAAGATCGAAAGGACGATGGCAAGAGGTTGGGAAGCACTTTTTGGTTATTCGAATCCGGTCGTTGTGCTCTCGGCTGCCTCGGACGCACTATAAGCAGTAGACGAGCCTGACCATGCGTATCCTGGCGCCCTCTCATGCACCAGCCTCCGCTAGCAGTCGAGCTCTCGTCAAACCGCCTTCTCCTGAGTCTTCTCCTCGTCCGCCGTCTTTTCGGCTTTTCTGGATACCTCATCCACTTGTACCGGGCAAACGGCATCTTCCCACTCCTTATCTCCTCTTCCCAAGAACAACTGGCGCATCTGCTCAAACTTGGTGACATATGCTGCGGGCGTTAGAAACCGACCAGCTAGCGCCTGTCGATCCACGGTCTCCCCTGCGGGCCTCCGGTACGTGAGTTTGAAGAGTTCCTGGCCCTCGTCAGAGAAATATGCGCTCATGACCTTCACATCGAGACGCGACATGTGCTTTCCATCACGGCGTGCAACCAGAATACCACCAGTGGGAGGTCGGATGCCGGCGGTCGGATTGACAACGCCGCCGGGGATAGCGTAGTCGAATTGAGGTTGTGCGAACGTCGGCGAATTAGGGTCTGGATCTGTGCGAAGCAATGGGCCGTCGTTAGGCAGTGGAAGGCCGGCTTGAGCGTATTTGACCATGCGCAGGGGCAGACCAAGGGCCGCGGTGGCAGGGAGGTCGATTGAGTCGGGATGGTTCGAGGCTGGCATACCCTTGACTTTGACGCCGACATAGGAATAGCCAGTGATCTCGGAGCAGATGAGGACAGCTGCGTGGCACCCACTCTGGTTTTTGGCTTTGGTGACGCGGAACACCATCTCTTGTGCGGTCGAAGCAGCACCACCACCACAGACAGCCTTGTGGCGCGGCCAGTCCTGCTTCTGACACTGCTTGCCTGGACGAGATAAGGTGTCAGCAAGTGTCTCGCGATCTGGCGACATGCGCTACGGTGTACTCACTGCAATAGTAGACCTTCGTGCAGCGTGCGCATCTCGACAGTGCGCCACCACCTACGCTCGTGTCGGAGTCACAGCTCTCGCAAACCTGGTTGGCAGGAGCGGCGGTACTGCTGTTGCTCGCCATGGTTACTGTCGAGTTCGTCGAGAGGTCCTTTGGCTCGAGATGAAGCTCGCCGATGAGTGTTGTAGAGGAAGTGATTCGAAGGGCAAAGAATGACGAGGAGCCGGTGTCCTAGCGCCGAATTGTCAATCCGTTTGCACTGACGTCAAGGCAGCAGCTTATCACAAGTGAAGGTTGGACTGAAGGCATGTGACGGCTCTGAGCACAGCGAAGTCTGAGTACGTCGACGGACAGATAAGTATGAAGCTGGACACACCAGGCTATGAAGCGGGAATACGATGACCAGGTATTCTGGATCCGCCACAGCGTCGAGAACTTTCAAGCTGTGGTCACGCAGCTATCGCCCTATTCTACGCCTTCGGCGCAGTATCCTTGACCTTCTCGGGCTCGTCGCCAATCTCCACCGGACATCCACATCCGCAAACTCTGTCCGCCCCATGGCTAAGTAGTCCTGTTTGATCTTCTCAAGGCCTTTCGCAAATGGTGCTGGAGTCAAAAATCGGTTGACCAGCTCCTGTCGATCCACTTTCTCCCCCCCTGGCCTCCCGAGCTCTGAGCCCAAAGAACTCCGTCATCTCGAAACGGAGGTAATCGAGTAGAGCCACTGCGTGGAGCGCCAGCATATGCTTGCCGTCCCGACGTGCCAGCAGCACTCCACCAAGGGGAACATGGGGTGAAGCTGGAGCAAATGTGGTGGATACAGGATTGCAGTCGGTGCGAAGAAGCGAAGCTGCGACGTTGGGGTGCGGGAGCCTGCCGTGGGGATACTCAATCATGCTCAGCGAGAACCCAAGAGCCGTGGTGATGGGGAGCTCGACGGATTCTGGGTGCGTGGCATCCGGCAAGTCTTTCACCATGGCGCCGCTGTACTGGTACTTGATTTCATTCGCGTCACTTGCGTTCTCCTTCACCGGCACAATGATGGCCGGGAAAAGAGCTTTGTGCGTCTCGATCCTGCCTGGGAGGTCTTTGAGCTCATACACGGGGTTTCCGGACGATTGCGGCCCAGCTAGAGCTTTGCAGTAGGCTTTGTGGAGCTGCCAATCCTGGACCTGGCACTCCTTGCCTGCGGAGGAAGCATGTTAGCCTGCGCCTGGAGGTCCTGCAGACTGTGACTCACTGCAGTACATGACGCTCTTGCATCGACCACACTTGAACAGCATCCCTCGATTGGTCCCACAGATCCCGCAGACCTTGTCTATCGGCAGTATGGCATCGTTGTTGCTTGCCATGGCTGCTGTCGTGGTGGGAGTATCTGCTTGGGGATAGTCAGAGGGTTGAGAGCCAACAGGATGCCTGCTAGTCCATATAGGCTGCTGTTGGCCCCCTAAATTTGCTATACATTGTTTCTGGCGAGACTGCAGCAATACCTGTACAGACATCAAAGGGATGCTTGCAGTAGAATCAAGCTACGGAAGAGAAACGTTCCGACACTCGTGAAAGAGAAACTCGATGGGCTTTGTTGATGATGTTGCAGATGCTGCATTGCTTCGTCTGCTAGTAGTCTGCTTGCCGAAGCAAGCGCAATGTGCTATTCCCGAGCTGGACTATGCACATACCGAGTGGAGATAATCCGCGGCATCAATAAGGATAGTCACCATCCCTGCATTCTTCACCGCCCTTACTACGTGTCGGTTACCAGGCCGGCCTGCACTGGTGCGTCAATGTCCGCCCACCCTGGTTTTCCCGCCTCAGCTTGCGATTGCCTGAACCTCTCGAAGGCCCTGGCGAGAGACCATGGGTGAAGCACCCTTTCCATGAAGCTTTGCAGATCCTCTTCCTCCCCACTCTCCTCCTGCTTCTTGAGCTCACGGGCCTGCTCTGTCCGACCATAGAGATATGCTAACAAGTAGCTCATGTGTAACATTTTCATGTGCTTCCCGTCCGTGCGAACGACTATGAAATCTCCCTCATACATCGGACCCGGCTGCGGGGGCAGTCCGAACGACGAGGATTCCGGGTCGACGTCGACAGCGAGGAGTGCTGCCGCCTGGTTATACTCAGTTGTGCCGTGGTCCTTCACACTCGCTATAGCTAGCGGATAGCCCAATGCTTTGGTAGCCGGCAAATCTGTGAACACGGAGCTGCTGTCTACTTCGGTGAGTATTGTTCCGGTGAACACGAATTCATCTTGCGGGACATTAAACGTCCCTATTCGCAATGCTGGATAGCTTGCGTTAACGTTCGGGTCAAGTGGAAGATTTCTGTAGTGCGTTGGATCGAGCTGGATCCTGGCGAAAATCTTGCAGAAGGTCTTGTGGAGCGGCCAGTCCTTACGCTGGCAGTCCTTGCTGCAGTATGAAACATCTTTGCAGCGGCCGCATCTCAGAAGTTGGCTGCCCGAGGAAGCGTTGGTCGATCCACAAACGCCGCAGACTTGCTTCGTTCGGGCGTTCGAACTGCTGTCCGCCATCTCCGTGACGAGTTCGGGGAATGCCTTGGATCAGATATGCGTGATGGGATGTTGACCTTACGGTTGAGTGAGCTGCTAGTCTGTCAGCACCGTCACGGTGTCGTTCCAGGAGCTGCTGTCAATCACCTTGAACGAAGATGGCGCGATTGGAAGTGTGAGCCGCTTGTGGAAGCAGTGAGCTCAGGTATGAGGAAGCCCGCCTACTTGACAAGGTCGCAAGTGGTTTTTGTGGAAGTGATGAAGTGGTCAAGGTATCATGAACCGGTGAGGTGGTGCTACTGCAGCTTTCGTGTGGCTGACGTTGAGTCATCTTGGCATGCACATGTTAAACACAGACGACCACAGCGAAGTGAAGGCCGAAAACGCCGACTGGAAGGAGAACTGGAAAGCGGAACACATCGGCCATCAATCAGCCATAGCAAGGACATGAACAATCAAGCCTTTTCAGGGTGATTCGTTCTGACTGTCCAGTCTAAGAACAACGCTGCCTCGTTAAAGCATCACCATTGCATGCCATCATCTCCGTGGAAGGGGTCCTCAAATACCCTCGCAGCTGTGACAGCTGAGCCTGGACAAGGTCTACTCAACTCATCACTTCGGCTTCCGTATGCTCCTCAACGAGCACAGGACATTCAATTCCCGCCCACTTTATGTCCCCATCCGCCACCGCCTTCTCCTTCATCGCTTTGAACCACCCAGCAAATGCGGCGGGAGTGATGATCGGCTTCTGCACTGTCTCGTGGCTAACGTCCGTCTTGTCCTTGTCAACCTGGACCACAAAAGCTCCCATTTGCGTAGCCACGTCACGCAGAAAGTTCGCGATAGCGACGACCTGCAAAGTCTGTATGTGCCTCCCATCTCTTCGCGCAAGCAGGACTCCACCGATCGGTACTGCCCTCAGCGGCTGAACATGCCCGAAGGTGGAGGATTGTGGATCTGAGTCGAGCATCATGTATCCGATGCGGATATTCTGAAGTTGGGGTCCTTCGATCAAGGAGTTTTCGGCCATCCCCAAAGGCATGCCAAGCGCTGTCGTGGCGGGAAGCTCAGTGAAGCGAGGGCTACTAGCATCGAACTTGTGCATGAAAGCGCCACTAAAGCGATGCTCATCCTTCAGTGGGTCTTGGGTGTCCAAATCCATGTTGACGAGAATGGCTGGAAACATGGCCGTGTAATTGTCGATTGCTTCAGAGCCTTGATCGTACGTGACGAACTGCTGTTGAGAGCCAAGTCGCCTGAGCAATTTACACACGGACTTGTGAATTGGCCAGTCTTTCGCTTGACAGTCCTTGGAGCAGTACAGTATGTGGTGACAGCGGGCGCAACTCAATTTGGCGCTGGAGCCACAGATTCCGCACACCTGAATGACGGAAGAAGTCGTCTCCGATTTGGCCGACCCTGGGCCAGGAGAGTGGCAGGCGGTGCTAAGTGTTGATTGCATTGTGCGTGGTGTCTTGATGAAACCTGTAACAGATGAGTGTAGCTCTCTATGCTTTGAAGATCGACTCACTGTTTGCTGTTATACTGCAATTGGCGAGAGAAGCCCGCTGTTGGTGGTTTGAGTTATGCTTTGTCGACATGCGGGTGCTGCTCGCACAACAGGAAGGTACTGGTTACGCTAGGCTTCCGACGGCAGCATGTGAAAGTGTGGTTCACGAACATCAGTGATTCAGTGAAGCACTCGACACCGTCTTACGTCGTCACTTCGTAGTGATCAGAATGTCGAGATAAATACCACTCTCCCGAGCCTCATCGCTACGCGATTTGGCCGCAACAAATAGACCAGCGCAGCAGCATGACACGTCTCCGTCATCCAGATACCTTCTCAAACCACCCCACGAACTAATCCTTGAATCTATCTCCCACCTTCGACTTCCCTTCTCCGGCGCCGACCGCATCATCTTGAGGCGGACACTCCACGCCATCCCACCCCTGCACTCCTGCCGCTACCTGGCTCTGAATCTTGCTCTCACACCAGGTCTGCCAGGCCGCGTGGTTTAGAAGCCGCTTCACAATGTCCTCTCTGTCGACCTTTTCACCTTTGGCCTCTCGTCCTTTGACCTCTCCCAGCTCCCTGCAGCCTGATCGCAAATACTCGACCATAGCTACAACATGACCGATCTTGATATGCCTCCCATCACGGCGCGCAACCACCACACCACCGATGGGACCGTGAGCTAACTGCCCGAAATTCGGAGATGTCGTGTCAATGTCGATGTACAATACCGCAGCTTTGTCGTTGAACTGCTGCAACCCGAAGCGAGCTGGCATGGCGCCCAACGCAAAGCCGAGAGAGCGTGCAATGGGTAAATCGGCGAACTCTGGATCTGCGGCATCAAAGCCTATCATGAAAGTGCCTTGGAAGCCGAAGGCTGGATCACCGTGTTCGAGAGCGATCACGACACCTGGGACCTTGTTGTTGCCCACATCGCACCCTTCAACTTCAAGCGCAACTGGATACGCTTTGCCTTTGATCTTTGGGAAGCGGGGGCCGATCACTTTGCAGAGGTTCTTGTGAAACTTCCAGTCTTCGGTCTGGCACTCCTTGCTGCCTGTACGGGAGTCAGTAGGCGTTCGTAAATTCGCTGTCCAGAAACATACAGTAGTAGATATGCTTGCAGCGACCGCACTTGAAGAGAATGCCTCCCTTCCCACAAATGCCGCAGACCTGGCGAACACCAGTTATGGAAGAATTGTCGGTCATGGTTGTTTCTGGACTAATGTGTTGATGTGGTAATCGTGGGATGGACAGTTGTGTGAGACGATGGAATCTGCGGTTACTGTGAGTACAAGATCTAGATGGTATGGAACTACCAATGGAACGTCGTACTGGCGATATGTTGGTGGAGCACTTCTTTCACAAGGGGGAGACTAACCTTGGTGCTCTGTCGTTTACTGATGGCTGCTTTGCGGTGTCAGTAGCAGCTGGGAAGTTGTCGTTTGAGAAGGAACAGGTTGTTTAGATCGAGGAAGAGAAGTATAAGTTGGCAAGAAGTGTTCTAGTGAATCAGCGACATCGTGTGTTTACTGTGATGTCAAGTCTCGAGAACTCGAAGGCGATGTGAATGATGATGCGCAGCTTGATGTGAATGTCGACCAATCCCAACTACGTCCTGTCGTTTGCCGCTCGAACGATAGCCTACTGAGGTCGGCACAGCGATGCTAGTTACCACGATTGCAAAGACTGTCAGCATCCTCGAGTCCACTCACACACGCTCCTGTATCGCTTGGTCCACGTCAAAGTATTAAGGCGTCACACTCCCCATAGCTCCTTGGTCCTTCTCATCTTCCACCACGACAGGGCACTCAACACGCTCCCAGCCAACAATACCATCCTTCATCCTCTTTTCCTTGATACTTGCAAATCCCTTGACGAACGCCGCAGGGGTGAACAGCCGCTCCACTAGCTCCTGGCGATTGACCTTCTCGCCCATAGCCTCTCGCCTCCCAACTTCTATGAGCTGCTTGTTACCCCTGCGCACGAACTCAATGATAGCATCGACCTGGTAGATACTAACGTGTAGTCCATCCCGACGAACTAGCAGCGCACCGCCCCGTATAATAAAAAGCGGGTTCCCGACGTCTGCGGACTTGGTATCCAGGTTGACGCAAAGCTGCATGGCGGGCATGTTGGCCGCCGGCAGCCCGTGCTCCCCGCCACGAACACCCATAGGGAAGCCGATGGCGTGGGTGACGGGCAGGTCTACAAAGGACGGATCTGATGCATCCATACCTTGCATTACGCCTCCTTCGTAGCAAAAAGTGTTGTCGATGGGTTGCGGATTCTGCTGCTTTATGTAGATGAAGATAGCCGGGAATTTGTGGTCGAAAGTGTGGAAGCTTTGAGGCAGATGAACGAGGCCGTCGTCCCTGAGCTTCGAGCCGGGTCTGAAACACAGCCTCTTGTGGACTGGCCAGTCTTGAGCTTGGCATGATTTGCTGCCTATAAGGATAGGATGATGGTGTCAGTCGCTTTGTGTGAGATTCGTAGAGGTGGCAACTTACAGTAGTACAACGACTTGCAGCGGCCACATTTGAACAGGACTCCGGTGTTGCCGCAGATACCACAGACCTGGCGAACGCTGGTCGAGGTGCTGCCGGCCATTGTAGCTGAAGATGACTTAGTTCAGGAGGAAGAAGTTCGATGTGTGTTACTGTGATGTTGAGCCTTTGTTCGCAACTGAAGTTTTGAGAACTGATGATGAGAGGTCTTGCGCTGTAAGTGTTCGATCGCCTCAAGTTTATGCACAATCCGTTTGCACTGACGTCAAGCCACTTGGTCGTGGCACGTGAATGCTGTGAATGTTGGAGACTGTAACCTGCTGGTAGTTTCATCTAACCTTCGGGTCGGCACATTGGTACAGCTACTCACCAGTTCAATCGCATGAGTCCCGTAGCCTTCCGGACTTTTTGATGCTCAATGCGAGCCAGGTCGTCCAACCATCTACGACCCTCTCTGTTCAGAATGACCTATCGCCATTTCAATCATTCCCGTCGTCAAGCAGTCATGTCCTGCTTCTCCTCTTCCTCGCAGACCTAGACGGGGCACTCAAGGTCCGCCCACCAAACCTCACCCACATCACCTTGTCTCGCTTTAGCTTCTCGAAAGCCACGGCAAAGGCCTTGGGCGTCAACAAACGCTTCACCATCTCCTCACGATCGACCTTCTCGCCACTTTTTTCGCGGCCGGGGACACATACAATCTCCTGGTTCGCAATCTGTGCATAGCTGATCAATGCCTCCACATGCATGATACTTATATGCCTCCCATCGCGTCGAGCCAGACAGGCTCCACCCTTCGGTATCTTCTTCGCCTTCCCAAACGTCGCAGAAGTGTGATCGATGTCGACGAAGAGCTGTGTGACCGGAATGTTCGTGTCTTGCTGCAGTCCGATCGCATCAGGACTGTAACCTATCGGAAAGCCGAGGGCGCGGGTGATGGGTAAATCTTCGAACTGGGAGTCGTTCACGCTTTCGACGAGGAAGCCAGGGCTGTAGAGGAATTCAGGATGTCCGGCCGGCGAGATCTCCTTGAGCCAGACGAGCGTGGCGGGGTGTTTGCCTTCGTAAGGTTTGATACCGAGGGGCACCGCGTACTTCTTACCTTTCGAGCCCGTCACTAACTTGCACATCTTCTTGTGGACCGGCCAGTCCTCCTTTTGGCAGAGCTTGCTGCCTGTAAGAGAGAGGTCAAAAGTGTCAGCATATCCGTAGTCGAAGGCTGGGCATTGCGCTCGAGCAGACTCACAGTAACGAGAGCACTTGCAGCAACCACATTTGAAGAGGACGCCGCCAGTCCCACAGACTCCGCAGACCTGGGGAACGTTGTTTGCGGAAGTGGTATCGGCCATTGCTTGAGCTGCGTGTGATGTTGAGTAAAGTGTCTCGTGTTGTGGGTGAGATGATGTCGCACCAAAGGTTCAAGTTCTGAAGAGAAGTCGGTGACTAGCTCGGAGATCAGTCTCAGGCTGTGCATCACATGGCCTAAGCATGCGCCTCCGTTTGCAGTGACGTCAATTTTTATCGGACAGGGAAGTCAATGCCGCCAAACTCGAAGCAAAAATGAGTCCGGGCTCGCGTACACCTTCACGGAGCATTTGAAGAAAGTCACACTGCTCTCCATATGGATCATCCGTTGAATTGATCAAGTCAGTCCTCGAAGACTGGTACCTGCAAGCCCACTGTGGGCCAGCGTAAGTCAAGCCACTCAATCATCCTCAACCCTCTATTGTGCCAGAGCCACCCTCCCCATCCCCAAGCATAGCGTCATCAAGCCCCGTCCTTCTTCCCCGCCTCCTCGTCACCAACTTGAACCGGACATTCAATGTCCCACTCCTTGTGTCCGTCAGCAAGGCGTTGCCGCTTCAAAGCCTCGAACCAACTCGCAAAAGCTGCAGGAGTGGCGACCGTCTTAATCACTTCTTTGCGATCCACTTTCTCGCCCGTACTCTCACGCTTCCTGACTTGCTTCAAATCCTCCACCACTAGACGCACGTAGTCAATCACAGCCGCGATCTCCACGACCATCATATGGCGACCATCGCGCCGATGCAGCAGGACGGCACCTACGAGGCTCTTCGTAGAGTTCCCAAAACTCGTAGACTTTGGGTCGAGATCGACAAAAAGGTCTTGCGCGAAGGTGTTCGGGACTTGCACACATAAATGAGCTTCGAGTCCATCCGTTGCTACGAGAGGAAAGCCAATCGCTTCAGATATCCGCGACGCTGCAAAGGGTGGGCTCGTGGTCTCGGTACCAAGCATGGTACTGCCCTGGTAGGAGAGATGGACGTTTTGATTCGCAGGCTGGCTTGGCTCATCGCGATCCATGAGAAGGCAGATGGCCGGGAATTTGACGGTGACTTCGGTCATACCGGGCGGTAAGCCTTTCTTTTGGCTGCCCTTGAACACAGACATTGGGTCGGCCAGTTCTTTGCAGAACATTTTGTGCATCGGCCAGTCCTGAGCCTGACACGGCTTGCTGCCTACAGTAAGGAGAGGCTCAGTCAGTATACGATTTATGAGCTTGGGAACAGTCGGCAACTCATCGCTCACAGTAGTGGTTGTGTTTGCAACGACCGCATCGGAAGAGATAGCCGGTCTTGCCGCAGACACCGCACACCAGGCGGACGGCAGTGGCTTCAGCTTTGCTAGCCATGGCGTGTTCTTTGCTTTGTATGTGTGAAGGTGCTTGATGTTGTTCGTTCATCGAAGGTTAACCTGTGGAGTTCGGTGAGCAAGTGAAGCAGCACTCTCTCGAGTAAGTGGAGGCACGAACTGTGAGCAGGTAGTCCGCGGCTTGCACCACTACGTTGTCGATTGTGCTGTTCGGTTGTACCTCTGCCTGCTCAACCAAGTTCAGAGGATGCTCGATTGCAAGGTGCAAAGCCCAGGGTCGCCAAAGGTGTTGAGCACTCAGCGGCGCCGCCTAAATCCGTTTGCACTGACGTCAAACCTTTCGGTATTCCTGCGGTTTGCACGTGAATATCTGTGAGTAGCTGACGTCCAAGGTAACTGGCAAGATCTCACGATACTGCCGACAACTTACAGTGTCACTTGGAGAAAGATCGCTTGATGCATAGTACTTCTAGCAAAGACACCTCAAGCGTTTCCTTTCGTGATCGTCAGGTTGGATCGACTGGTGTGCTAAAAGGCATAGCAGTATAGAGCTCGTCATCATAGCGCTGCGACGCGCAGAGAAGCAGTGCACTGACCTCTGCCCATGTTTCTTACAGACGATAACGCATCGTCATCGTCATCTTCAACCATGCCTGGTCACTTCCCACCCTTCTCCTTGCCATCGCCCTCCCCTTTCTCTGCCGCCGCCTTAGCCTCCTTCTCCTCCCGCTCCTTCCTCCTCTGCTCCTTGATAGCCAACATTTGCCTCTCACACTCATCGACGATACTCTTGTTCTCACCATACATAGCCTCCTGCGCCGCCCAATTACCGGCCTCCACCTTGTTCTTGCCTTCACCTTTTCCGAGCAGCTTCTTCATGTAGCCGTAACCCGTGAGATAGACACCAATAAAATGCCTATTCTGCCCCAACTGATCGCCCTTGAGCTCAATGCTATCTTTGTACTTCTCATAATCAAGCTTGACGCCAGAGCCCCCCAAAAGCTTCTTCTGTATCTCCCCCTTAGCAGCCGGATTGTAAATCTTACTCTGATCCACCCCCACCCCATCATCATGCAACACCTCCAACCCCGGCGTCCAATACCTCTCCCTCCCAGCCGCCTCCACAAGCTTCGGCGCCCAAAGAGCAGTCATCCACTTCTCACATACCGCCCACCCTTCCTCGCCATTACTAAGTACCACTCCAGCAACATAAGCCTCAAAAACATCCCCCATAACCTTATTAAACCCCTTATTCCCCGGCCCATTCTTCTCGCTAGCCACCGCCATCATCCTCTCCATCTCCGCTACTTGCACCCTTTTATCAAACCCATAAGCTCGGGCATACTCAGCGAGCGTCTCGTTTTTCACCAACAACTCCCGGAGCTGGGACAATTGTCCAGCGGTGAGGTTAGGGAAGTGGGTGTACAGTAGTCTGCTGGCGAGGAGTTCGAGTTGGGCGTCGCCGAGGAATTCTAGTTTTTCGTAGGTTGTGTCTGAGGCCGAGGTGGTGGTGGTCGAGCGGTTGTAGGTTGTAGAGGTGGATTTGTGTCTGAAGGGCGCGGCTGCCAATCCCGGGTCCGTGATATCGGGTAAGGGTGGGAGGGAGGCGGGGACGGTGAAGGGCGTGTAGGGTGGGATTGGGGGGAAGGTTTGGGTGGGCGGTGGGAGGTGGGAGAGGGCGGTGGTGTAGTGGTTGGAGTTGGACGTGTTTTCGCGGCGCTGTTGTTGTGGTGGTGAGGAGTGCTTGGGTTTTTTGTGCGGTTGTTGCGGGCGTGAGCGGTCGTCGGGGTGGGGGCGTTTTCTGTCCATGGTTGCTAGTCTCCGCACGCGCTGCGTTCTATTGCGGCGGCGAAGGTGACCGGCTCTTCTTACTTGTTGATGTGAGGTTGATACAGAACTTCAAGCTCAAGCTCGAGCTAAAAATTCGTGCCTTCTCGCTTCGGCTCGGGAACATCCGCACCTGCAGAACTAGCTCTGATGTCCTCAACCTCACCTCCCGAAACGGCAGTAACTGTACCCAATACCAAATCGCCAGTATGGCGGTCCCACGCTCCCGCATCCTAGACCTCCTCAAGGCACACTCCTAAACCCCCCCTCCCTTATACCCCCTCCCTAATAATATCCAGGTCCAATCCCGCATCTTCTCCACAACCTTCAACCCGACCTGTGCCCGTCTCGGCAACAAGATCCTGCGCCAACGCCTCAGAGGCCCTCCATTAGCGGCTTACTACCCGAGGAGAGTGGCTACGTTCAAGGATCTGAAGTCTTTGTATCCGAAATTAGAGATGTATGATGCGGTTGAGGAGGATCGGTTGGAGCATATCCAGATTACGAAGAGTAGGGGAAAGGGGGCACCGAAGAAGAAGAAGACTGCTGCTGGTGAGTTCGTGGCCAATATATTGGGGTGTTTGGTGGTGGTGTGGATGTTGGTGTGGTATGGATTGCTGACTGAGTTGTGTTTGCAGAGAGTACGAGGAAAGGCAAGAAGCGGTAGCTGGACGACGGGTGAGGTGTGGACATGGGTTTACGGTTGGTGTGGATGTACAACAGTATATGCATGGATGACGGCGTTGAGGCGAGAAAAAAAATGGTTTGGTGTACAGATATGCGCCCGGAATTGCAATCTGGATTTCGCAACCAGCATGTGGTGGTCGCAGCGAAAGGAGACACGAGATGTACAGAATATGGCACTCGCTTTCAGATGTCCGCTTCTATTGACATTGCTCTTTCGTTCTTCCTTACATCCTGCTCGAGTTACACGGCGCCGCCATTTTATGAAGTGTTGCCCGCCATGCTCAAAAAATGGGATCGTGCTGGAACGCGCGGGTACAGAAAGAAAGGAAGACTCGTCCTGGCAAGTGTATCAAATCCTGGCCGCCCGCGACGCATGGCGACTCAACTATCCTGAGCCTCTGCCTGGCCGCCTCCGAATGCGAACGCCGTCGCACCGGACGTTGTCGCAACGACGGGAGAGCGCGTTGAGGTGAAAGTTAAAGGTACGTCGTACAGGATATCACTTCGGTATGGGTTGCGCAGCTGATAGATGGTGCAACGGCCTCTCAGCGAATAGGACGATTCACGATGGACAGAACATGCCTCCTGGTTTCGCAAGTATGTCCACCCAGCTCCTGCTCATCATAAACGCCATCGCCATGCTGGCTCTTATCACCGGTCAGCGATGCTGAGGCGCATAGGATTATACGAAAGACGGCTCGTCCTGGCAAGTGTATCGATCCTGGCCGACCGCAACGCATAACGACTCGTCTCTTCCTTGCCACCGCGATCGCACAAAAGGATGTCGCAACGACAGGCGAGCGCGTTGAGGCGAAGGTTAAAGGTACGTCGTACGGATATGTACAAAAGTATCATCTCGGTATGGATTGCGCGAGCTGATATGTGGTGGAAACCTAAGGCATTGCAGAGGACGGGAAACGACGATACAAGATGTACAATACGCTTCAAGGTCATGACCCAGCTCTTGCCCGACCGAAATCGCCATCGCCATCCTCGCTCCTTACCACCGGCCAGCAATACTTTCCTTGCCCCTGCCTGCGATGAGTGCGACCCGAATGATGTCCCGAAAACGGGAGAACACCCGCAAACCCCAAATACAAGATAGCGAAAAGCCAAGCCCGCAACCTTATCACCGCTTACCACCCTCGCCCGTTCGCCGACTCGCCACCAAAACACTTGCAACAACCTTCCCGCCTCCCGCCCACCATCGCCCAAACCAACCTCTTCGCCACTCGCCCAAACTCCGGCACCCACAAGCCGGGCTTTATATTTCCGCAAATTCTGCATAGCTCCCAGTGATGGGTGAGCCACCCAGCTGTGGCAAACGGTGGTCAGGTATCATCCCCCTCTTGGGACGCCAAGAGGGTAGATTGACTTGAACCCTTCTTCCCAGCTGCGGTGCCTCGCTCACCGTCCTCCTCAATCCCCCACGCGAGGGATTGTTGTATAACCTGGGGGGCCGGGGTTTACTAACTAATTAACTAGCTTATTATTAGGGACTTCGGTCCATAGGAGCGTTGAACCCCCCGCTACCTGACGATTGATTCCTCATCATTCACTCCTTGATTGGAATTTGATCTGGCTTTCTGAGGGAGTTGGGGGCAACGTAGCCAAAAATCTCCATTAGGGTTGAGGCGAATATCAACAGATAACCTTCGGGTTTCTGGGGGTCCTTCGGGGTCTTTCTTTTGTGGTTTTGGGGTGGGTTGGAGTTTCCTTTTGGTGTTCGAGTGGGTGTTCGAGTGGGTTGCGACCGGCTCTTGAATTTCGAATTGCTGGCTGATTCTTTTGCAGTCGCGATGCCTTATCATCTGGCTCTTGCTCTCGGCTTCTCACATCCCCATCTCATCGATTCCGGCTGTGCGTTCGCTTTTCCCATACCACGCTTCCCTGTCGCTCATCCATTAACACTCCCGCATCTGATCGCATTTGCGTATTTGAACACAACGCTCGCTGCTCATATTTGCAGTTGCTACTGTGCCCATGGCCGCCGCCATATCATCATAACGCATATATACACATACATCGAGATGTCGTCTCAGCGCACATCCTACAGCCATGAGCAACATGCCACGGCCACAGCAAGTCACCTACACATTGCGATGCACTCTTACGATCACACTTCGCATGCGTCACGATATACTCATGACCACCTCACGCGAGCCGAAAATACTCACGCATGCACACCACTTCTACGACATTCGAAGACGGCGCACCGGTAGCCACACCGTAATCTGTTCCATGCGGCCACTGACCACCTAGCCGTACTGTTCATGACCTAGCGGCGAATCAGATCTACGTATCACATCCGTACACGAACCCGCATGAAGGCAACGAGAAAGTTCATCAGGACTACGCACCGATACAGCCCAACTACGACATCAGAATGCAAACGATGCACCACGGATGGACGAAGGAGTTCGGGATCGTTTTTAAATTGGGCTCCGGCAAGTCTTCAGCGGACAAGCGCTCGAGTTGATGGCAACCAACTTTAAGTACATGTACCTTCATGATAGGATTAATACCAAGATGATCTTCCTTCGACTACTGGTCACGATCTACTTCTTCTTCCAAATATCGCTCTCCACCCCACCCGCCGCAATAATACTCTTCTCCGGCCCATCCGCCTCCAACATCGGCTTCATCTCCGGATCGCCCTTCTCCATCGCCCTCTGATACCCTTCCCGCTTCCCAACATCCTGCAAATACCGCAGGATATTATTGTACGCACCCAAACTCGCGCCACCATAATACCGCTGCGTCGTGAGCGGATACACACTCATAACATCCGCAGCAGTAAACTCATCACCAACTAACCACTTGTTCTCCTTCAACCGATCGTCCATTTGCTGCAAAGCAGAGTGCAAACGACCATCGACCATACCCTTGATCGATGCGCCGTCCTCGATGCCCGCGAGACTGAAGAACATGGCTATCTGTAACGCTGGCTGCAGAGTAGAGTTGGAATAGTGGAACCAGTACAGATAGTCTGCATACTTCTTGGGATCGTCGTTGGGTCCAAGTGCCAATCTGCCGTTGCCATGTTTGTTGATGATGTACTCGCAAATCGCTCCGGACTCAGCAAGAGCGACGCCTGTCTCGGAGTCCTCGATGAATGGTGCTTTGCCTAGACCGTTTCCGGAGATTTTCAAGCTTTCGGGGGCGAGGATGGGAGCACGGGTGTGCGTTACGAGTTTGTATTTTATGCCCAGTTCCTCGCAGAGCCAGACAATGCGTTCGGATTGGGAGATTCCGAGGTGGTGGACTGTGAGGACCATGATTGCTGAAGTGTTCGTTGTTGCTTGATCTGATTCCGAACGATGGCAGTCCTGGAGTCAGAGGTATAGTTGTCAACGTGCACTTATATTGATTGTGTAACTTCTTGTTGGTTGACCTGCGTCATACACGTTATTCCCGAAGGTGTTATTGCCGGACAACGCGACTGATCATGTACATAGCGTGTTGATGACAAGAGAACATTGTGAAGGGTAACGAAGACGCAGCGTCGAGAGGCAGTTTGAGTGCTCATACATTTACACCTCCATCGCGATATCTTCGATATATCATCTCAATGTATGCCAACGCTTGTGGACTAAAGAGCAGCCTCAACTGTCCCTCAACGATGCCTGTCCATGCTCCCGCAACCGCCTATCCAGCAAAGCTCGGAATGTCTCGACGAATTTCTCCATGCCCCCAGCCGTCACATCGCTCCCCAACCGTCCGACCTTTCGACACCAGATCTCGCACAGGAACGTCATAGCCGCTGCGCATTTCCCGGTGTGAAGCGAATGGTAGAGCTTACCAGACTGCTTGAGTTCTTTAAGCTGGGCCCAAATGTTCTGTACCATGCTTGTCCGCCACCAGAGCGGCAAATCTGGCTGCTTAACAAGCTCAAGCATGCAACCGAGCAGCAGCATTTGCATAATAACAAAGTCGCGCGGCCTCATCTGCACTTCCCTGCAGTAATGCTTCTGCTCCAAGCTCAGGAGACTGACATCTGACTCTATGGCGCCTCCCCAACGATCGTGCTTGATGAGCCAGTCTTCCTCCAGATTGCAGTTATGGCATAGGCTGGTGTCGTTCAGTGGTATCAAGAGGGGCTCGTCTGCACCGTCGTTTGCCGAGTGACATTGCACTCTACCATTTATGCCTTCATCTACGGCCCATGTGTGACCGCAGCCGTACTTACGAGTCAGTCGAGCGTCGTTCGAAGTATTTGCCGTAGGTTGAGGTTGAGCTTCCGTCACGCCATGGCGGCGTTGATGCGTGGTGCTGGGGCTGGGGCCGCCACGAAGCGCAAATTGTAGACTCCCGAAAGGGTCGTTGGTGTCAGTCATGCAACCGTGAGTGCCACAAGGTGAGGGTGGCGATGAGATGACAGGTGGGAAAGCAGACAGATGAGCATAGAGACTTGCAAAGCACCCAAAGAACAAACGACGGGCCTGCCTAGGCATTGTGTACCACGAGTGATTGCCACGATCTTTGAGCGTCTTGATCATGGCAGCTGTGTCAGCCTTTGTGCATGCATTCTAGACACGTCTCGTAGGCATCCTGGAAGTGCAAAAACTCGTCGTTCTAGCGGAGATCAATCAAAAGCTGATGACCTTGCCGGTGGGCACAGCCTTTTCGACATAAACATATCAATTGTGGTTCGAACATTGCGACACCCCAAGATATGTCGCATAATGCCATGAACAGTATCGTGGAGCGCGTGTGCGCTATCTGCGGAACTGAGCCCAGCTCCATTGCCACTCTCCTGAGATGCACTCGCTGCAAGAGCGTATGTTACTGCGGAAAAGAGTGCCAGCGGAGGAACTGGGAGCTCCATAAAGCTGGATGCAAGAAGATGTCGTCTCCGAAATGGCCCGATGGCGCAGCCCTTGTGGTCGAGATATCGCCTGAGTCTCGTCGTGCGGATACTCGCTATCCTGCCATGATTCTCGCTCTGTCCTCCGATCCAGCCGAAGCGACCTTGGACTTGCCCACCCGCTACACTTTGGACGAAGCACTCTTCAAGGGCGCGGACACTCGCAACCTGAACAAGTTCAAGCCACTGCCTCTCACTGTGGCTCTCGGCTATCCCATGGTTCTCTCGTTCAACGACGAATATGGACTGCCAGTACCAAACATCTTCGTCCACGGCCTAAGCATCGATACAGACCCGGAATCGCCAACTTTTGGTCTCCCAATGCTGGAGACTAAAAGGGGCGCGCTCATGCTTGTGCGGCAGGATGGCAGGCATATGCACAAGTACCATATCGTGGCTCTGCTGGAGTACGTGCGCTTTCAGATCAATGAGGTTTTTGAAGCTACAGGCCGAGTAGCGAATGGCGAAACAGTGGACAAGAAGGAGATTGCGGAGAGGTTGTTGACACCGAAAGCATATGCTGCGGCGTTCGAGAAGCTCAAGAAGGAAGCTGTGGCGCGGGGAGATCCGGGGTGGCAAGGGCTTGAGTGCCCAGTAGAAGTGAATTGAGCACCTCCTGGTCCGGTCTGGCATGAGTTTGGGCTGGCGATCGTGCTGCTCAGCAAGAATTGTGTGCAGACGAACAAGGTATCTGCAGAATGGAGTGAGCGGAGAACATGCTACAGCAGTCCTGATGGTCAGGGCCCATGGTAGACAAGTCATCAGCTCAACAGTGCCTCTAAACGTCTTTTCATACACTGTCCGGTTGCTTTCAGTGTCGATAGCCTCGCAGCGCGGCCTATGAGCGTCAGCCATGACTGTAGTCTCAGCACTGTCTTCTAGACTCATCCAATCAGCTGAAGCTGCTTGCATTGGCCTTCCATGGCCATCTTGGTCCCGTCCTGGATTCCTATTCCTTTCAACTGGAATCTGGCGTGACTGCTGCCCTTTGATAAGATTGTCGTCCTTGTACGATGGTAGTCACATCTGGCAACTTCCGAAAGTGCAAACATCCTCTCTTTCATTCCAATAGGCTACAAGTAGACAGCCCTGCCCGTGAGTACCGATTTTTCAAGCTGAGCATCTCTTCTAATCTGCAAGACCGACTCAACCGATCTTGAAGCACACCACAGTCCTACCCGATACCATGTCGGACGTCGTCCCAAACAAGAACGTCATCAAGCGAGTCTGTGGCGTGTGCGGTGCTGGCCCAGATATCAGCTTGTCCAGGTGTGTGCAATGCAAGAGCGTCTGGTACTGCGGCAAAGAATGCCAGAAGAAGGACTGGAGGCTTCACAAGAAAGCGTGCGAGACCTTGGCCGTTCCAGATCTTGAGGAGGGCAAGCTTGCAGTCCTCAATGTGCCTAATGAGCTACTTCGGCCGTACCATCGCTATCCAGCACTGGTACTGGAGGTTACGAGCGCCACTCCCGGTAGTGACAGTTACCAGCTCCGGGAGGCCTATTACAAGTACAGCAGCACGAGCGATCCCCTGGAGAATTCGCAGGTCTTCAAGGAGCTGCCTCTGACTACTGTTCTTGGCTATCCGCTATTGGTTACAAGACAGCCGGAGTACGGCAACTTCGTTTCGAACATCTTCATGGACTACCTCAGCGTCGATCCAGATCCAAAATCGCCCACGTTCGGCCAGAAGTTGTTCCCGAGCGTTCAGGGTGGACTGCTGCTTGTTCGGCGTGACGGAAAACACATGCATAAGCTCCACATTATTGCGATTGTGGCATACGCGAAGAACTTGGTGCTTGAAATTTTCAAGAGGTCCGCAGGGCGTGAGGAGAAGGGAGAGACGGTCGACCGTGTCAAATTGGCCGAAGAATTCTTGACACCGAAAGGTCCTGCTACCATTTTCGAAGGCCTGTTGCGCGTGGTAGGCAGCATTGGATGGATGGATCTTGACTGCCCGTTCAAAAGCGAGCCAGCTGCTGCTTCTTCTTGAGCTTTCAGTGCTATGGCAGTGGTGAGAAACATCGTTGGATCTTCTCAAGAGCTCGAAGGCGTATAGATGCTTGGAAATGGTGTTATGCGTACGATAGTCAGGCCTTGCACAGGACTGAATGCTACCGTCTTGAGACGCTCATCCTCCTCTCCCATGTCTTTGCCCCTGCTTTCATGGCGAACTACTCTGCCGCAACGCGTCCATGCTTGTGTCGCGTGAACGGCTGTCAGTCCGATCTGGCGATGCTCATCATTCATGAAAGCCATTCGACGAAGGTATTACTGACAATAGTGTAGCATACCTCTACGCCTGAGATGATGTTGAGGAAGGAGAAGGAGCGGGCTTGGCAAAATGCGTCATTTTCATGAGAAAAGATTGTTGCCCAACATACCACAACAACTGTGCTGGCTCACATTTGCCTGCACCAACACCTTCTCCTATCGCACCACCATCTTGCCGGTGCGTTCCTTCTTTCACCACTCTGAGTCAACGTTTCTTCGCCACCGAAAACACCCTCTCAGCTTTTTATCGATAACTGAGAGCCCCACTCAACCAGTCCCCCTCCAAAAGATTAAGGCGACTTTTCTTTCCCCTCCAATACACCCACCACACCCACAGCAATCATGGTATCTGCATCCAAGGAAGCGCGCGAGGCCAAGCGTGCCGCCGCCGGCAAGCCCGCAAAGAAGACGCCCAGCTCGAGGCTCGCATCCAAGAATGCGTCCAAGGCAGGCTCTGAAAACTCGTCCGTCAACGGCGACGATGATGATGCTTTGGAGGACGCCAACGGCAACCCGATACCCGGCACTGAGGACACTGCGATGAACGCCAAAGTGTCAAAGCTCAAGTTGCAAGAGGACAAGGACGGTATCTCGGATCGTGTCACAACCGGTGTGCTTGCCTCGCTCGAGGCCAGCAGAGATGTCAAGGTCACATCCGCGTCGCTGACGTTCCACGGTAAAGTCCTGTTCAACGACACCACACTCGAAGTCAACTACGGGCGAAGATACGGTCTGCTTGGAGAGAACGGTTGCGGAAAGTCTACACTTCTCAAGGCTATCGCAACCCGCGAGTACCCATTCCCAGAGCATATCGACATCTACCTCCTGAACGAAGGCGCTGAGGCATCAAATCATGGCGCTCTCGAGTGGGTGGTCATGCAAGCTGAGGCAGCGCTCAAGGACATGGAGAACAAGGCAGAAAAGATTTTGGAAGATGACGGACCAGACAGCCCGAAGCTCGAATTGCTGTACGAGCAGATCGACGACATGGACCCGAGCACATTCCACACCCGCGCAGGTCTGATTCTGACTGGTCTCGGCTTCAACAAGTCGACGATGGACAAGAAGACCAAGGACATGTCCGGAGGATGGCGTATGCGTGTCGCTCTCGCCAAAGCTCTTTTCGTCCGTCCTTCGCTTCTCCTACTCGACGACCCCACTGCACATTTGGATCTCGAAGCCTGTGTCTGGCTGGAAGAGTACCTCAAGAAGTGGGACCGCACCCTCATCCTCGTCTCCCACTCCATGGATTTCCTCAACGGTGTCTGCACAAACATGCTCGACATGCGTGAGAAGCAGCTCATGTACTACGGTGGTAACTACGATACCTACATGCGAACACGGACGGAGCAGGAAGTCAACCAGCAGAAGGCGTACGAGAAGCAGCAGGACGAGATCAAGCACATTAAGGAGTTCATCGCAAAGGCCGGTACATACGCCAACTTGGTGCGACAGGCGAAGAGTAGGCAGAAGATCTTGGACAAGATGGAGGCGGACGGCTTCGTCCAGTCTGTCAAGCGTGACCGCGTCTTCAGCTTCCGCTTCGCAGATGTCGAGAAGCTCCCGCCACCTGTGCTGTCCCTCGACGATGTGACTTTCTCCTACTCTGGCAACAAGAAGGACACCCTCTACGAGAACCTCGACTTCGGTGTAGACATGGACTCTCGAACTGCTCTCGTCGGACCCAACGGTGTCGGCAAGTCCACTCTCCTCCGCATCTTCACTGGCAAGCTTTCACCAACATCCGGCTCTGTCTCCCGGCACACTCATCTCAAGCTCGGCATGTACACTCAGCACTCGGCGGAATCGCTCGACCTGACCAAGTCCGCCCTCGACTTCGTCCGCGACAAGCACTCCGCCGTCAGCCAGGATCTGCAGTACTGGCGACAACAGCTGGGCAAGTACGGTCTGAGTGGTGAGGCGCAGACCGCGCTCATGGGTACTTTGTCCGAGGGCCAAAAGTCCAGAATCGTGTTCGCGCTGCTCGCCATCGAGGGCCCGAACATGCTGTTGCTTGACGAGCCGACCAACGGTTTGGATATTCCGACTATTGACAGTTTGGCGGATGCCATCAACGCTTTCTCGGGAGGTGTTGTGGTTGTGTCTCACGACTTCAGGTAAGCGAAGTAATGTCTTTCGCTTTTGTATCAATGCTAACGGCTACCAGGCTGCTCGACAAGATCGCCAAGGACATCATGGTCTGCGAGAACAAAACCGTCACGAAGTGGAACGGCAGCATCGGCGAGTACAAGGGTCTTCTGCGGAAGAAGATGTTCGCCCGTGGTGGTGTCTAAGCTGCCTGAGAACATCTGGCAATTCAATACTCACACGATCAGCACACGATGCGGACGGGATCACGAAGCACGATGGCGAGATGCCGCCTCAACGGCGAGGCACGGCGGCTACGAGTTCAGCGTGATGCGTTACGCGGCTGCATGATGGGAAAAGGTGCATTGGTAGGATAGACCTAAAGGCGTTGCGATAGGTAGATTGCGAGTCCTTCAGAAAGCAGAATGATACCACCTTGTCATCGTCACTCGTTATAACAGCATCATTGTCTCAGCCATGCCGTAGACGTTCCGTGGAATCGAGTACGAAGTCAAAGGAGTCGTGGCATGGCCGTGGTTGTACTCGCTGAGAGCAGTTGCAAGCAGAGTAGAATGGCTGTGCTCTTCTTGCAGTGCTGGCGCATCATGGAGATGAGCGAGGAGAGGGCTGAGATAGCAGCCTCTGCTTTCATAGTAGTCAGCCTGCAGTCAGCTCGCATGGCGGTGTCATCGAAAAGGTCAGCGAGGGCATGGGTGGGTTCAGTGCTCAGAGGCCAGAGAAGATGATCGCGAAATTATGGTGCTGCTGGAAATGCCAAAATCTGGCAGGCAATCATGTTTACAGGCGAATGGCAGCGATTGAAACAGTGAGGGTAAAGTTCGTAGGACGCAATTCAGTAGCTAATCTATGCTACATTGCGCAATTCAGCCCAGCGCATTCAGTGCCACTCGACCAGCCGCCGACGCACCGAAGTACGGCTGCAGGAGCTGAAAGAGCAGCGCGCAGCTTTAGTTCATGTTCATTCGTAGTAAGCAAGCAAGCACCCTCTCGCCTCAACGCCATCGCAGCCATCCACCCCAAGAGCAGTGTCCATCGCAAGTCGCTGCAGCCGAAGCTGGTAGTAGATGTGTGTTGTATTGTGAAGCCGCTTAGCGGTCCTCGGCCCACTCGTTCTCGCGGCGGATCTGCTCCTCCTCCTCAGGCGTGAAGTCGTTCTGGATGTTGAACGTCTTGCGGATCTCCTCGGGAGACTTGCCCTTGATCATGTTGGCCACCGTCTTGCACCCGACGTCAAGCAGAGCCTTGATATCCATGTAGTTGGCCGCGAGGATGATCTCGAAGAGCATCTCTTGGTCGACCTGCATGAACTTCTGGTCCCACTCATCGATGTCCGTGGTCTTCTTGCGGGAGTCGGCGTCGTCGTCTTGGCTGGGCGCGGGGTCGTTCTTGTGCTGAGTGCACCACTCGAGCACCTTGCGCAGGACCGCCTCGGAGACCTGTGAGGTGGGGTCAGCGTTTGTGGTTGGGTATGCGAAAAGCAACCGGTGAGTGACTTACGTTCATGATGGGGATGGGCTCCTCGCCGGGCGCTCCGAGATCCTCGATCATATTCTTGATCAACATACTGCGCTCAGCGACCTTGCGCTCTGTAATGGATGTCAGTGAGCGTCATGCGCAGTGTTGGTGATGGAGTGAGTACGTACCGGTCAAGATCTCGACATTGTCGGAGCTGACGAGCTTGACTGACTGCTCTCCCTCGGCAGACATGGTGATGGTAGTTGATGTGGTTGGTGTGTATTGGTGTGTTGCTTTGTGAGGATGTTGGAGGTTGCTGTGGAAGTTGGTGAGCGTTGGTGAGTCGCAAGTTGAAAGGTGGAAGGTTGTGAGTCGGAGGAAGAAGTTCGTGGAGGGCGCTGGAACTTTATAGTGGTGCGGGAGTGGGAGGTTGCCTGGCACGGACCTTTTCTGTGTTTGCTCGCTGTAGTGAAGTGATGTTGGAGACAAGGTGAGCTTGCGTGAATGAAGGCAACTGCAGCTGGACCCTGCGCTAGTGGATGACTCTGAGGCTGCCACTTTTTGTTTGTGCCTTAAGTTCGCATGTGCTTGCTTGCTTTAATGCTGAGTGTGAGAGATCGTTGCATGAACTGTCGAAGACATGCAGAAGTAGTCACCGCTGCAGCTGCTCAAAGGATGGTGGCCGTTTCCGGACACAAAGAAGTCGCCAAGACCGGCGGCGACGCGCACGTGATACGAAAAGTAAAGCTATAGCATTGCTCAAGTGAATAGTACATACAGATGAGCCTTATTGTTGTGAGTCTATAGCCTGTCATATCGCTCAACGAAGCGATCAGATGCCATGGTTGCTGCTTTCGCAAGATCTCGTGCGACAGCGTAGGGACCGTGCACACGCGTTTGGCCACCTCTCGCAAACGCGAGCTGTCACATTGACCAACCTCACTTCAGACGATGACACCGTAGGCTGGCAATGGCGAACGCAGGCATGTCGCGAAGACTGTACCTCTTCCTCGTCTGCGTGCGCCTGTACTTCGCACTCTCGCCCAGTTATATCCATCCGGACGAGCACTTTCAAGGGCCTGAGATAATCACTGGTACCCATCTCGCATGGCTTCTTCTCGTACCGGTCTGATAGCAAGGTAGGTGAGATCTTCGGGTGGCCCTCCTACAAGACCTGGGAGTTCACTTCCGACCACCCCATTCGCAGTATCTTCCCGTTGTGGCTCGTCTACGGTCCTCCTTTGACAGTGTTGAAGTGGATCTGCGATGGAGTAGGATACCATGCTACGCCAATAGCGGTCTTCTACGCCCTGCGAGTCCTCATGTTCCTGCTCAGCTTCATCCTTGAAGACTGCGCACTCTACGAACTGATACCCGAGAAGCGTGAGCAGTCAACGGCATTGCTCTTGGTGGCCTCTTCATATGTTACGTGGACTTTGCAGATGCACACCTTCTCCAACAGCATCGAAACCATCGTCATACTCTGGTGTCTGGTGCTGATGCGGCGAATGATGCTTGACGATGGGCACACGCAGGTCACGTTGTGCATTGCCCTTGCTTTTCTGGGAGTACTGGGAGTGTTCAATCGCATCACCTTTCCGGCCTTCCTGCTTGTTCCAGCGGTACAGCTCGTGCCTCACCTCATCAAGAAGCCTTTCCGCATTGGCATTGTGCTTGTCATAGCGATGCTGGTGACTGTGGTAGCAATCGCGATGGATACCGAACATTACACTGGAGAACGACTACGACTTCGCCAGCTCTTCAGCATGGGTATCATCACACCTCTGAACAACTTCACGTACAACCTCGACCCTGCCAACCTGGCTCAGCACGGCATCCATCCTCTTTGGCAGCACTGCGTGGCGAACCTACCTCAATTACTCGGACCCGCACTGCCGCTCTTGTTCATCTCAAGCAAGAAAAATACGCTGTTCTGGTCAGGTCTCGCCGGCATAGCAGTACTGTCTTGCTTCCGCCATCAAGAGCCGCGCTTTCTGTTGCCAGCAGTACCTCTGCTGTTGGCGTCCATCAAGTGGCCGACCCGTCACGCAAGACTCTGGACTTGCACGTGGGTGCTGTTCAACGTTGTAGCTGCCATGGTCTTCGGCCGGTACCACCAAGCTGGCGTTGTGCCTGTGCAGTCCTGGATAGCACAGCAGGATCAGGGCATTTCACAAGTCTTCTGGTGGAAGACGTACAGCCCGCCTCGTTGGCTGCTTGGTGAGGCCAGCAAGTTCATCAATACGACAGATCTTATGGGTATGCCGAGGGAAAGCATGTACGAGCAGCTTGCGGCGGTAACGACTTGCGAGATCAATGGCATGGATTTGGCTAAGCAAAATCGAGTTCTGCTTGTTGCGCCTACCAATACTCACAATGGGGATGCGAAGCAACAGGTGAAGATTTCTACGTCAGACAAGACCTTGACACTCGAGCATGCTCACACTTACCGTCGACACATTGGTCTGGACGACATGGACTGGAGCGAAGACGGGATCTGGGGCACACTCCAGCGCGTTGTGGGCATGAGGGGCCTTAGCGTGTATCACGTCAACCAAGAATGCTAGTATGTCCACGCAACGGCCCATCACATCTCAGCTTTTTGGCTGCTATTGCACAGATATGCGGCAGTCGGCTATCATGCATTCGTAGAAGTTCTATATGCTTAGCAGAATGACCTCGTCCGAGACGGAGTTCGGTACAATCATGTTCTCTCAGGAGGCGCTCATTCGTGCGATGTTTCTTGGAGAACTTTATTGTTGATACACCCCAGCTTCGAGCGTGCTCTGCCTCTGTTACTGGCTATCATACGACGACACCATCCGCAACGCAGTACCGAGCATCTGCCTGGCTTGTGCTTTAAGTTCCTGGCATATATCACGCCAACATTTCCGCGATCTCTACCTGCTCTCTTTCCTCCGACCACCTTTCTACGGTCACAATGCACAAATGGCTTTTACCATACAGTAGAGACAATCTGCCTTCGAGCTTGGATTCCAATCAAGGTACTCTCTTTCCAGGATGGACATCTCACCTGCTGTCGGTGTTCCCGACCTGCTGCTTGGTATCCTCCACCTCATTGGCGTGTTGATGCTGATCCTGATCAGCTGCATGCCAGTAATACTTCTGCAGCATCTTACATGCCACGCCTTCTGGAACATCTGGCAATGGAGAGTCAAAGCTTCAGAGCGGGCGTGGGATCACGACCACGATGCAGCCTTCTACTGCCTGCCATTCTTCGCGCACTTGATTTTGGCTCTGCTGGGGCTCTTGGCCACGCACATGATGCCGATGGCGTTCGGAATGAGATTGACCATCATGTTGCAATTCGTGCTCTTGTGGTCTGCCTGGGCCTGCATCGCTCTGGTCTGCCTCGTCCTGGTGACATTGGCAAGGGGCGTGATATTGCTGAAGCGTGCTGTGGACCGAGCACGACGGTTGCGAATGTATGGGAAAGTCAGAAACGTGGGCGAGGAGACCGCGCTACTAGAGTTGGACAAAGATGGGAACAATCTCGAACGCGGCAATAAAATTCATGCAGCTTTTGATCGCAGGACTAGCATCCCGTCGTTCAAGGCCAGAGAGAGGAAGAATGTCGAGCTCACATGGGACCAAGATGTTGACAATGATTTCAAGATCTACGGATCGCCAGTCGACAGTGTCTTGGAGGATCCGCCGCGAATATATACACAAAAACGCCGCTACCAGTGATCCCGATTCTGTCCCAAACGCCCTCATCGCACTCTCGCGCTCGAAAAATCTCTAGCCACCGCCAGCACTGTTTACCTTGCGCGTCAGCGTGGATCTTGGGGGGAGAGCACAAGGTCACTCACCTGGCAGCCAGGGCTGCAAGGACGCCTTTATTATTGCGACGGCGCCGGCGTTGCCGATTGGGTTCGGGAGCGTACTGAGGTGCTGCATAACGAGGAGGTGCTGCATAATGGTTTGGCGTGGAGGAATGAGCCATAGGTCGGTACGACTCTTGATAGAAAGGCTCTTCGGGCTTTGAAGACGCGCACCCCATGTTGGTGGTGTTCGGAATTTGTGGTTGGATGGAGTGGTGAGTGTTCGTGGTGGATTCGGTTGTTTCGAAGGCCGAGTATGTTGGAGCTGTGCTGGAATGATGGTGACCGAGAACGAATCTGTCTTATGGTATTATAGATGTCTGCTCGTAAAAGTCACTAGGCTGTAGATTTGTTCTACGACTGGTCGTGCGTGTCTGTGCTACTTGCGCCTCGTGCAATGTCGATCATTGTATCAACGCGAGTCGAATGCCCCAAAGATACCATCGTAAATGTTGTCAAGGCTGTGCCATGCCAAAACTTGAGGCTTAGCAAGGCTTAGCAAAACCATCACGTGACATCAACTGCGAAGCGGTGAATTGAATTCTGATGGCCAATGTCAATATGTACAGAGGCTCACGTAACGCAGGGGAACCGCCATAATCGTGGCCGTAGGTCGTAGCCATCGACTCGTATAAAGCCTATTACAAGCCAATGCATGCTTCACGCGCTGGCTGGAAAGCACGCTAAATCGCAGATATTGCCCTCGCGCCTGGGATCATGCCGGAATCGTAGCAGTCGTGGAAGTCGTGTCTAGCTTCTGTTTCACCTGCTGGAGATCGCCATGGTAGGTATCCCATTCAGTCCGCCCTTGAAAGGAAAAGGGTTGTCAGTCATGCAATGTTGGGCCGGAGCTGCGGCTGTTATAGGCCTTGCTCACCAGCCTTGCAGACTTTTATGCCCTTGCCCCATTCTGACATGAGGACTTGGTGCGCGCTGATGCGGCGGTTGGCGTTGGGGTCGAGAATGCTATAGATGACGTTACGGCAACGTGCCTTTTGTGGCTTGTCAGTGTATGTTCACATCGAAGCTCACGTTTTGACTTACGCGATGAAGTGTCTCAATTGGTGCATAGCCCTCCTCACTCTTGCGGCCAGCGATGTATTTCTCGTAGAACTCGTCTTCGTCCTTCTTGGCAAGACGCCAGAGATGTCTACCGGTGCGCATGGCCATGTAGATGACACCGCATGCCCAGACATCGACGGCTCGAGGGTCGAACTCCTTCTCGGTGTACTCCTCGGGAGCAATGTACGGCGCGCTGCCACACAGACCCATCGTCAGATGCGGTGTGGTCTCCCACGCCATGCGAAAGCACTCGCCGTTGCCGAAGTCAGCGATCTTGAGAGCGCCATGCTGAGTCAATAGCAAGTTCTCCGGCTTCAGATCGCGATGCGCCACACCCATCTCGTGGATGTACTCAACACCGCGCATAAGCTGCAGAAAGTAGCAGTCTGCTTCAAGGACCTCGAGTTTGCCGGCCGCAAGCACAAGCGAGTACAGATCACCTCCACCACAGAACTCCATGACTTCGCAAAAGTCGCCCTTTGCATCCTCTAGCAAGTCCAGCGTATGTATAACGTTAGGATGCCGCAATGACGAGGAGATACAGAACTCCGAGTTGAGGCGCTTGCTGTACTTCTTTGGATCCTCCTGCGGTCTTCGACGGAACTCTTTGACTGCGTAGAGTTGCTCGTGTTTGGCATCAAGCGGGTCTGCCTTGTGGGCTATCCTGACAATGCCAAAGGCTCCACGGCCGACAATCTCCTGACACTTGCCGTACTTCTGCACGAGCGAGACCGTCGCATTGGGTCCACCAGTCTTCTCTGAAGCATACTTGCTCTTCTCGTTCTTGATCTGATCGACCCAAGTTGACATCAAAGACAAAGGCTGTTGCTCTTCACCACCATGATCCTTCTTCTTGCCACCTAGAAAGTCTCGCACCATGTCCGTCAACTTCTCCTGACGCTTCGCATTCTTGAGAAAGTGATGGTGCTCGCCATCCTCGTCCACCCAATACCTCTTCTGTATAGCAGTTGCAGCCTCGTCACGCTTCTCTTTCTTAGAGTCGGAGCCGTTCCGAACTACACCCACAGCAGCAAAGCCTCCGATCTTGGATGATTGTCTCGAGGGCACTGGAGGTCGCGGTGGCGGCGATATTGCTTCATCGCCTTCTTCTATGGCTGCCTCTGGCACGGAGTCTACCGCCACTGCATGCTTTTCTCGATTCTCTACATTTGCGTCCTTTTGTGAGAACATCCGGCTTAATCTTGAGAGTGTTCCTCTCTTCTGCAAAGGAGCTGGGCGCGCTGGTCGTGCGTCGCCGTTGGTATGTGAGGTTTCGTGCGCGTCGGACGTTGAGGGTGGCTTGCTGGCGCCAGTCGAACTGCCATCCTCGGATGATGGTGCCGTAGGCGCATCTACGGATTGCTTCCGGATCACCTCACTTTGTACGGCGGCCATGCTGACGACTTTTTTGCGGACTGTTGGTAATGTGGTTCGACGGCCGAGGCCCAGCTCAGTTTGCGCCGCAGCGCCTGGGTTGCTTGTTGGTGGCTCGATGCACTGTGGATTTCGTAGGAATTTGCGGATGTGTGGCAAGAGGTGAGCGTCGAAAGCTTATAGTCCACCTCACTTGCGTTGGGTTGGCAGTGGCAGTGCCGCTGCTCCTCGTTGTCGTTGGCAGAGGACCTTCTCGACTGTCACGCTGACAAACTCGCGACGACGTGGCTCAAAGGTTGTATTGGCAGCCGATGAAAGGTTTTTAGCACGCTTATGCAAGCTTCGCCGTGTAACAGTGTATAAAAGTCATCGTGGATGTCGTGAACGAGCACACACAAGCAAGAGGCAAGCAAGAGATGACCGGTGGTCTCGTGCTGAAATGACGGATGCGCGATTATTTTCCGGCCATGTTGGCTAGCTTTGTTGGCCGTGACAGAACCGAGCTGCCCTGGGCGGTCAAGTGGAGGTCGGTCGCATTGGTAATAGGGTGGAGGCTATGGAGTCGACGAGATTTGAATCATGGTATGAAATACTCGAGAAAGAACGATGCTGCCGACGAGTCTTGTACAAGGCAAGAACTACGTGCAGCACGCCAAGGCCATCTTCAGCCCGCACCACGTGCAAAATGCTACGCATTGAGCGGCCATATCCTTCACCGCAAGGAGGCAACAATATATCAATACAGATCCCACTGCATAGGCGCCATCTCAGGTCGTCAACGCGTGTGTCACCACTCTCACCGCAAGTCACCAGCATGTGCACGCCTCGGCGGAAGAGAGAGGTGCAGGCTTGCATGTGTGTGGGTCGTGCCAGTCGGGAGGTAGCGCCATCTTGTAGAGCTTGAGTGCGGTAAAGCACTCGGGCCAGCCCTCTAGCCGTCTGTTTGAGCACATCAGGTTGCACAACAGCCTGCTTCGAGGGCTGTATGGAATTTGATCTAGACAGCTGCGATGTACCAACCGCCATCGCCGTGGACATTGCGAAGAGTCGGGGTTGCGAATGGGCAGATTTCGAGTGGTAAGCGGTAAAGAAGAGCTCTCCGCTGCCTGCCGCATGCATGTGTCTGTAAATGCCGCAAGTTTGATTTGCCGACGATCGTTTGCTCTGTCAACCCACACACGAATGCGGAAGCAGCGCACTGCCCGGAAATTCAGCTCCGACAGCACACAATGCCGACTGAGATTCGTAGGCTGAAGCCTCATGGAATCGAAGACAATCGCGCGGGGCCTTGTCACAGAGCAATGACGAGCCGCGAAGTGTTATTTGGGTTGCATAAGAGCTGAATGGGTATCGTGCTTTGCCTGCAGTGCCTCAAACACCAAAAGCGCCAGGAAGCGGCCGTCATAGTATACAGTTCGTCTGCACATCTTACACATCGTCGTTCGTTGCAATCAAGCAAGCTCACGAAGCTCCCATACCACTCAGGGGCTCCTCGACGGAATTCGTCTCGGATTCTGCGCCGGTATTCGAAGATTCGCTGGTGTTCCGTGGTCGAGCCAGGGCCTCGAAGTTTCCTGTGGAAAATGTTAGTAGCCTAGTAAAGTGGAAGAACTCAAGCTCGTGGTCACTCACGTTGGAGGAGATTCAACTGTGTGCGGTTCACTCCATCCTGACCCTGATATGTATCCATCTTCGCGTCGGCCTCCACGTATATCTGCGTTCTGCACCCAAGTCATTAGTTTCCATTCCCGCCATGTATAACGCCTTCTCCTGATGTCTACTCACCCTTTCGGCAAGCTGAGCAGTACTTCCTGCTGTGGTCCCGTCTGGAAACTCGCGATGTTGAAGAAGCTAGTCGCTCTATTCCCATCTTCGCCTCTTGGTCCGGTGCTCACGGCAATTCCGTATCTTATCACGTCACGTCCGGTCGACGTAGGCGAGAGTACTGGTGTGTCCACGAGCCGGCCTATGAGGTTCATCTTCGCAAGGGGTCGCGGAGCAGTGGTGGAGAATGCGCGGACGGACGAGGCTGCACGTGGGAGCATTCTGAAGGACTGCATGGTCGCTATATTGGTGCGAGATGACGGGAGACCGTGGAAGTGTGTTGATGTTGCTGTCGTGCAAGCACTTTGGACCCGAAACACCTGGTCGCGACGCGGTTTTAGCGCGAAACGTCCGAGCCTTGGCAGTTTCGCTGATGGACGAGACCACATCACCGAAAGAGTGCTGAGGCAGATAAGGTGAAGTATTGATGTACCAACTGGTTGACCGCAAGCGATGATATCCAAATCAATCGAACGCTCCAAGCAAAAGCGCAGCGCATATCGTCCACCCGTGTCAACACCCGGGCTGTTCGCCTCTCGAGTTACAGATACCCTCCCTTTCACATACAAGATTAAGAGATATTGACAAAGTCATCGCACCCAAAGCCTTCCACCCAAACGACCCCTAGCGCCGCGCTGCGTTATTCGTGCTCACGTACGCTTCTCCTTGCGTCCTGCCCGCCTTACCATGTCCTTCATGACGTTACATAGTTAGGTACTCATCAGAAGCCGAACAAGCCGTGATGGTGTATCTGACTCTCGCCATGAAAGCAATCCGGAATGATGTATCCCACTTAAATTTGTAGAAATGCGATTCTCTTCCATCACATCATGCCGTGCTCATCCATCATAATGCCACTGTCGTCCATGTCGTCGTGTGGCGCCTGCTTCTGACTCATCGACTGCTGAAAAGAGTGCCCGTTCATCTGAGACGGCGCCTGGTAGACCACCTGCTGCTGACCGTTTGGGCCGGGTTGATAGGGCATTTGAGCATGGTAGTAGACATGTCCGTTCGTCTCGGGAGCCATGCTGCTGCGATGGCTGCTGTGGTGGCTGTGGTGCCCGTGACCATTTTCCAGCATGGGAGAGTGATAAGCATGCATGCCGTTCGTGGGAGGGGCAGTTGGTGTTGGTTCGAGGAAGCCACCCATCTCAGCCAGCCAAAGTGCCATCTCATCGACGAAGAGCTTGAGAACCCACCAGTGGCCATACGATTGGCCGTTCAGGATGGTGATGTCTCGTAGCGCCGCAGTGCCGATTGCAGACACACAGTGTACCAGTGTTCGTGCGGGTGCGTGCGGGAAGCGCGTGGAGAGCGACGAGATGAACGTAGACCACCTGTCCAGCACGTTCTCTGTGGATACTCCAGAAGCTCCATCGCGAGAACCTGGCGCGCCTGTTTGATTCTGCAGGAACTGGGCGAAGGTGCCGTTGTCTTCGAAACTGTAAGCGCTGAAGCCATATGGGTCGTCCTGATAAGACGGCGCTTGCAAAGGCTCCAGCAGAGAACGCATCTCGGTCGTCATGATCTTGTAAACCTCCTCGTAACCGCAATTAGGGAGCTCGGCCTCCATGACACGCTTGGGGTTGACCATGGTCACCCATTCGCGCCACATCTGTTCACGATTTTGGTCGATGGTAAGCAAGTTGGCGGCTGCGTGGGCAGACTGATTGACTCGAATCAGTCGATGCAGCAGTCCAGCAAAGACAGTGGCAGGCCTCAGCTTAGCATCGAGCAGATGCGGCGGTTGGCCAGCAAATGTCTTCGCCACATGTCCGTGTAGGCTGGCGGAGATGTTCGAGAGGATGTTGATAACAACCACGGGCGCGGCTTGCAGTGTCAGCCTGCTCACGAACCGCACCATGGTCCGGTACATGACGAGATCGCACTCCTCGATCCAGCGGGCCATGTTGGGGTGCGTGAACAGCTTCTGCACTGGCACCGTAAGCGTACCATGGAATGAGGTATAGAGCCTGAAGAACTGCTTCTCTTTGCAGAACCGTATACTGTCGATGAGCGAGGTGACATGGGTACGGTAGAGCGCAACGAGAGACTCTTGTGTATCGTAGTCCGTTCGTGGTGGTAAGTACGGCTGTATGGGTGGTAACGCAACGGGTTCGTTCTCGGAGAAGGGCGGCAGGTTCGGCGATGGAAAGCGGAGTCTATGCGGATATGTCATGGACTCCATTGTGTTCGGCTGCATGCCACGGCTGTCTGGGTATGCGAACGCTCGAGCATCCGATGCGGGTCCACGAGACAGTGTCGGCTCCGGAGCTGGTATCTCGAAAGGTCCATCATGGACCGGAAAGGCGGATGTGTCGGCTTGCAGACGAGGTACGTTGTTAAAGTCGATCTGTTGAGTGCTGACAGATTCGCTACGCCGAAGGCGATGATCCATGCGCTGTTGTTGGTCGTGGACCGAGTTGCTGGCAGCCTCGAGATTCTCGTCAATGAGCGCGAGGTCGACATAGTGGTACTTGCTCTCGCCGCGAACACCGAGCCGTCGAGTCTGTATTCCAGGAAAGATGACTCGAACGAGTTTGCCGAACGATGCTGGGTTTAATGGTATAACACGCTCGGTACCGCAACGGGTCGCATATTGGGAATAGACTCGATTTCGAGGAACGGATGTCTTTGCTGGCTTGCACACAGCACCAAGCCTGGCAAGGTTAGCAAGTAGATAGACACAGCGTTAAGGTAACCACTTACCATAGCATCGCAAAGAGCTGTTTCGTCTTCTCGGCCATCGGCGTGCGCTCCTTCTGGATGACCTCTTGAGCGACATCACGCAATGCCCGAGTCTTGTTCTTCGCGAGCATCTCGCGCAGCTCCTTATCATTAGTCGCAGTCGCTGCAGAGCCTTTCCGTCTCTTGTCTTCGGTCATCTCATTGCCGCTTTGCGCCGCCACGGAGCCAACCCGCGCATGATTCGCATAGACTGGTTCTGATTGCTGCATGTACGGCGACTCGTGCGAGAAAGACATGCTTTGCTGCAGAGGGTGTGGGAAGCTGGGCGCATGTTGAGCATCAACTTGCTGCAGTTGTTGTACATCGTGGTACTCTTGTTGTGCTTGTAGTTGTGCGCTTGCTTGATATTGCAGCAGTTGAGCTTCGGGAGTTGGCTGTACGGCATGGGTATCGCGCTCTGATGTAGCGCTTGTAGTCGAAGCTCGAGACTGCGGTCTGCTTTGCGCCGACATGACGGTGTTAGAGCGATGTCTGGACGCCATGGTTTTTCCGCTCGTGAGGCTGGGGATGCGCCGGCAGCGATTCCAACACGTGTAGCTCGGGGTTGACGGTGTCGCTAAGAATACCAGGCGATGATCGATGATAGTCGCCGAGGTGCGCTGCGTGTATCGCCTGCTGTCGCTGATGGGACCCGATATTCTGCTGTATGCGCCCACAACAACGATTGTTGTGATCGACCGCGACGAGTACAGCCGGACTGGCGGCGAGTGGTATCGTCCCGTGTGTATGTTCCTCCTTCAAGCGAACATACAACCGTCTATGCCTGCCGCGGGCGTGTGAACCGGTCGTCTGTGCGCTGATGGGTGAGAGGTGTGGTTGGAGGATGTGTTGACGATCATAACAGAGATTCGTTGCTGGGCGGGAAGTGGTTCGGCCGATCCGGGATCTCGGATCACGTGTGAACTCAACTTCACATGCCAAACAGTTCCATCTTCTCCAGCAAATCGTTTCAGTCTCTTTTACTGTGCCAGACTCACCAGTCCCTACTGTCGCTGCTTCCATATTCGTGAATGAGGCTCCTTTGCTGCGATTCAGTGACCACAATCATGACCAATCAGGACCTCTGAATTTGCCCCACCAAAAACGCTTCATCATACCGTTCAAGCGATCCTTCCCACTTCAAGCTTGCAACTCAACAAACCGCAAAGGAAACGCAGCAGACATCACGATAGCCACAACGACACCCTTGAACACATACCCTGAACTTGAGAGACTCGTCAACACCGCCAAGATGTCGCAAAGCCAGGGGAACGCCTCGGGCACGATCCAGGGTTCGCAGACAATCGCAGTCGACCGCCATGGCGAGCTATGCTAATGACAGTGCAGAGAAGGCACAGTACCATTTGTCCTCGCTTGACGTAGGCATCCCTCGTACCTTGTTCAGTATGCGATTCGTTGGCTAACAACTTCCTAGAAAGAGCTGTCGCGATACCAATACCTCAATCAGTTCGAACAGCAAACGAGCGTTCCCAAGGTCTACGTTGTCCTCGGCCTCGGCGCCCTGTACTTCTTCCTCGTCTTCTTCAACATCGCCGGCGAGTTCCTCGTCAACACAGCTGGCTTCGCGATCCCGGCGTACTATTCCATGGAGGCACTCTTCAGCAGCGGAAAGGCCGACGACAGCCAATGGCTCACGGTGCGTATGGAGCGGTGAAGTTTATGGTGGACTAATGCTAATATTTGCTCGCAGTACTGGGTCGTCTACGCTTTCTTGACCGTCGTTGAGTCGGCCGTCAACGCCGTCTACTGGTTCCCATTCTACTACGTCTTCAAGTTTGTCTTCATCATCTGGATGGCACTCCCGCAGACTGGGTGAGTATTTTCCACGCTCACTGCAAGTGGCAATGCTAACGTACAGCTTAGCGGCGCACAAATTGTGTTCCGATCCCTCATTCAGCCCGTCTTCGCCCGCTTCTTCGAGAACTCCAGCTCTACCTCGAACAACCTCCGTGCTCAGGCCGACAAGGCTACTGGCAAGGCTCAGTAAATGCGGATCGTTTGGTGATGCAATTGCTGAGGCGTGAAGATGCAGATTAGGAGATGGTGCACTACGATCGGTCTCTGCGGACTGGAAAAGGTATGATTGCGTTGGGCTGAACACAGCTGCGCACGAAAGAGTGACGGCAGAACATACTTGGACAGTGGATAGCATGGTACTTGCGGTCAATATGGCTTTGCGAATACCAGTAACGACAGGCTCAGGCTTGAGAGAAATGAAATGACGGAAAGATAGAGTCGGTAATGGTACTTTGTTTCATTTTCACCCTTGGTCCTACAATTACACGCCAAGCAGCTGCGTGCTTGCCTATTGACGACTTTGCTGCGCACGGATACCCGCACTGTCTCGGAGACTGGTGTCTGCATGCAATATACGACCGAAACCAACCCGCAATGACTCACTTGACGGCTCTTTTTGATGATTGACATAACGACTAGCACTCTCGCGAGTCAAGTTCTAGTCATTAACCAAATAGCAGCATCGTTCAGCCAGCGATCACGGCTCGCAATGGAACAGATAACTGCCGCGCTGAAGCACGCCGAAGATATTCGACTCGAGATCAAGGATACTGCAATGCAGTTTGGGCCTTCCATGACCTGTCAGCCCCGGGTCAAGGAGGACAGACGGGATGGTTTCAATAATATCAATGGGCGGTACTACGATTGCCTCACCGTCGCCACCCTGATCAGCAAGCTGTGCACTTTAACGGCAAACCAGGAAGACCATCGCGTGTCCAGGCTATCCGAGCTCCTCCGCTTGGTCAAGAATGCTGCCGACGAGTTGTCAATTTTTTCGACTTCATCCTGGGACAAACACGGAGTGGCGAGCATCAAGATGTCGAGATACAGACCGCAAATACTAAGAACCACCTTGAGTCTTCGACCGCCGATATCGAAGCCTTGGGCAATGCTATTACTCGGCTTTGGCAGGGTCGCAATGATGCACCAATCCTGTCAGAACACCCCGGTAGCATCGCAGCCTACTTCGATGGTGGTCCGTACGACTTGCCGAAAGCCCCCAAGTGCCTACGACAAGATCAAGGCACTATGGTCATCGAAGCGAACCGCGTACCTTGTAATCAGGTGAGACCAGACAACAAGCCGCTGTGGAGCAATCACGAACTCGAGATGTAGGTCAATACGCAATACTCGGATTACGGAGCCGTGAACAGTATTTGGTACTCGCTGGGTGAGAAGGGCATCATTGACAGTGATGACCTTGGAGCCTATCGGAAACTATGCAGGCTCTTGCCTACTACCTCATTGGTTTTCGCCAAGGATGAGGAGGTCTCATGCGAAGATGATGATTGCGAGTATCACGGCCATCTGCGTTACGACCACAATCCTAGTTGCAGCTACAAAGCCCGGTGGGCACCCCACGAGCTCGCAATCGCCATGACTGACATGCATGTCGACGTGGGCTTCGTCTTTTGCGACGACCACTCGGTGATCGTATGGCCTTTGGGAATGGTACATGCCGTCCAAGGACGAGGTATAGTCTTGTATTGTCGTCCACAGCACCATCCCCGTGCGTCCTGCTATGACTTGGGGCCCGCCTGGTGTTATACTTCGTTGCGCACAACAGGAGAGCATTGTGAGGGCGAAGAGCATAACGACATCCAAGGCAGTGACGTGAAACGACCAAAGGGCTTTCTCGATCTTCCACCAGAGCTGCGCATGCAATTTTACGACGCATACTTCTGGCTAGCAAGCAATGAATGGCATCGAACTTGGTGGCATCTTGCAGAGATGGCTTTACCACAGCTCTGTATGGTGAATCGCCAACTCCGTGACGAGGTCACGCTGCAGTGGCTCGCATCGTGGAAGATACATTGCGAGTCTAGTTGGGACTCATCATACGTTGCCGATCAGGTTCTCGACTACGGCAGCTACATTGGGTACCAATTGTCGAGTCGACCTCTTATTCGAAGCCTGTCGATTAATTACAAGTTTCACGAGGATATGATAGACATCAATTCGAGCGAGCAGGTGAGGAGCAATAAGAATGTAGCTGTCTACATGGAGGATGGTTCGCCCAAAACTGTTTAGCAGTCATATATGAAGGGGCTGTGCGAGCTGGTTAATGGTCTTGCTGAGGATAATGCGACATATGGCTTGACTTTAGTTGATGTGATGGTGATCAATGATTTTCTGTGTGCTCACTGACGACCTATGGTGAGATAACGGATAGGGTGAGATAACGGATAGGGTGGTAGAGTGAGCATTGGTACACGAGATGGTCAGCTGCCATCTCAAGACTGCACTAGCGTCCGTTCTTTCCCCATTGGTGGTGACGCTCGATGATCAGCGAACATCATCACCACAACCTCGAAATCTTTGCAACGACTTCGACCAGCTAGATCACACAACACAATCGCTCCAATGTCAGACATCGCAACATCCGCCAAAGCTGCTCCTGGCATGCGCCGCCTGCTACGGATGCAGCTGGACCAGTTGTCGCACATCCTCCACTCCGCCAACGTAACAAGGCGCGAGACAACATCAGCGAAGCTCGGTTCCTGGTCCACCTCGGAGCATCAACAGGAGAAAACGACACTGGACACACTGATGCAACTTGACAAGGAGTACCATGAGCGTCTTGTGGTATCGCGCATGGTAATCAGAATGTGCATGTCGGCCGTCTATCAACAGCCTCACAGGTTCAAACGCTTGCAACAACTACTGCAATCGACCCAAGATGCTGCAGATCGATATACGAAGTGCTTGCACTTCGTTCATTCTCTAGAGAGCGAAGTGAGCGCCTGTCATCGTCTACATTCGGCAAACAAACAAATTGTGCTGGCTTGCAAGTCACTATCGCTGGTCTGGGAGTGCTCTCACGCAACAGTGGAGTCTTCGCAGGGCATGGTCGACGTTGAACAATACTTCGACACCGCACCTTACGATCACGGTGTGCTCGCGCTCAGACAAGGATTTGACAAAGAGATCATGGTTATCGAGCATTATCTCGGGCCGCTTACGACGGTGCCGACGGACAAGGAGCCCATATGGTGGCATAGCACATTGCAATCGACGAATCACCTAGATTACGGCGCCATAAATCCCATCTGGCACTCGCTGACGAGGCAGGGCATGCGTGACGCTGGCGACCGGAGAGGCTACCTGAAGCTGTGTGGTCTTCTACTGACCGCATGGCTTGGTGAAGACGTGTTTGACCCAGACAGCGAAGATGAGAAGGTTACCTGGGCACCTGAAATACTGTCGATGGGTCTGCGCGGAATCCATATCGATCTAGGCATAATCTTTAGTGACGACACCTCTGTCGTCGTCTGGCCGCTAGGCAAGAGCGATGGCGCATCACTGGTACTATACTGCGCAGAAGCCTCTTTCGACGGCAGGCATCAATGGCAATACAAATCGCTCGCGTCTGCAGACGTAGAGCAAAATGCCGATACAGTGAGCACCAAGTCGGCACCACTGCCTGCATCTATCGCGCAACCCAAGACGCTCTTCGATCTTCCCGCTGAGCTTCGAAACGCCATCTACACCGAATATCTCGTCTACTTGGAGCGCGACAGTAAGGGCTTTGGGGGGCTTGCGGGTATGCAGAAACTGAATGACTTCACCCTGCCACGGCTTTGTGCGGTCAATCGACAACTCCTCTTTGAAGTCGCTCCGCTATGGCTCGCAAGCACAACTTTCAGCATGCACTGCTTCAGTTACCGCCGAGTGTCTACCAAGCGACTTGTTAGCTACGCCTTAGCGGACGACCATTCTGGCATCAAGCTACTGCCAAGTCCAGCGCATATACAGCACCTCGAATACAATATCCCAAGGCATGGAAATCTGCGTATCACTGTGCGGGAGGAAGCACAGGTCGATGTGATTGAGGATACGTCAGTGACTTTGACCAGTATGCCTATGCATCGGTGTCTGAAGGCGCTGCGTGAACTTGTTCAGCATCTTGTGGCTGACAACGGTACGGGAGGCTTGAGTCCTGTGGATGCGGCAGTAATCCTAGACTTTGTCTGGCATCGGCTGGGTGAGAAGGAAGTCTATTGAGACGGTTATGCGAGCAAGGCCTTGACAAGCGAGCCGTGCGATATCCCGCGGGATACAAAAAAGTCATGGTTGCGCGACGGCAAGGCTAGCAGGTGAGAGAAGTAGAAAGCATGGAGAGAGATTTGAGAAAGATGCGCGATTGCAATAAGAGAATGAGCCGATGGAAGGTTGTTGTAGCGAGTGGATGGCAACTCCGTTCTATCACCTTTCTGGTCGTTTGCTTCGTAAGTAACTACTTTAGCTGGCACATGCTGGTGCGTCTACGAGTTATGCGAAGTCAGCGGCTGAAGAGATTAACAAGAAGATCGCGGCTTACCGGTCCTCCTCAATGATCATCTCTTTTGTTCAGACTTGAGTCGCCGCACCCTTCTGCTGACCGTACCTACACGGAAAACTTCCATCTCATTATTCAGATTGGTCCTTCTGTCTTCGACATACTCAATCCTTGCTAGCCAACCCAAACTCCTCCATCACCTCGGCGATCCTCACCCCTCGCTGGTCAGCAATAAGTCCCATCAAGCCTTGCCCGATGTCCTTGATCTCGTTGTATCGATGCAGCAAACCGATATGTTCCTTGATTACAGCGTTTGCATTGGTATGCGCCGTTTTCTCTTTCTGCTCGTCTGACCAGTCTACCGGCATTGCGAGGCCTGAGGGTAACGTGGTCTTTGCTACGAGAGCAGCACGCTGGCTCTGAAGTTCCGTGAGTGTCGACTCGAGGGCAACGCGTTTGTTGTTCAGCGCGACTACCCGTGGGTTCGATGGTGCATCCTTTATCGCCGCAGGAGAGCTGGGAGCAGTGTTGTCAGAGGATGGTAGTGCCTGCTGCGTGGCGCTGTTCAGCTCGTCTTGCGAGGCCATTCCGCCAGTCTATGGGCGTTCGCAGTGCTTCAACATGGGCTTGATGTAAGACGTGAGGTCGACGCGTCGAGTAGCTCGAGAATTAACCGCGGCTCGGATCGGTCGGCTTCAGCTTCCGAGCACGTGTAAGCCTTACATGTACCTTCCCATCTCACAACCACGCCATCTCGACCACAACACACCAGCCATGGCGACCTTCCGCACCAGACCCGCCTTGCTGGCGTTGCTCACCGTAGCACTGCCTTTTGCATCCGCCCACGGCGACCACTCCCACCTCGAAGAAGGCGTAGCCATCTCAGCCGAACCCCTTGATGCCATCCTCTGGACACACATTCTCCTCCAATGTCTCGCTTGGGGGATCCTCTTTCCGACCGGAATGGTCTTGGGCATGGTGAAGAGTCGATGGCATGTTCCTACACAAACACTCGCTTCATGTATAGCCATTGTAGGATACTTCCTCGGACACGCACACAAGGGACGGCAGTTCGCGAAGAACGCTCACAGCAGCTTCGCAACGTGGTTGATGTTGATGTTGATTGTGCAGGTGGTGTTGGGAGTGTACTTGAGGCTGCACCTTGAGAAAGGCTTTCTCGGACGGATACGGAAGTGGCAGGTCAAGGCGCATGCTATACTAGGTGGACTCATACCAGTTGCAGCCTGGGTACAGATGCTGCTAGGTGGAATTGCAGCTTTGGGCTTCTGCCGTGGAGACCATCTGGGGCAATGTCTAGCGCACTTCATCATGGGCTCAGCATTCATTGCCTACGGTATCGTGCTTACCATCCTGCTCCTATGTGGACAGTCGTGGCTGGCAGCTACAGGTCGAAGTCAGGAGTTCTACGACAGCCTGATCATCGCGCTCTGGGGTTGCGTGAACACCTTCACTGAACACAGATGGGGCGGCCCGTGGGTTGCGAACGACTTGCAGCACACCAGCATGGGCATAATTTGGTGGGCCGCCGGACTTGTAGGAATCTGGCTGTCTCGTGACCCCTCTGGTCGGCCGAAACGCAACCTCATACCTTCCATTGTCATCCTCTTGACCGGATGGGGCATGAGCGCGCATCCGCAGAATTTGGTACTGAGCACGCACGTTCACAGTATTTTCGGCTACACATTGATGGCCGCAGGCCTGACGAGAGCGATTGAGATTAGCTTCGTCTTGCGTGACAAAGTCGCTCCTACGATGCCGGAGGATATTGACTCGGAGATCAGCAGCTTCCAGTATTTGCCACCATTCCTCCTGTACGCGAGTGGCTTTCTCTTTATGGGTGCTACGGAAGAGCAAATGCGGATGCTTTCAGATGCGGGCGTGACGCACGTCAGCTACATCCTGATCTTGTACAGCATCAGCTTCTTGCTGTTTCTTTGTGAGTATCTTCCACCTGGATCTACTTCTCGCCCTGCTAACGCCTATCCTAGTCATCCTTATGCTCCTCCACCTCTATAGCGCCAATACTTCAGCCATCGGTGCCGCCAAACAGCCAGTCAAGCCTGGAGACGAGGAGCGGCCTCGCACGAACGGGCATGCAAGGATACCCAACGCGAGTGATAGACAGGCGCAGGATGCCCAGGAGTTCGAGCTTGAGGGGCTCATGAGCGATGATGAAGATGAGAGGCCGAAGGTCAATGGCAAGGTTGGGAATGGTGTGGCGCATTGATTCGCTACTTTCTTAGGCAAGACAACTTCACGATTGCTACACGAGCACTGTGCAGACATTTCTCCACGTCTCATTCAGTTCCCTCGACGCGACCTCATGTGTGGATTAATGAGATGTTGCGTCGTTAATTAGTGTCGCTCGCAAGCAGCAACCACATGCTACCACAGCTTCGAAGTGAGTAAGAACAACGACAGCATGCTAATTGCGGAGCAACAGATCTGTGACACTAGCCGAGACGGGAACGTCTTGATGTCACTATCGGAGCCAAGCCTAGCATCATGTTCTTCGTGCCAACCTGGAAAAGTGGCGAGACCGACAACGGCAATGGTCGCGATGGCGCTATACCGCCGATCCTGGTCATAGATCAGCGCTGCGATGTCGACTTCAGAGCGATGATGATCTACAGCAGTCCCGGGAAGATCACCTCGCTTTGAAGTGGGTAGCGAAGCGCACATTTGCCATCCAGTGATGCAATGCTGCGCAATGCCGAAGAAGAGGGGAATGGAGCAAGAACGCGTTCTTGAAAGATGAATTCAATAACATTGCTAACCCAAGCTCGCTTTAGGCGCTGTGTCTACAGATCTTCCGAATAGTACAGGTTCATAAATCCTCCCCCACCGCAGTACTGCACTGAGTTACCAGCACACAGCATCTGGTCTGAAGCATTGCAAACCGCCAAATGGGCACCGGTCGTGTCTAGAACCAATTCGTTCCCACAATAACACTCGACGGCATATTCGATGCTGCGAAACACTGTCAGTCACGGCGTACCAGCATTTGCGAAGGAAGATCTAACTCACCCAGCATAGCGGTAATAGCTTCCCAAGCAGTACTTTACGCACTTGTCCACTGACATGTCAGGAGAGGACGTGAAGTTGCCTTGCAAAGGCCTGCCATTCGAGTTCGGATCTGTAATGCAGGCTTGCGTGGCGTACTTCCCAGCATGTGGGACTGTCGACGGGGGCCTGTACATAGTGTTGTTGTACAGGCTGAGTACCGCCGGACCGCCGCAGATCTCCTCCCCTATTCCGCGGCATCGCATCTGGCAGGTCTGATTGGATGGGTTGGAGGTTGGTGTGAGCACGGGGCCGCTGCTGGGAGCAATAGCATTGCCACACTTGCTGTGCGTCAAATTTAGATTAGCGACTTGCTCACCAGCGTAGATTTCGATGACACGCGTACCATTGTGTAGAGTATTCGAGTCCATAGTATCGATAACCCGGACCTTGTTGGCAAAAGGTCTCACACACAGCAATTGACATGTTGTTCGCCTCAAGGGTGGGCCCCTCGAGCGTAGCAGTATTGAATCCCGGTGGGTCAGAATAACAGCCCAAATAGTTGGGTCCAAAGCCGGCAGCTGGTGTGTAAGACTGAGCGTTGCCGGCGGTATTGTCGTTGTTACCGGAGGCGTTGAAGCTGGTATTTGTATTTTTGTACACATCAATGTAGCCCAAGCCGCCACAAAGTTCTTGCAGGCCGCCGTCAGTCAACGTACCACCACAGTTCCAGGTACACTGGTTGGGAGTCCCAGGCTCAGCCGCGATGGCAGTGGGGTTGATATAGTTGTCGCAGTGACACTCTTGGGCATATTCCACGCCGCTCCATATATAGCCATTTTCCATGCAGTACTGCTGGCAGAACTCGACCGTCATGGAGGTGTAGTTTATGTAAGACAGCGAGTTCAGCGTTCGATAATATCCACTCGCGGCAGTATCGTTGTAACAACCCATATACTGCTGGTTTGGAAGGCCGAACTGTGCGCCTGGTGTTGGCGAAGCGGTGACTAGAGGCACACTGTCCGCTGTTGGAGTGACGTATGGTTTCGGCGCGGTTGGAGGGCACATCATCGAGGATGCAGGAGCGGCTCCTGGCCCATAGGTAACCTCGATACAGCCTGGGAGTCTGTCAAGCATACCATGCACGTTTTCATCGACCTGTCGGGGCCGTTCTGGGCAGTTCTCTGCGTAGCCGGTTGTGTCGTCTGCGCTCAGCACAGGACATTCTTGGACGACACCGTTGAACGCTCCGTTATACAGGCAGGTGTTTACGGCCTCGGTCTGCACGGCCCTGAAGGGGTTAGCCGACGTCTTCGAGGTAGACCGGGTAGTTCGCTTACATATCCCAGCCGTTGATGAAATCCGCGTGGAAGCCGTAGCCAGTCGGGTCGCCCTGCGAGAACACGAAACGGTTGTCATCAGTTCCGTTAGGAACTTGCCCAACAGCGTAATTGGTTTCGATGAAAAGCGTCGGCAATTGATGAGGGTAGTTAGGTGGGCAGATGCCATTGTCGAGGCCACTGAGACTGGACAGGAGGTGAGTGTGGTCAGCGTTTGCATTAGCTTGCAGATTAGACCTCAGTGCTCACTATGCGACATGACTATTGTCAGTTTTGTAGAGGTGCACTCCGTCCCAGCAAGACTGGAAGACGACCTGCGCGCGCAAACCATTCACGCAAGATGATGCGTTGAACATGTACGGCAGATTCGGTGGCTGTGGCCCACTGCCTACGAGACAAGTGAAGCTCACCCGGTCGGCAATCGGCCGCCCTGGGTAGAGTGCGTTTCCATAGCTGAAGGTCTCGTTGTCGTAGCTTCGCGCAGACTTGTCTCCCGACAACATCATGAAGCCTGGCGGGAAAGGTATCGTGGTGTTGACGTTCGGCCCACGTCCCAGATAGTATACCACGCTTCCGCCGTGGGGTACCTCGAAGAAGGAACCGTTTGGGTACCAGTAGTACATGAGTGGGGTCCAGTACGCTGACTTGTCTGACCGTAGCTCGCAGGATGTGCAGGATGAGTTGGTCATAGTTTCATATGTCGAGTTGATGCCAATATCTGAGTTGCGTTAGCTGATCGTATACATGTAGATGAACACATCCATCCGTACTTGAACCACCAACAATGCTGTGCGCGTGGGCAGCGACTGCTCCAGGGTTGACGACAGGATCAACGCGTCCTGTCTGGATCACTGCACAGTTCATCCGCCAGAAGGCATCGACGCCGCCCAAGTATGGCAGCACAGCAGCCGCCGAAGCAATCAACGACCTCATTTTGCAGATCGAAGGAGAGTTAGAAATGAATGAACGACAGTGTCTCTTCCTACCATAATACGTGAAGAAGAACAAATCGCGTGTGCTGTAGGGTGAAATGCTCACATTCCTCGCTCGGCTGGGACGCGGCGCGCTTCATAACAGTAGGTACCACATACACCATTCGGGCGCTCCGGCTTTGTTCTTCGCACAGGTGAACCTGCAGCTCACAGCATGTGACCCTGTTCGACATCTGGTGCTTAAAGATGCAGCCTAGGTCGGTCAGCTGCCAGAATCGCAGACAGCCAGAACAAAGCTGATCAACAGCGGTGGAATGCTGAGCCTTGGCTTCAGACCACTCAAGAAATACGCCTGGTGTAAGCTAGCACGCCTTCCAGCAAAGTGGTCTCTTCATGTTCAGTTTCACTTTATGAACCGTGATTTCCATACGTTCGCTCGGCAAGTCCGTGTTTGTGATAAGGTCTGAGGTTACGGCATCGTGCCCCTGTCCGTGTGCAAGATGCCAGCGAGGGCAACCCATGAGCCTCGACGCTCGAGCGCCATCTATCTTGCGATGCTCTCGCAAAAATTGATGGAATTGATGCCGCTGGAGGGACTGAGGTGAAGTCGTGAAGAGGTTCCGGGAGCTCGACGCTGTATTCTTGGCAATCATGACGACGAAGGTAATCGCATCACAAACAAAACTAAGGTACTTGCCGTGTTGTACCAGCATGACATTGCGGAGAAAGCGCGCTCGCTCGCGCTGACCCTGGTCGTTGATCGCATCAACACAAGACGTCGTGAACACATACCACAATGGCAGACACGAAGCCAGCTCCTCCACCACGGCCAACGACCACTTCCAGCAATCCCGCGGCATCACAAAATGGCACTGCTCGCAACCGGCTACCTCGAGGAATGTCCAACAGTCCTAGGCTCGCTCCAGTACCCGAGCTACCGTGTCGCCCTACCAGCAGTCAAGCAATACGATCTCCTGATTTGTTGCGAAGACGACCATCGATCCTCTCTGATGCTACCAGTTTCACAGAAGATCTGATCAACCCTTCCACCAGACGAGCAGGGCAGGCACTGGAAGATGACGAGGTCACGCACTGGCACAGTACACCTTTGGCCTTTGCATTGTTGCCAGCATTGGGAGGATTGCTGTTCAAGAATGGATCGGCCTTTACGACTGATGTACTGCTGCTAGCATTGGCAGCGGTGTTTATGAATTGGTCTATTCGCTTGCCATGGGACTGGTACTACGCGGCACAAAGGGTGCGTAAGGATGTTGAGACAAACAACAATATGATGATGGATGAGGACGACGAGATAGCCTTGGAGACCGGCTCGTCAGCAGAAGATTCGCCCAAGCAGAAGCCGTCCGACGGAACAAGCAAAGGTGATGGCAAAGGCCTGCAGTCTTCGAGACGTGAAATGGCAGCAGCAAAACTTCGTAGGCAAGAGATGCTTGGCCTGTTCGCAACTGTTCTCTTTCCTGCCCTGGCAGCGTATCTCTTACATGTCATCCGATCGCAGCTATCGAGACCCTCTACTGGTCTGGTGTCCGATTACAATCTCTCCATCTTCCTGCTTGCAGCTGAGATCCGGCCAGCTCGCCAGCTTGGCAGGCTCATATCAAAACAAACACTACATTTGCAACGCGTAGTGAACGGCGTCGATGACGTTTTCTCCACCTCAACTGAGGAGAAAAACGCTATGCGATCCCTCACAGATCGAATCGCAGATCTCGAAGCCAAACTTGCCAACGACAGTCTCGTGCCCTCCAATGCGGCCATAGAACAGAAAGCCGAGGAAACCGCTGCGGACATTCGCAAACGCTTCGAGCCCCGGATCGATGGCCTGGAACGCGCAGTCAGGCGCTACGAGAAGCGCAGCACAACCCAAACAATGCTCACCGAACAACGTCTCAACCACCTCGAGAATCAAATTCAGGAGACCATGAGCATAGCAGCAGTGGTCGCGCAGCATTCGCAACGACGGCCTGGTGTCTTTGCCTGGCTGCTACAGACGGTAAGCACTGCGATTGCGCTGCCAATGAAGGTCGCATGGGCAATGTGCGTCTGGCCTGTCGTGGTCCTTGAAGACTTGTACGAGAAGGTAAAAGAGATGATGCTGGGGCCGGCACCGTCCAAGTCTGCTGGTGCTAAGCGCAGAGTAGCAACGAAGGACGGAAGCGCGGATGAGAAGCCGAGAATGAAGAGTTCCATGCGGAGGCCCGTACGATAGCAATGATGAAGGCGTTCGTGGGCGTTCACTTGGTCTCAGCATGGGTAGCGACGTTGGCACTTTTGTCGGCACCACGTCAAAAGTACCATGTATAACACGATGTATGACCACTCAATCGACACCCTTAGGCTCCTCAATCCAACCCCACTCGGATTCCAAGCTATTCACCGTGACGCTAGTCGAGCAGCCGGTGTCCTTTTCGATAGCTCTCATGATTTCGACCAAGGTCTTCCTCTCGTCATCTGCTTCTAGACAGCCTCCAGCAATGTACAATGGCAGAAGCATCTCGACTCTGACTGCTGGCGTTGGGCGACCAAGGGCGATGCCGATGATCTCGCGGGCATGCTTGAGAGCCTCGCTTGACACTTCCCGATATGCCTTCAGTCTGCTAACGCCCGTGCGTTCTCTCGGTTTATTAACCAACAGCAGTATCCGCGCGAAGTGATAGAGCTGTATCGATGCAGCACATGTCTCCATGCTGTAGAACACCTCGGTGAGCTGGGTTTCTGCTACACCACTCTGATGACGATGCCGGATCTGCGCACAGGGCCGGAAGGTCATCGGAAGGTTGCCGTACCACAGCTCTAGCTGACAGTTGAGAGTGTTCCAGCTGTCCCATTCTTGTTCACTGTTCTGCGCGAGGTAGTTGACGACCCGCAGAGCTAGATATATCAAGGTGTGAGCAACGAGCTGTACCGTCTGGCGACATTGGCTCTGTTCGCTCTTGATATCTATGAGGTCGGTGTATAATGCTCCGTTATCCTGGACTTGTAGACCACAGCTGCGCCACATATCGAGATCATCAGGATCAAGATGCGTTTTTTGGCGATTGATATATGCGGCTTGGTGATCTGCTCGTGCAAAGTTCCAGAAGCACGCATTGTGCGCCGCACTGTATGATGGCAAGGTCACACCTAGCCCTTGCTGCTTGACGCTGATTGCGGTCAATAATGTTTTGAGACCGGCCAGATGTCGAAGCCAGCCCATCTCGCGAGAATCTAAACTCTCGTAAAGCGAGAAGATGCTTACGGCAACCAATAGATCGTCCGAGTTAGTGACTGATGTCGTGGTGATCATGTTTGGACTCGATGGTCGACTCAATGTCCCGGAGAGAGCTTCAAGGTAGATCCTTGAGAAGGCAATGGCTTTGTCGTAGTAGTTCGCAGCTTTGTAGAACCAGTCGACCTCTGCAACGTCGTCGAGGGTTTCCATAGTTGATGGCCGCTGGCACTGCCGCCCACTGAAAGGCTTGTCGCCCTTTACGCGTCCAAGTTGCTTTGCAGCCACGGCAGCGATGGCGTTGCGAAGTAGAGCGTCCCGTAATGCTTTCAGTGGGACCAACTGACTGAAATGCTTGTCAATGTCGAATAGATCCATCCTGGAATCGTCAGCAACGCGAGTATCAAGGACTGGAATCTACCGACCATGGACCCAACTGCTCAGCGAAGTGTCTTACGAGAAAAGCCATCTCGTGCTCGCGTTCGTCGGTTAGAATTCGCGAAGTAGTCTGTTGACCTTCTGGCGGCCAGAAACTGCTACTAGATCGAGTGTAAGCTACCGTCCAAAGGATGTTATAGGTGAGCTTACCTTCCAGTTCCTCCGAACGACATAAAGCCTGACATTGACATCGGGGTGCTAATAGTCGTGTCTGAGATCATCTTGAAGTCTTTTCTGTCGACTTCATCCTACGCCGGACGTTAGCCCATTCCCAGATTATACAGTGACAGAGAGAGGGCTATCAGAGCGTCGCCACGTTGCATATAGTTTCCGGACAACAGCCCTCGACGGCTACATCGACAGTCGCGACTTACTATGATGTTTGAATTGGGTATGAATCCACAAGAATTGTTCTGGGCTGAGTAGAAAACATCGGGCTCCAGGTCAAAATATTCCGGATCGAAAGGGCCGTCCACGAAAGCGCCATCGTCCATAAAATTATCGAATGGTAATGTTGCTGGCATTGCCAGCAGTGCAGCATCCACGTCAGATAAAGACGGAAGGCCCATGGATTCAACGGGTAACTGCTGCATCGACGAGGACAAGCTCATATCAGGTTGATTCAATAGCTGCTCCGATCCAATCATGGTTCGATCTGCGACCTGGCCAGGTGTCGTTGCACTTGGTAGCGGTTGCTGTCCCGACTCTTTCCTAGGCGATATGCGTGCCACGTCTGGTGCCATACTACTAGCAGATCCATTTTCGGGCCCCTACGTTACCACGACTTAGTCATATTCCATGGCTTGCAGATGCAATAGAACCAACCTCTTCGTGGGCATCCTCGCCACCGGGGCTGTGTGTAGAAGTAGTCTGGAATTTCCGCCTCAACGACACACCTTCGTCTACAAACTTTCGTTTCTTGTCATATCCAGGACATGGTTTCCCGAGCTTCTCGCATCGTAGGCATGCCGGATCTGAGAGCGGAACATAGAATTAGCATGATACTCGTCAAGCTTGTCGGAACGGTGGCACGAACGTCGCTTGTCGCACTGGGACGATGTTAGTGGCTTTAGCTAACATGCAAGCGCATAGCACACTTGCCTTGACACGACGCTCTCGGCATCTGTCGCATGCCCTCTCCGTGCTTTGCGGTTCTGTCATATCATGTGCAAGTTGGTGCTTTCATCTGGCTCGACCTATACAGTAGCATGCTCTCGAGACACCAAACGTCCCAGCGTCTTCGACCACATTGTCTTTCTGATGCCAATTCTACCATCACTCGCAAGGGCGTGCTTACCTCGCAGAGCGGCAACGCTCGGGTTTTAGTGGAGCCGAGGCTAGCGTCGTTTCGCCACCCGCTGTGAGACACATCCATACAGCCTGGAACAACACACCATCTCACATCCGGAGTGTATCGTGTGCAGGCCTCGACGACTTCATATCTATCACAGCAGCTATAAAGGCCGAACTCCGCCCATAGCACTGTATCCGATTGGAGGCGTTGAGAAGTCATCTACTGGGCCCGTAACATCAGTGTGGCCATGAAGATACAGCGGGTGCGTATGTCTCAGTAGCTTCCTTGTACCCTGCTGACTTGCGAAACGATCTTCATATATCCTGTCAAGTCATTGCGACCCTTGGAAGTCAGCGCGGCCGAGATAACAAACGAAGGTCTCAGATTTGACAGGCAGTATCTGCTTGTCAAGCCGCCGACGGCATCTCAACCGCTTGCAGAGCACATCACGATCAAATGGCGATTCGATCTGGGCCTATTCCATACCGCTATCGACAAGGCGTGGTCGAAGTTGACGATCACCCACACTCGAGCCCAAGAGCGTGAGGTTCTTAATGTTCCCCTGACACCCTCTCCGTTGAGTTTACTGAACGCAAAGACTTTCGACGTAAACATATTCGGCACTGCAGCTATTGGCATAGATATGGGAGAGGATGCCGCCGATTACTTCTCCTATCATCTGAATATGCCGACAAGGCTACTATACATTGGTGGGAGTGGCCAACGTGAGATACCTGGAGCTGCTTTTTTACCAGGAGCTAGCCGTGCGTTATCGATCGCTGTCAACAACAAGTTGCTGCAACCCCAGAGAATTCGCTTTGCCGATGCAGCACCTTTACTGATCACGTAAGTCGAGTGGCAGATGATCTTGGGCTCTGGTCGCCGTATGCTACGGCTGGAGAGTTGTCGGCCAGCTTGTATCAAGCCGATAGCCCTGGCCAGGCTGTTCTATTGCAGCCCACGGCGCTGTTGTCAAGGTCCGAATACTCGCTGACAAATCTACTCCATATTGAAGCTCTACGGCATCCGAAGAAGATGCACGACGGAGATTACCTCCCGCTGCACGCGGGGAAGACGTAATCGTTCGCTTCCGACCGAACATACACGTCGACGTAGCGGCAGAAGTGGAGCCCTACGACGAAGACGGCTGGAGCATGCTCACCATCAAGTCACGCGTGGATAGAGCTCAAGAAGTCTCCGTACGATGCCTATTCAGGACTGTACGCTGCCTCAGCTTGAATGCGGATCTTGCGAAGGGCGGCATGATCTCGACCAATCGACAACTTTATGGGTTACTAGCGAAAGACCGACGGACGAATGACCTCTTCCCTCGTGAGTCTACTCAACGTCCAACTATAGCGAATGGATTACCCGCTAATTCTGAGAACAGATAAACCTGTGTTTGGCCAATATGCTTGTGCGGGACCTAGTGGTGCTGTGCTACGGGTCGGCGACGAGGTCGAGGTGACGGAACGAGTTGTTGGTACACCCATGAGCCCGGCCCTGCAACAGAGCCCAATTCCGCAAGAGATTGGCATCACCACTTAGCTGGGGCGCATCCTGGAATTGCTTGTTGTCGAAATCATTGACTGGTAGTATTATCGACGCAGGACTCCCACCAAGCCATATTGGAGGTCTCCCTCGGACATGAATCATACCGCTGATCCAACAGCATCGCCTCCTGTTGCCAGTCCCATACACCTCCACAACTCGAGTTACCGTACGTTCAGGCCCTCACGAACACGACTGTCTCAAGCCTACTAAGGATATGGATCTTGGCGAGCCAAGTCTTGCGACATACGGCCGTATATCGCGCCGTACTATACAGCCTGCTTCGAGCGGTTTCGGAGAACCAAAGGACTACTGCGGCTTTGAGCATCAGTTTCTCCCACCCAGCTACGGAACGTGGCATTGCACGATGTGAAGCCGAGCAGCATGTGCCTTTGTTACGTCATTTATATCTGCTTGCTGAGGTACCGTTACGTGTTGATCATGAACATATGACGAGCGTTTCTGATAGAAGTCCATCGTTACGCTGGTGGAAATGGCCGCGGCCTTGCCTTGGCCAGTGTCATGCTTGACCAGCTTTGCGATGGGTAGGTATAGTACATAGCTTACCATGCAAAGCAAGAACAAAGTGGCTGCAGTGAGTCCCCCTCTCATACATGGTCTTCAAGGCTCCCTTCTGCCCGATCAAACCTTCGTTGCGATCAGTGTGCCTCGGCATCTGTATCTTGTCAATGTCTATCAATTCCGCGGACTACAGTCAGTTCTGCCATAACTGCCATGTCCACTGGCGGATGCGTATGCTGTCGGCATTCGTCGCTAGCCCCAAATTGCTATAAGATGCGACATGCGAGAAACGCACGTAGAGGCTGAGGAAGTGGGAGGGAAGGAACGAAAGTGAAGTCCGAGCAGCCAATAGCGTTCCAGGCGATGACCGGAAGTCCGTGCTTTCCTCGTCCCTCGCTGTGGGGCAAGAACTAATATGAGCGCGGGTCATCATCGCAGAGGTAAGCCGTTTCTTCAGCTTCTACTTCTCCCACCGCCTTCCTCTTCGCCATTGAAACACACCACTCGCCTCTCAACCACCAGCAACCTTGACCACAATGGAGGCCCTCCTCCGCCAATCTCGCACAATGTGCCCGTTCCTCAAGAAAACATCTCCCGCCACGCTCCGCTCGCTGTCGAACAGCGCCAATGTCCAGCACGCCTCTCCTGGCGGGGGCGCTATCTCGAACCTCCAAATCACTGCCCGACGCTGCCCGGTCATGGGCAAAGCGCTGTCCGTCCAGAGTGGCCGCAACATTGCCAGTTCCGCCCTTGCTGGAGCATTCGTCGGTACTCGTGCTTACCACAAAGTCCCGCGCGCCAAGTTGCACACTACGGCGCCCAAGGAGGCCCAGGCGGTCGATCTGCCCAATCTGAAGCGGGAGCATGCTCCGTTCCAGCCGCCAATGGCTCAGCCTGGAAGTAATGCTACGGCTCAGCATCAGCATGGGGTCGCGCCTGAGCCTCCGCAGGCGGCCAAGTTCGACTACAACGGCTTCTATGAGAACGAGCTGGACAAGAAGCACAAGGATAAGAGCTACCGCTACTTCAACAACATCAATCGTTTGGCCAAAGAATTCCCTCGTGCTCATCTGGCGACTCCAGAGGAGCAGGTGACAGTGTGGTGCTCGAACGATTACCTAGGCATGGGCAGGAATGAGCACGTTCTGAATAAGATGCACGAAACGCTGGACAAGTATGGAGCCGGAGCCGGCGGTACTCGAAACATCTCAGGCCACAACCAGCACTCCGTATCATTGGAGAACACGCTCGCGAAGTTGCACGCTCAAGAAGCCGCATTGGTCTTCTCATCCTGCTACGTGGCGAACGATGCCACTCTGGCGACTCTCGGCAGCAAGTTCCCGAACTGTGTCATCCTGAGCGATAGCATGAACCACGCTTCCATGATCCAAGGTATTCGCCACAGTGGCGCCAAGAAGATCGTCTTCAAGCACAATGATGTTGTAGACCTGGAAGCCAAACTCGCGAGTCTGCCTCCTGATGTCCCTAAGATCATCGCCTGGGAGAGTGTGTACAGCATGTGCGGCTCCATCGGTCCCATCGAGGAAATCTGCGACTTGGCCGAGAAGTACGGCGCCATTACCTTTTTGGACGAAGTCCATGCAGTAGGCATGTATGGACCAAACGGCGCTGGCGTGGCTGAGCATTTGGACTACGAGACGTACGCTTCTGGACGCGATCCCAAGGGCACCATCATGGAACGCATTGACATCATTACTGGTACACTCGGCAAGGCTTACGGCTGTGTCGGTGGCTACATCGCTGGCTCTGCGAAGATGGTCGATACAGTCCGCTCTTTGGCACCGGGTTTTATCTTCACTACCTCCCTTCCTCCCGCGACGATGGCAGGCGCTGAGGCTGCCATCAAATATCAGATGAGCTACCAAGGCGACCGTCGGCTTCAGCAGCTACACACGCGCGCTGTGAAGGAGAGCCTGAACGAGATGGACATTCCCGTCATCCCTAATCCTTCCCACATCATTCCGGTGCTTGTGGGCAACGCCGAAGTTGCGAAGAAGGCTTCGGATCTGCTGTTGGAGAAACACCAGATCTACGTGCAGGCCATCAATTACCCTACTGTACCTGTGGGACAGGAGCGTCTACGCATCACTCCGACTCCCGGGCACGTGAAGGATTACCGCGACCACCTCTGCCAGGCTCTCGAAAGCGTTTGGGTTGAGTTGGGCATCAAGCGTACTTCTGACTGGGCTCGCGAAGGTGGCTTCATCGGTGTTGGTGTCAAGGATGCCGAGGTCGTCGAGCCGCTTTGGACTGACGAGCAGTTGGGCTTGACTGATGTCAAGCATGCTCTTGAGGCTGGCCAGGGCGCTCTTGGTGTTCTGGAGAGCGTGCTCGAGCGTGAACATCTAGAGGTCAGGCAGGTCGCTGCAGCTGCTTAGCTGATGGGCAGACGACGACAGGTTTTGAATCTTGCGGCGATGTAGACTCGAGATGATGATTGATCTAGTAGACAGCTATGACACTCCTTTGCTGCTGTCACGAAACGACCAATGCCTTGCATTATGATCATGCACACCGCCCTGCACAGTCCGCGTTGAAATGATGCTAATGAAATAGGTCAGTCGAGCTAACAGCACGTCCTCAGGTTCCTCAATATGTGTGCAACATGAAAGCTCATCAAGCAGACACGACTATGGGTCATGGAAAACAGAGGCTGCAGTCGTCACACAGGCTCGATTCCGGAATGCTGGATCTTCGTTGGACGTATCCCGCTTGCTAAAAGCAGATTGAGGCGCACCATGGCAGACATGCAAGAGCTTGCGAGCGAGTGTCTGTACACTGCTCGTATAGTCTAGGCGGTCATTCACTCTTCCTCAGTGTTGGCACGAAGCGCTTTCGTCCGACCAGAATGTAATAGACTGCAGAAAAGACGACCGCAACCCCAAAGACGAGCACAGCGAAGTTCATCGTCGCCGGCGTTACATGAGCTTCCGCTGGGAAACTGTCACGCGTGTTAGCTCTTTCCACTCGGAGACATCGTCGATCAGGAACGGGACTCACGGTGCGAGGACCATGATGGGACTCATGGTGCAGAGTGCAGCGATGTTGATGAAGACACCGGCCTTTCCTAGCGAAAAGCGCTCTCGTGGCAGTCCGCCGCCTCGGAACCTATGCCATAGGACACACGAGATGGTTATGACATATGAGCAGGTCAGGGACACGGAGACTAGCGATATGATGGCGTTGAAGCCGAGCGCGGAGCCGAAATTGACGCATGTGATGGCCAGCGTCGCCGCAATGACTGCCCAGAGAGCGGTTTGGGGCACCTCAGCGTCCGGTACCTATGAAGCCGTCAGTTGCGATCACTAAGGTGCAGCGAGCAATGCAAGCAGGGCGACTCACGCGCTTGAGCTTGTCGGAGAAGGGCAACCTAGGAAAGTGATGGGTAGGGTCGTCAGCGCATGTCCCACAGCCCGACCTTCCCCGTAAATCAACATCTTACCCATTATCGCGGGCAAAGGCAAAGATCTGCCTGCAGGCTGTCGCCGTCTCGCTAATCTGCGAAGACATGAAGCACATCATGATGGGTACCAGCATAACAACAGTTCCGGCCTTGCTCTGGGTGGAGTGGTAAAAAATGGTCACGAATGGGGCTTGTGTGCCATTGGCGAGCACTTCATCAAGATCTCCGGCGCAGAAGATGACGGTCACGCCAGCGACCAAGCCCATTGCGGCGTTGACGGAGTACGAGATCATCAGTGACCAGGGAATGGTGTACGATGCGTCTCTGGTGTTCTCGGCTGTACGCTCGTTAGCTCAATGTCCGATTGAGCGGTATCTAAAAGCCTTGCTGACGTACTCATATGCACCGCGGAATCGTATCCGAGAAGGCCACTGCACGCCGTCAAGACACCGATCAGCGTCGCGCCAGCGGGATTGACCCATCCACCACCGTTGTTGAAGGTGAGCAAGACATCTTTTGCATCCCCGATAGGCGATGTAACCCATAGCACGACCACGAAAGCCACCCAGCTTGCGAGATGGATGACAACCATGATGCCCTCGAGCGCCGGGAAATGCTGAGAAAGACGACTGTTGAAAAGGCCGCCAAGGAGAAGTGCGGTTATGGCGAAGATGGTCGGGAACCACTGTGTATTGGCTGCCACAGAGTCGGGATGGTAGATCAACACACAGTCGTGGATCAAGTTCCCGATAATGACACCACAACCCGCCAGGTACCCGAGCCATGCCAGACTGCAAAGCCAGCCCACGAAGTAGCTAATCGGTATGCGGAGTTTGTGCGGTGCACACTGGGCCACCCATTGGTATTGGCCGCCTGCCGTTGGGTACCTGCGCATATTCGTGAGCTTCCTGGACCGAAGCTTTGGGCCCATACGGCTTACGATGAGCTCAACTCTGCCAAGGACAGATAGGTAAAGCCAAAGGCGAAGATGCCATATATGTATGTGAAGAAGTAGCCTCCTGTCCCTCCGTTGTTTAGGGCGAAGCTGAAGGTAGCTAACGTGTTCTCTAAGCGCATGAGCAGCCGTCAGCAGGTATCAGCGGACGATCAACATCGCTCCACCTACGCCAACACATGACCACAGTGCTGGCGAAGCCGACCATGGCCACAAACTTGAAGCGCCGCGTAAACGTTGGCTGAATACCGAACAGGCCCATATCTCGCACATCGTTGGCGGTCGGCTGCAGCTCCTCAGCGTTGCGATCGTACTCGAAGGCGTGGATCCCGTCATCGAGCGCCTGCTGCTGAGTACGGGAGTTAAAAGGTGGTTTGTCCTGGAACGAGTAGCTTGCCATTTCTCGAATGAACGAGCGTGATAAGCGTCAGAGAGAGAGAGAGAGAAGAAACCAAAGGCCCAAGAACGGCACAATAAGGACGGACATCACCGCCAGACAACCTACACAACCGATCTAACCTTTATCTACAGGCGAGAGGGCACCACCATAAGACCTGCCATATTCGAGCTGGTCCGAGGTGCGGGAGGCCAGCAGCTTTGCGGCGCAGGTTTTGTATATGTAGCACGCTCCAGGATCATAAGCACTAAAGAGCAGCGACCCAGCTGCGCAGAGTGTCAAGAGCCCGGAGGCAGAACGCCTATTCCCGGTAGAGCAAGAGATCTCCGCCGGGGAGTTCCGGGCCTGCGCAATTCAAGGCCGCTAAGGTGCTTAGCTAAGTGTGTTCGGCAAGCTAATTCCACCAGCCAATGCTTGTCTCTTCCTCATGCACATACACTGCATGTACTCAATGACCGGACTTTCTCAGCAGCTGCAGCTGTGCGGCACAGTGGCTTGACTTCGACATTCGCCCATCCGGCATCGCTTCCCAGGTAGAGCGCACAAACTCTAGACTTGACAATGTTACCAGCACTGCATATCTTCGGTATTTCCATAATCCTTATCTGGCCCATCTATAAACTGGTGATCACCCCAGCTTTCTTATCACCTCTATTCAAGCTACCAGCAGCTCACTGGTCCTCCCACCTATCAGCTCGATGGTTCGATCGAGAATGTGCCACTTTTGGAGAATTGAAAACCCTCTACGCTTTGCATCAACGACTTGGCCCGATAGTACGACTAGGACCCAATGAAGTCAGCGTTGTCTCCGAGGAAGGTCTGAAGAAAGTCTACACAGCCGGTCTGGACAAATCCAACTGGTATGATTCTTTCCGAGTCTATGGTGTGCAGAATCTTGTCTGCACTTTGGATCACAAGACGCATTCGGCTGTTAGGAAGACTATTGCTGGGTTGTACACTAAATCCTATCTTCAGCACTCTGGGGAGTTGGATGGGCTGTCGAGACGGATCGTTGTCGATGGACTGTTACCGGGTATCAGTAGAGATGGTTATGGAGTGCAGGGCATGGACGTTGTGAAGCTGTTTGAGTGTGTTGGCGTAGACTTCATCTCCGGCTATGTGTTTGGCGCTACCGTCGGGACGGACTTCTTAAACGACCAATACGGAAGAGACCGCTACTTTGGCGAGTGGGAACGTCTTCGAGAGACGCCCAGCCTCACTGAGCAGCCAATAATGGAGGCCTTGTTCATGGATATGTGTAAAGCCGCAGTTGCTTCCGGCAAAGACAGCGTGGCAGTGAAGATGCATCAAGAATTATCCAGCAAGGCACTGCAATGGAACCTCTCCGAAGAAGAAGTCATGACCCGGTGTGCGAGCGAGATGGTAGACCACATCATCGCCACGCAAGAAACCAATACCGTTACTTTGACCTACATCCTCTACCGCCTCTCCCAACATCCCGAATACCAGGAACAACTCCGCAACGAGCTCCTTGCTTCGAACTCAGGCATCCCAACCAGCAAGGATCAGCCTTTGCCCACTCCCGGAAACCTCGACGCCCTCCCTCTGCTCCACGCAATCATAACCGAGACTCTCCGCCTCCACGCCGCAAACCCAGCTCGTATGCGTCGAGTTTCTCCACCGGCTGGCCTGGATTTACACGGTATCTCCATCCCACCAGCTACAATCATCAGTACAAACGCTTACTGCTTACACCGCAACCCGGACGTTTTTCCCAAGCCTTTCGATTGGTTGCCGGAGAGGTGGATGTCTTCAACTGATAGCAAGACGGATACAAGTGGGACGCCCACAATGCGCAGATGGTTCTGGGCATTTGGGAGTGGGAGTCGGGGGTGTGTTGGTCGGGAGTTTGCGCTTCAGGGTATGTTCCACCCTTCTGGCGTTTTCTAATCGAGGTTGACAATACTTGGCAGTTATCAAGCTCGTCGTCGCTGCGATCTACTCGAATTACACCACGGCGATAGTCAACGAAGACGGGATCGAGCAATCCGATTCCTACAACTCTGGTCCGGTCAGCCATAAATTGGTTCTGCGATTCGTGCCTGTGGTAGACGCGGAAACCGGTACTTAATCTCCCTTTGACTTCGGCATCCCCGATTCGCCGCGCGGGAATCCATTATTTTAGGAGCAATATTCGACGAAGTTGTTGTGCTGGCGAAGGTGTCCAGTGCCTACTCACCCGGGCTTGGCATCATGCGCCTCAGGTCAGCTGATACTCGAAAGGTACTCCGTAGGGCGCGGGAGATAGCTTTGTCAACTCCCCGAAACACCAATCCCCAAGATCCCTCTAGCCACATGCACGCACGATTATGGCGCATGCATACGGACAGCAGCTCAGCCAGATAGAAGACTTAAGTCAACCCCACGAACAAGTATTCGAGCGCTAGTGCAACTCTTTCCCTGTCTCTATCTCGTCCTACTACCTTCCAGTATATTTCCGAACCAGAGTCGTGGACAACATGAAGGCCCTCATCCTAGATCCCGAAGCCCGCACAGCAAACCTCAAGGACGTCCCACAGCCTTCTCCCGGCCCCAACGAACTTCTCATCCGCGTCCACGCGATCGGCCTTAATCCGGTTGACCCATTATACGTGTCCTTCCCCCTCGGTGCCACCGGAAGAACCATCGGAAGCGACTTCGCCGGAACTGTAACTGCACACGGAGCCAACGTACCGCCCTCTAGCCACTTAAACGTGGGAATTCGCATCTCCGGGTTCCTTCAAGGCGCCTGCAGCACCAACCCCCGTCCCGGAGCGTTCGCAGAATTCCTTGTCGTACCCTGAGATCTTATCTGGAAAATCCCCGATAGCGTAGGGGTGGAAGAAGCGGCGGGGGTGAGTCTTGTGGCCCTGACTGCTGCTCAGGCGGTATTTTATTGTCTCGGTCTTTCGGCGCCGTTTCGGTATGATAGGGAGGCGAAGTGGGCCGAGCACCCCGAATGGCGGGGGTTCCAATCAAGGGAGATGAAGGAGGGGGAGCTGAGGTTTTTCGTCTACGGAGCCTCGACTTCCGTCGCCCTCTTTGCAGCCCAATTCATCCGCCTCAGCGCCAGAGCCAGCGGTAGAACTATTGAGCTCTTTGGCGCTGCGGGTAAATCCAGACATGAGATGCTGAAGCAGGAGCCGTATAGCTACGACTACCTCGTCGATTACCGGGACCTAGACTGGGACCACCAAATCCGTAGCTTAGCTGGAGGGGAAGGGATGGATTACGTCTATGACTGTGTCTCCGAAGGCTCGTCAGTCGAACGGACTTCGGGGTTGTTGGGGGAGGGAGGAAGGAGTATGGTTGTCAGATCTAGAGCTGGTGGTGCTTGGACTGGTGAGGGGATGGCGGTTGAGCCGATGTATAATGCTGTCTGGGAGGGGTTGGGCGAGGATGTCGAGTACCAGGGTATGGTTCTCAAGAAGTCGGTAGCGGCTAGGGGGTTCGCGGTAGCGTTTTATTCATGGTTGAGTGGAGTTCTGGGAACGGAGGTGAAGCCTGTGCCTGTTAGAGTGATGCCTGGGGGTTTGGAGAGGATTGTGGGGGATGGGTTCGCGTTATTAGGGGTGGGGGGGATGGGTGATAGAGAGGTGAAGAGGGGGGAAGAGTGGATGAGGAGGGTTAGTGGGGAGAAGTTGGTCTACAGGATTTGAGCAAACCGACCTGCTGGTAAGCCATTGGGTTTCGGAGGTCTTGATTGATTTCGGCATGAACCGCAAGCAATTCCAAGTCAATCCCGTGCTTTTCGGCTTACACATTCCAGTCGAGCGTTAAGTCGGACAATCAGCTCCTCCATCAAGTGTCGATCATCCCCCAAGTTCCAGCACACTACGCCCCAAGGACCCCGTGGATCCCCATGAACGTTTTTGGTACAGGCTTCACCACGCCCATATTGCACTTCCCCCTCGCTATCTATCCGCAATGGCCAAGAGAGGATGGCTCGCCCCTAGCTTTTCAGGCTTGATTGTCAGACCGATCGAGCTGCTCTAGCTTCAACCCAACACCTTCGGTTAGGTTGCACGGAATTGAATTGATTTTGAAGGTGTCATGCATGGCATCAATGCCGAATCGGGGCGCACCGCAACTGCTGCGTGTTGCTACATTCATTGCAGCGGAAAGTCTTACGCTTCGGCCCTTCTGATCGGAGTCAATCTTGCGCTCCAACCGGTACCCTTCGAGAGTCCGGCTCGCTTGATTCGTTGACGTACCAGTATAGCATATCAGTCTACTGATAGAACAATAGCATCCGCGCTGAGCTAGCTAGCTACATGTTAGAACAATTGGTAGTTTATTATTGTGTTCCCGGGATTCAGTATGTCTTGGATTAAGTGCCAAGAGTCATGGGCTCAATTGTTGGCCGGTGCGTTGCAACTTAACGACACCTTCCTTGGTAATAACGCAAAGTAGTCGGAGATGCTAACGTTATGTTGATTTGCTTGTTAGTAGGCCTGGAGGGTGTATTTGGTCGTGACAATGGTTGGTTGCGCGTGAGTCGGTTGGGAGAACGAGCTTGTGCGCTATACCTACCAGCGTGCGTGAGCCTAGACGATATGGCCTGGTGATCATAGGGGTGTGTAGAAGAGCTTCTCGTTGGTGCAAATCCTGCAAGCATAATGAGTGCAGGTTGAACAACTCATGAAGCTTGCTTGTATTGTCGAAGCAACTCGGTGCATGTTCATCGTACCCGCCGCTTCACCTCAACTTGACTCTCTCCCACGATCACCTCATGCCACTGTCGTCCCAATTATCGCCAAACGCCCATTCCCATCCCATATATACACCCCACCCACATCTCCTCATACCACCTCACACCTCCTTTCCCTCATCCACTCCCATCCCCACCCAATCCACCTCTCAATGCTCCCACGGATGTCTCCACCCCATAAGTACAGGCCCATCATGTCGTGCCCTGTAGAACAACTACACACACACACAAACAAAATCAGCAATCACTTCTACCCTAGCCCTCACATGACTGTCATCCCGAACTCACGAAAAACCACATAGCAGCTCCCAGACCCGTGGCAGCGAATCTGTAGAAAGGTCTCGCGGGGTGGATGTGGATGGGATGGGCGTGTGCGCCGTGGGCTGGACCTGGACCTGCCATTATCTACCACATACATAATCAGTACAGCTCTCCTGTACGCTTCTGGGGGTAACGTACGTTTTTGGGCAGCTGTGAGGAGTACTGGTGGTGTAGTTGGATGGGGAGTGAAGTCGGAGGTCCACGATCGGGGAGGTGCAAGCCCGATGCGCACGTGACAGTGCTACACTAGCGTGCATGCCTTCCAACACCACGAAGCACAAACTCACACGGCGACAGCGACAACCAATTTATCCTTCACACCTCTCTTGTCCTCGGCTTCCGTGCACCCCTCCCACCAGACCCAGCATGAACCCTCCCTAACCCTCCCCTCCCCTCACCAGCCTCCTCATCCCTCCCGGCGCAAACCACAACCCCCCAAACCATGGCCCAAGAAGCCACAGACCCCCTGCTCCGCCGTTTCCGCGGCAGCGCCAAGATCGCCGAATACGATATCCTCGACCTCAAGCTCGGAGAAGGAACGTTTGGGGTTGTGTCTAAAGCGCGATCGAAGCGGACGGGGAAAGTGGTAGCGTTGAAGAAGATCCTGATGCATAATGAGAAAGATGGGTTTCCGATCACGGCGTTGAGGGAGGTGAAGTTGTTGAAGATGTTGCGGCATCCTAATGTTTTGAGGTTGGAGGAGATGGCTGTGGAAAGGCAGGTTGGTGAGTCTGTCAATCCGTAGTGGTGGTGTGGTTGGGGAGGAGGGGAGGGAATGGAAGGGGAGTGATGAGGGCTAATGTGTTGTTTCTTAGTTGATCCTAAGGCTAAAGCAGGGAATAAGAAAGCAACGCTTTATATGGTTATGCCGTATATGGACCATGATTTGAGTGGGATGCTTACGAACCCGGATATTCACTTTTCGACGCCGCAGATTAAATGCTATATGCAGCAGTTATTGGAAGGGACGCGGTATCTCCATGAAGTAAGTTTCCCAATCCTCCCAGCTAACGGGATCTCACACATTCAACACACCAACTTTCAACACCCGGCACGGTCACAAGCTCTCCCGCTAAAACCTTTACTTTTTTCACAGTCCAACATCCTCCACCGCGACATGAAAGCAGCCAACATCCTCATCTCCAACACGGGAATCCTGCAAATCGCCGATTTCGGCCTAGCCCGGCACTACGACGGGCAACCCCCTCAACCCGGCTGCGGTAACGGTGAAGCAGTCCGAGACTACACCTCTCTCGTCGTGACGAGATGGTATCGTCCGCCGGAACTCCTCCTCACTCTCAAACGCTACACCCCTGCCATAGACCTCTGGGGCGTCGGCTGCATTTTCGGCGAGATGTTCGAACTCAAACCTATTCTTGAGGGCAGGACGGACGTAGATCAATGTCATAGGATTTTTCAGTTGGTGGGGAGTCCGACGGAGACGACGATGCCGGGTTGGGGGGAGCTACCGGGGTGTGAAGGGACGAAAGTCTTCGAAACCCGGAAAGGGGATATTGAGAAACGGTTCGGGCATATAGGGACAGAGGGACTGGATCTGTTGAAGAAGTTGCTGTGTTTGGATTGGAGGACTAGAGTTAATGCCCATGATGCGCTGGGACATGAGTACTTTCGTTCCGCTCCGCTGCCGAGTCGGCCGGGGGATTTACCGCGATACCAGGACAGCCACGAACTTGACTCGAGGCGCAGGGGTCATGAGAAGCAGAGAGCTCCTCCTCCCGCACCAGCTGGGGGGACGGTGGGTATGGGTGCTGATGATAGGGAATGGAATGGTTCGGGTCCTCCTTCTTATAACAACGGGTATGACCGTGGGCCGGATCGCGGGAGGGGTTACGGTGGTGGTGGGGGAAGGGACAGAGGGCCGCCTGGTGTTGGGGGGGTGGGTACGAGACCTTTCGACGACCGCAGAGGAGGTGGACCATCGAATGGGAGGCGGCCGGAGTGGCAACGAGATCGTGACCGCGATAATCGGCCGCCGCAGGGAGGGGGTGGTCATGTTTTGCCGCCTAGGCCTTCGCAGGAGAGTATGAGGAGTGAGGGGGAGGGGAGGGGGGCGCCGCCGCCTCCTCCTCCGCCTCCGAGAGGTGGAGGTGTGGGTGGTGGGGGAGGGGGGGTGGATACATATATTCCCGATCGACCGTTTTCTGCTAGTCAACAGGGTGATCGACCACGGCCTCCTCCGTCTGGGGCGGTGAGGGATGGTTATGAGAGGGGTGGGAGGAGGGGTAGTAGGGGGGAGGTTTACCGGGATCGTGATAGTAGTCGGGGGAGAGGAGGGTATAGGGATGGGGAAGCTCCTCCACCACCGGTCAGGGAGAGGGAGAGGGAGAGGGAGCCGTACAGGAATGGCGATGCGACGTCTTCTCAGCAGAGGTATAGCAGAGATGATGCACCGTACCGAGACCAGGATGGCCCGCCTCAACGATATAGCAGGGATGGTAGGGATGGTAGGGATGGTAGGGATGGTAGAGATAGTGAGGCAGGTTATCGTGAGAGGGAACGAGATGGAGGAGAGAGGAGAGGGACGAGGAGTCGATCGCCGGGCCCCGATCGTGGGAGAGGAGGAGGAGGGGGGAGGAAGAACGACAGGTTCCAGAACCCTAATCCCAGGGAGAGGGATGGTTATGATAGGCGATGATGTGCTGATGTGTGATTTGATGTAGACTTTCGGATTATCGAGATGATGATGTTTATTACGCGAGGAGGGATGGTGGTTGGTACAGACCTCGAGATGATGATAAAGTGGCTCAGCATCGAGAAAAGCTGCGACAGGGAGATGGAGAGGCTGCTTTTGCTGCTGATGATGATGATGATGCGACCTGGCGTCGAGAGGATCAGCGGCGGAGAGAAGAGCAGCGGCGAGAAGCCCAGCGGCGAAGAAAGGAAAAGGCTGTTGCTGATGCGGCGAGGTTGAGGATCAAAGGAAGTGCTGTTGGTGATGAGGCGAGGCGGAGGGAAGAAGGGGGTGCTATTGATGGGGCTCGGCGGAGAGAGGGGAACGCTTCTGCTGCTGCGGCTCGGCGAAGAGAGGAGAAGGCTGCTGCCGATGCGGTTCGGCGTCGAGACTAGAAGTCTGAGAAAGCTGGGCAAGGCGATGTTCCAGCAAGTGGAATGGCGGAGGGTGGCGAAGGTCATGTGGGAAATGAAGACCTAGCTCCTAAAATGAAGTCAAGCAACAAGGAGAACAAACCTCCTCGCAAGTCAAGAGCAGCCGAGCGTTCACGGGTGAAGTTCTCGCCAACACCACCCGAATCGGATGGCGATCACGACGATGGTATTGAGAGGGTGGGCGATAATCTCAAGCTGCTAGCCGCTCGAAGACAGAAGAAACTTGCAGAGGGTACGTAAAGTACTATGTTTTTGGTCCGTTGCGGTACTGCCAGGCTGACGTACGATACTAGAACGCGAAAGACTGTGGAAGAACGGTTGGCAACAGGACAGAGGAAGTGATCTGGAAGTCCACAAACAAAGCACGGATTTATCTGAGCCGCGAACTTCTGGTCGGGTCCGTGGCTCGAGGCAAGCGGAGCAACAAAACCCATACAGCCATGACGCTCTTGCTAGCACGAACACGCGAAAGGCGAACGGCCCACCTGTGCAGTCCCCACGCCGCGACTCCCGCCACAATACGGCCGCGCCGAAAGCAAGCAAAACCTCTCAAGCCTCGAGTGTAGACCGTCGTCAAAGACCCCGTAAGTCGAGAAAGGCCCATCAAGTGGACACACATGCCCCAGATCAGCACCAAAGCGGCAGCGCGAAAACGGCGCCTGTCAGTGAACTTGCTACAAACACCGGAGGCCAGCAGCATACATCTGTCTCGAAGGGTTGGGTGGTATCCGGGGTACTCAAACAACTAAATCCATCCGGCTACTCCTTGGTGGAATCGTGGGTATTGGTGGATGGATCAGGCAGGACGCAGCAACAGCTCAAGGACGGGGAGGAGGAGGCTGAGGTTGAGGTTGAGGCAGAATCCGATGCCGAGCCCAGTGAACACGGTTCGGAGTATGCAACTGAAGATGGAGAGGGGGTGAGCGATGGGGAGTCAGATGTGGAGATACTGTCTGGTGATGAGGATGGTGGGCATAGTTAAGAGAGCGGGATTAGTACGTGAGGGGACAACGACTTGCGGCTTACAGAGTCACATTCATTGTGTATGAGGATGCGATTACTTTATCGATATGACACTTTCGAGTCTGTGCCACGTCCAAATTCACGGCACTTCGGGAAGAGTCGTGTTTCTGAGGACTGAGGTAGCAAAACATAGCAAAGTTCGAGCATTCCGGATACACATTGCTGTTGAACCAAAGGCAGGGCACTCACCTCGTGCATTATCACGTAGCCGATAATCTCGGATCATGCTAAGCTCTGTGAGTAGTATTACAGCCAGATGAGATATCGAGAACAATCGATGTACCTGCAACTTCCGTATTAAATTCAGCAGTGGAGACGGTTAAGAAGGTGGTAGGCAAGGAGAGCCTTCCTTGCGAGTGCGATACTAATTCCAGTGGCAAGCTGCACTATCAAACAGCACTACACTAGCAAATTCAAACAAGAGAAAAGATATGTCCTACAGGGAGGATGCGTAGGAAAGGTGTCGTTGTCGAACAGGCGAATGTGTTGTTTACCCAAACCCTAACCCTGCGACTTGCTCACGAGGGACCTCCGAGAGAAAAAGTCTTCCGTAGCTAATCGCGGAGTGCCTTCCTAATCGGGTTTGACCGGGGTCCTCAGCTCCCCCGAAACCTCCGCGACAATATAGCACAACACTGCACAACACAGCACAACAATACTTCCGCTCTCACGCGCAATTGACAACATTGGTAGTGGAAGCTATGGACGATACCAGACATCCACACGCAGATGCGGACCTCGTCGCGATGCTTCGTAGTAATACGGCCTGGCATAAGAGACACCATGCTCAGTACAACGATCTGCAGCTAACTTGACAGTTCGCGACGAACAAGCTGCTTGCAGTATCGTGCCATGACAGCTCATTCTACCGCCCTACAACACTCTTGGAGCCAACAGAATCACTGCAGCCACCAGAGGCAACGTAGCTCTCACAGCATGTCTCCTCTCCCAGCAATCCATGATTCTCGCAAACTCCACGTTCGCTACTTCCCTTAGCCAGCGACCCTCGCCACCCTTGGAATTTGCCCGATCCTCCTTCAATGCCGCAGCAGCGTCGTCAAAGCAGAAGATCATCACTCGCTCCCACCACGCTACCTGGAAGAGGGTGAAAGACGCTGCTGCAGGGACCTTCCACTCAGTGACCTCAATTTGGGATGGGTGTTGTGTTTGCACAATAGCGATGAGAGCGAGAGTAATGGCTATGCCGGCGTTCAGAGGGTCCAGGTACTTGGCGCCTCGCTTCGAGACTTCGGCAAATTGCGTGAGGGCTGAGGTTGAGGTGTTTAATCTGATGATGGGCAGAATCCAGAGGTTGAAGCACCATGCTATACCTATATTGCCCAGTATGTCAGTCCTTGTTCATGGTATTGGCAATGTGAGTATATTCGAGACGCACCCGACACGAAGATCAAGATGATCGTGAATAGTAGCTGAAGCCACGGGATGACGGTGTAGACCAGCGGTGGCACCTCCATTGCGGCGAGGGAGGCTTGTTCTTGGTTTCAAGTACTTCCAGATACACTGGTATCTCAAGAAGCGTCTTATAATGATTCTCAGATTTCGATACCGTGCGACTTTGCGAATCCCGACAGCGCAGCGGAGCACGGCAGGGGCAGGATGATCGGCAACCACAAATTTCGCGACCTTTGCTCCGGACATGACCGAGAGTGAGAGTCGTCAAGCTCGATGCTGGCGGCACATCTGATGTCGAGGTCGAAATACTCCCTTCGTGCAATGTGGGTCTTGGTTTTGCTCACTGTTGACAGTCTACACTCAGACTCTGGGCACAGCTGGCGATCATGAGATTCTACGATATACTTGAAGTGTTTGCGTCTAGAGAACATCTCCCTACACCTTCGGCAATCAAACGAGCTCGTGACAACTGGAGCCATTTTCGACAACTCGGTCGATAATACGACGAGGTCTGCACTATCGCCAGCACCTACGCCTTCTCCCTCAATTCAAACTTGCAATAAGCCGCTGGCAACGCAAACTTGGCCTCACTATCCAGCTCGACTCCCAAGTCCTGGTTAGCAGCAGCATGCAAATCAGGTTTCCCATCTTTGTCGCAACGAGTCCACTTGTAAATCGCCAGAGCGTGAGCAAGAAGAATGTTCTGTTGCAGCTTGCCCCAGCGTTTGCCGGCGCAGGGGTGCATGCCGGCGCCCCAGCCGAAGACTAGTTGGAACGGTCAGCAAGGGAGTCTTTGTGAATGCGAGGGGAACGGGAAGTACGTACAGCCCAGAGGCTCCTTCTCAAACTCCCGGCGGCCCTCAGTGAAGCGCAGGGGATCGAACTTGTGCGGCTCGGGGAACATATTGGGGTCGAAGTTCAGCTCAGTACTGTTGTAGACGGCATATGAGCCAGCTGGAATAACCTCGTTCGAACCAGGAATCGGGATCGCCTCTTTGGAGACGTTCAATCGACCAACAGCGAAAGAAGTCCATACTCGGATGATCTCGTACATGCAGAGCTCCAGGTTCGGCAGCGAGGTCTCCCAAGCACCGAGCGGCATCGTTGCCAGCCTGTCAACAAGGCGTCCGTCCTTCTTGGTAGCATGCTTCTCAACTGCAGCCACAAGCTCCTGGTAGCATTTCTCCTGCCAATCGGCGTGAACCGCCATAGTCTCGATCAGCTGCGGGAAGATAATATGAGCATTGGTCGTCGTGATGAAAGTACCGCTGGCACAGAACTCCGTGATGGCTTCCTCGCTGTCGCCGTTGTCAATCATCATCTGCAAGGCGTCATCGGTGTACTTTGATTTGCCTGCCTTTCGGGCACGGTAGACCTTCTGGACGGTTGAGCGCAGGCCACGACGGGCGAGACGACGACGAATCATGCTTGGTTCGATGATCCAGTGGCAGAAAGCGTAGAAGGGGCTGTAGGAGTGAAGGATGACGTCCAGGTGGGAAGATGTCGTTGCGAACAGGTCGGGATCGTTGGCGAGATCGTCGGCGAAGAAGAGACGGCTGGACTGCTTGAAGACTGTAGGCCATACGTCAGGTGCATTTAGCACCCCAGATGGGTTGGTGATGCGGAGGTCGTCGAAGTACGTCTTGGCATCGAGAAGGCAGTCGCCGAAGACACGTTCGATCCTCGAAGTCTTCAGGAGGTCCAGGAGCGTGCGAAGGAAGTGCGTGTTGTTGCGGGCTCGGTGGCCGGTCTGATGAAAGATCTCGTGAATGGGAGGCCTGCCGATGGGCAAGGAAGTCAACAACATGTTTCTTGTTACGAACCCCACCCTACACATCACAACTTACCAGAAGTGCATGCCAAAGGCCAAGAGACTTTGCGCTGCTACGAAGTCGAGCTGGGGATGCTCCAGGAGCATCTTGCGGGAGGCTGCACCTGTGATGCCAACGATGTGAGTCTTGCCCTGCCAGAAGCTGAAGTTGCCTGTCTTGGACTCTCTGGAAGCGTTTTTGAAGAAGGACCTGAGCCATCATCAGTACTGACTACATCTAAACCACGACTGATGACCGTAGGACTCACCATTGACGAGTGACGAATCCGATGGAACCCAAGATAGGGATGGTGTCCTTCGTGAACTTAGGTGACAGCGGGTGCACCGACGGTCGGTACACTTGATAGGCGAGGAAGCTCACGATCGCAGCCAAGAACGTAGTGAGGCCAAGAGTGACCGGTGATTGGTTGGAGACAGCTGCATATCCAGCTATGGGGTATGCTTGTGCCGATGCCATCCATGGCAGGGTCTCGTTGGAGACGAAGTAGTCCATATCGAGAGTGTGCCTTGAGCAATTTGAGGGTCTAGATGCTGTGCAAGTTTGAGTTCGTAGCTGCTCGTGCTCTGGTATATATCGCTGGCGTAGCTGAGAAGTATGGTTGTGTAAGACCGATGCGCGACGCTGTACCGACGCATATTTCCCGAAATCCGATTCGCATGATCCTACGGCGCCATGCCACATACCATAGTCCGATGATTCCCTGCTGAGCAACCGGGGTCCGAGAGCTCGAGGATTGAAGCAGTCTGTGGAATTGAGCAGTATTGCAGCTGCAGCCCGATGTTCCGCCAATATGTGGTGCAAGCGTTGGGCCATGAAACAAGGTTGCAAGATGACCAATCTCATAGGTCATAATAAGGATAACGACAGCCTTTGCAGTATTGGTCTGCTACTGAAAAACACATGTCGGCCGTGTGCGACAGCCTCTATCTCAGCGGCATTGGAGACGCTGGTTATTGTCTCGATGTGCGCCAGCCACGAAGTTGACAGAACACTGTATGCAATGCTTCAATCTACGCCTTCCACTCGTAATCCGGGATGCCATACGAGTCTCTAGCCCAAGCAATGCAGTAAACGCCAGCTATCCATCTGAAGAATTGCGCTACAGGTTTCAGCTGATAAACCACCATCACATATGATATAACATAGAGCAATGTGTCTCGGAGCCAGAGACCTAGTAAGCAACGCACAAAAGGTCAGCATTGTATCTCATTGGTACAGTGAATGATGATATTACCCCAATCTGTTTCTGGTGTCATGACACTGGGAAAGCCCGCGGGTATCTTCTGCATGTCCTTGATGATAGGCTGCATCCGATCTGAGTAGCCTCGCAAGGCCGCGGCCATATCGCCAGGATGGTCGTTGATCTCCCCTGCTAATACGTAGGCTCCTGTGATGGCGAGAGTGGTTCCGGTACCGATTGGACCAGGTGAGTATCCTGCGTCGCCGACCAAGACAAAATTGCCACTGAACAGGCGAGGAAACTTCACTTGCACACATTCGGTCGCGTAAAGGCTGTCCGATTCTGCGACTGCAGCTAGGATCTCGTCTCTTCCATGGCCTTTGAAGAAGTCTACCAAATACGCCTTCATTGCGTTGTCGCCCTTCTTCGCAGCTTCCTGGTATGGGAGTAGCCTTTCCGGCATATCACGCGGGTTGTTGCCCATGAGGATGACACGATTCGCTCCCTTGACATGATCTGGTCCCAGCATGATACCTCGTCCTGGGGTTGACACGCTGAATTCACCCATGTTACTGCCGTTGAGGAGATCCTTGTCGATTGTGCAGTATGCCGCCCATGCGTTGTAGGGATCAATGCCATCTCGGACGTTGCAGTTGAAGCCCAACGCTCTGGTCCTAGAAGTCGCACCGTCTGCTGCCACGACAAGGTCGTACCGTGACTGAGGTAGAAGGCCGTTGGCGAAGTCCACGATGACTTTCTCCTTCTCTTGTCGCATTGCCGACACCGTCTCACCAAACACGTAATGCACGCTTGGATTGTCTTTCGTAAGGTCGTAGAGTACCGTTGCGAGATCATCGCGAAAGATTTCGAAGTCGGAGATGAGAAATTGCTCTTCTGGTATGCCGGTTGGTTGTATCGCCACCAGTGGCTTGTTGGCCTTGCCAACCATCTGTAGACCTAGACATGTGGTTAATACTGAATTGCTATTCCATGGGACATGAGAATACTCGTACCTTGCAAGGGAGCGCCGCTGGCCACCAAGGCTTCCTCGAGCTTTGGGACTTTGCGCACGATGGTCACTGCGCTATGTCGTATATCGACAACCTGGCCGCCTTTTCTAAGGCTCGGATATCTTTCGATAATGTCCACCGATGCACCAGCTTTAGCCAACCAATAGGCTGCCATGGGCCCTGCAATGGAGGCGCCCACGACGAGGATGCGAAGTTGAGGCATCTTTTCCAGGTCTTGGTATCGAGCTGGTGTTTCGTAGGCATCCCGAGGGTGGCTGTTACATATACAGAAGTTCCGGATGTTCGTTTCGGGACTCCATCCAACCCCGAAAATAAATTCCGCAGCAAGAATCTTTACCGCGTGTCCCGTATCGGTCGCAAGCTGTGGTTCCAGCTATGGAGCACGTCCTACAGCTGTAGGCCTTGGGAACACCGCTTGATGCGTCCTCTCTATGTTGAGTCCCACAAACATGACGAAATCTGCGAGAGCATCCATCGAAGCATACGTTCACTCTACTTCGGGCGACATTATTCGCCCGTTCTATTGCATCGTCGTAACAGCCAGCCCAAGCGTGCCCCCACTAGATGTTCAATGTGATCTACCGGACTCCCTTCTCGCTGCTGCTTCCCAAGAAATCCGCCTTTCTCTCCTGCAGGAACGTGCTGAAGCCGACACAAGCCCCAATAAATGGCATCACTGCCCTACAAAGATGCAGGTAGCCCCATGTTGTCACCAGCTTCCGGGCAAGGTCATATGGCTGCGTAGCTACACCTGCTGCTACCGAAAATTCATCTTCTAGCTTAAACAAAGCTGCATTCGTGTTTCCCATGAACATCAACGTGAACGGAATGATCGCGACCGTCATGAGTGCCGCTGTCGCGTAGCCTGATACCGGCGCTTTCGCCTGCCGTCGAGTGTAGAGTACCGCTAGGTACAGGGCGAGCGTACCGATTGCGACGGGTGGCATAATCAGGTGGCCGTAGTGAAATGTGCGGGACCACTGGGCTACTATGAGCGATGCTGGAAGTTTGACAGTGGTGTCCAATATGATCGGAATGGTGAGTGCATGGCTTAGCATGGCTCCTGCGTTTCGAAGGTCAGTAGGCGGAACGCCAGATATCACCAAATACCAAACGCACCAGAAAGCAGAGACCCTGTAAGTATCGCCATACTGGGAAGGACTGGCGAGAGTTTGTCCTGTAACGCGGGCATCTTGTGAGTCTTGTTGCGGTAGTCTTTTGGATAGTGCTCGGGGATGAGAAGAGTCTAGCAGCGATGGTCTTGTACAGTTAGTAGAGCGAGTTCAGCAGCTAAAACATGTCAGCTCTCGAAGTAGGGTCCACTGTTCACGCAGCTCGTTCCTTCGCCCATAAGGCGTAGCTATCTCATGCCTGCTAGCTGGCAAACGTCCGAACCACAAACCATACACGCGCTCGGGGCTCATGGCAGCAGCCTGGCCACACGTGGCGGCCTATACCGCCGTGCGAAGCGTGTTCAGCTGCTGGACTCGCGGAGCAATTGAACAGGTGAGGTTGGAACGTTCCGAAAGCTAGACTCGATTGGACGATGACAAGCACAGACCATGTTTGCGCACGTGAGTGAACATGATGGAACGATCTTTCCATGCTCAACCTCCATCGCCATGCAAGCATTCGCCTTCTACTCGAGCCATTGAGATACCCCAGAAGTACAGAAAGACAGCATATATGACAGAATCTGGCTGCGAGCAGGACGGCCTGAAGACGTCGAAGTGTGACGAATCTGCATACCGCTCGCGTGAGCACGCGATGAAGCCGTCGGGGTATTTGGTGGTATGCGACAGCGTAGTCGGATGATCTGAACCCCCAGTCGCGCCGCGTTGGACTTTTATCTTGTCTCGGGGGTGGGGGTATGGATGAGGCCCTCAAGGCGCTTGAGCTTTGCATGGTCTGATTGTCATGTTCGGAGGTTTGTGTGTAAGCTGCTGTAACCTCATCGCCCGGCCATCCGCAGCACCTCGCGTACTACGGGGTTCGCGTGCTCTCGACGGACCTGAGTATGTTGCGAGGCTCAAAAGTTTCTTGTATTAACCTGCAGTTTCTCTTCTTTCCACTACATGCAATGTACTCATCGCTTCCTCACCCATAGATCTCTCGTTCACTGCTCGCATGCTAGCACCACGGCCTCCGTACCAGTAAGAAGCCGAAGCTCATTGTGCAACGCAATGGAGATACTTTACTTCGGGAACGAGTTCCCCAAAGAGGACTTGCAAGATGTCTTCCGTCTCTTGCATAACCACAACAGAAGCGTTCGCCATCCGCTGCTCGATCAGCTCATCTCAAACACCACACAAGCCATCAAGCACGAGATCAAGCAGCTCCCATCCAAGCTTTCCGATCTGATTCCGCCATTTGCAACCCTCTTCGATTGGGCCGAGAATGCAGAGTTACGCGAGGGTATGCTTTGTGGCGCGGTCGAGGGTGTGCTACTTGTGCTTCTCCAGCTGTCCTTGTATATCAGGTAAGCAGAAGGTGCTGCTCAGTTGCGCACGTCAAGAACCTGACCGAGATACACAGTCATGTCGAGAACCATGCCATAGCTCAACAGGACCTTCGCTCCACCCGTTTGACTGCTCTGGGCGTTGGTCTTCTATCTGCTGCCGCCGTCACGCATTCTCCGAACGTAGCCGACTTACCCTTGCACGCAGCCGAAGCAGTCCGTATTGCTTTCCGTATGGGCGTACATGTCCGGGCAGTCTCACACCAGCTTGAGGCCCGCGATCTATCCGAACGACCTGCCACCTGGGCCTATGTGGTCCACAACATTGGAGCTGGAGAAGCTGAGGCCGAGCTTGAAGTTATGGCAGCAACATCATCTCCCACAAGCAAGATCTTCATTAGTGCTGTCAGTCCGACCTCGGTCACGATCAGCGGTCCTCCATCAAGGTTGCAGGCCCTCTTCAGGAAGTCGAAAATCTTTCGCGATGCCACATCGATCGCCTTGCCAGTCTATGGAGGTCTTTGCCATGCACCTCACATCTTTGGCCTTCGAGATGTGCGAGCAATCCTGGACAAAGAGTCGAGCCTTTCAGATTTCCAGATGCCGACGCTGGGCACATCGACTCTTCCACTGCACTCCACAAGCTCCGGGGCTGCGTACCCTATGAGCCAAGACATGAGGTTGTTCGAACACGTCGTCACAGAGCTTCTGACGAAGCAAATCACTTGGGACAATGTCGTCGCGGACGTAATCGAGACTGCGAGCACCAGCAAACCAACAGACATCCTTCTTGGCTGCTTCGGAAATTCGATCCCGTTCCGAGATCTTCTCCGGGTCTTACACGAGACGTTACTGGACACAGACATCAAAGTCGTCAATTACATGACATCTCTGACAGACAGCCCTTTGAACGACACGACCCCACGCGGCACAGCGCAGGCAAAGCTCGCCATTGTCGGCATGTCCTGCCGACTCCCAGGAGGTGCAACAGACACTGAGAAGTTTTGGGAGATCATGGCTAATGGTCTCGATGTGTCTCGACGTATACCTGCGGACAGGTTCGATATTGAGACCCATTTCGACGCAGATGGCAAGCAGATGAACAAGACCATGACCGAGCACGGATGCTTCATTGATGAGCCCGGTCTCTTCGACGCCTCTTTCTTCAACATGTCACCTCGAGAAGCCATGGCCGTTGACCCTCAGATGAGACTGTCGCTAGTCACGGCATACGAAGCTCTCGAACAGGCAGGCTTCGTTCCTAACCGTACGCTGTCAACGAAGGCAGAGAGAATCGGTACCTACTACGGCCAGGCAGCGGATGATGTAAGAATCAATGACGTTCCATACTTGAGGCGGCACTCCTCGGTGTCTAGTATACTAGCTAATCCCTTGACCCTTTGCTTTAGTATCGAGAAGTCAATCAAGGACAGGAGGTCGGGACCTACTACAGTTCGTATACTATAGCTTCATGGTTTTGAATTCTGCTAATCTGTGTATCTAGTTCCTGGTGGTTGCCGTGCCTTTGGACCAGGCCGAATCAACTACTTCTTCAAGTTTTCCGGCCCATCGTACTCGATCGGTAAGCAACATGGAGTGCTGGTCAAGTGAGAGCTTGTGCTGACTTTGTGGCAGTACGTACCCTTTTGCCTTCTGTTTGCGCCTTACGTCTTCCGCATTCTTACCTAGCTCGGGAGATATGGATTTCCCACTGCGTCTTAGCTTGTAACATGAAGCTCTTCCTAACTTTATCGCAGGACACCGCATGCAGCTCCGGTCTAGCGGCCATCGAGCTGGCATGTCAGGCTCTGTGGAACGGCGACGTCGACACGGCCGTTGCTGGTGGAGTCAACCTGCTGACCAACCCCGATGGTTTCACTGGATTAGGAAGAGGTCACTTCCTCACCAAAACGCACAATGCATGCAAGACCTGGGATGCCACTGCAGACGGCTACTGTCGAGCAGACGGAGTGGGTTCGGTCGTTATTAAGAAGCTCGAGGATGCCCAAGCGGACAACGACAACATCCTTGGCGTCATTCTAGGGTGTGGCACCAACCACTCGGCAGAAGCAGTGTCGATCACGCATCCTCACGCTGGCCACCAATCGTACCTCTCACGACAAGTGCTCCGTCAAGCGGGAGTCAACCCTTTGGATGTGAGCTATATTGAGCTGCACGGCACCGGCACGCAGGCTGGAGACTACGAAGAAATGCAAGGCATTCTGGACGTGTATGCGCCAGACTCTTCACCTCGCCGTCGTTCAGACCAGAAATTGCATATTGGCAGCGTCAAGGCCAACATCGGGCATGGCGAATCCGTCGCGGGCACCTCGGCGCTGATCAAGGTGCTCAGCATGCTGCAACACAACGCAATACCACCTCACGTTGGTATCAAGACCGAGATCAACCCACGCTTCGCAAAGGATTTGAACAACTCCAAACGCAACATTCACATTCCATTCTCTGAGGTGGAGTGGCCGCAAACTCCCGGCAAGAAGCGGATCGCGGGGATCAACAACTTCGGTGCAGCAGGTAACCAGACCCCTATCGACTTCATTGCCTCTCCTATACTAACCCAACATCGCAGGTGGCAACACAACGATGATCTTGGAAGAGGCACCGTCGAGGCCGGAACGAGAGGCAGATCCACGTTCTTCTCACGTCGTCTCTGTATCAGCTAAGAGCCGAAAGGCCCTCGCTGGCAACATTGAGCGGCTCATCGCGTATCTGGACCTCAACAGTGACACGGTCTCGATTGCAGATCTCGCATACACGACCACTGCCCGCAAACATCAGCACCAGTTCCGCATAGCTATGAGCGTGTCCGACATCCCCCAGGCCAGGAAGCAGTTGAACGCCGCTATGAACAAGGTTGACACTCTTCCGGCGGTCGCGAAAAGCAGTTCGCCGCCTGTAGCTTTTGCTTTCACTGGTCAAGGTGCGTCCTACCAGTCGATGGATCTGGAGTTGTATCGCGACGTGCCGAGCTTTCGAGAACATATTCAGCACCTTGATGCAATGGCCCAGGCACAAGGCTTCCCGTCGTTCATACCTGCCATCGACGGATCGCACCATAAGGACCACACGCACGCTCCCGTTGTAACCCAATTGGCCCTTGTATGCGTCGAAATCGCTCTCGCGGAGTACTGGGCTTCTCTTGGTGTCACACCTGATATCGTCATCGGTCATTCCTTGGGAGAGTACGCTGCCGCTTGCTGTGCTGGCATCATCAGTGCTAACGATGCCATCTTCATGGTTGGTCGTAGAGCACTAATGCTTACAGAGCAGTGTCAAACTGGATCGCACTGCATGATGGCAGTGCGTGCCTCTCTAGCTGCTATCGGTGAAGCCTCTGGAAGCCGTGCCTATACCGTGGCATGCGTCAACGGGCCTTCCGACGTTGTATTGAGCGGAAAGGCCGACGAGGTAGACGACCTTGCCGTAATTCTGGAAGCCGCTGGTCTTCGCTGCATCAAGCTCAACGTGGCTTTCGCCTTTCACTCTGAGCAAACGGATCCCATACTGGATGGTTTCGAAGCTGCTTGTGCCGGAGTCGTCTTTAATGAGCCGAAACTTCCAATCATTTCACCGCTGCTTGGGAAAGTGGTATTTGATTCGCGAACGATCAACGCAAACTATGTGAGTCTTCCACTGGCTTTGAGCCATCAAGGGCGTGCAAGTGAGCATCCCAAAGCTGCTCAAGGCTGAAAGGATGCTTCACCGAGCTGGCTGTGCTTGGATCACAGTCGCTGAGTGGGGATCGTCCGCAGTCGCATGGACTCTTGATACGAGCAATAGCTGACCTTGCATGTCTCTAAAACAGGTACGCCGTGCGACGCGAGAGACAGTCGACTTCGTCTCTGCATTGGAGAACGCCTACAGTGTCTCTTCGATTGCTGAAGACACTGTTTGGATCGAGATTGGTCCTCACCCAGTCTGCGCCAATTTTGTCAAATCGACTCTGCCCTCGACCCAGTTTACGCTGCCTTCATTGCGCCGCGGCGAGGATAATTGGAAAACACTCTCGCAAAGCATAGCGGCGTTACACCTCACGGGTTTACACATATCCTTCAACGACTTCCATGCTCCGTTTGCCAGTCAAGTCCGACTTCTAGATCTACCATCATACGCATGGGATGAGAAGCGTTACTGGCTGCAATACAACGGCGACTGGTGCTTGACGAAAGGCAACACTTACTACGACGACAAAGATAGCAAGATAGAAGCTCGCAGCCCACCTCCGGTCTACGAATCGCTAAGCTCTCTGGTCCAGAACATCATCGAGGTCGATGTCGATGGAATTGCGGGTACCGTTGTCATGCAATCGGATCTGATGCAGAAAGACTTCTACGCCTCAGCACAGGGACACCGCATGAACGATTGTGGCGTCGTAACTTCGGTAGGTACATTAGTCGAGCTTTCGAGATGTCTTGCAAGCTGATAACAATCGCAGTCCATTCATGCCGACATCGCTTACACATTGGGAAATTTCCTATACCGCAAATTCTACCCGAAGGCCGACCACGTCGATATGGACATGGGAAACCTGGTCGTCACGAGCGGACTCATCGCACATAAGGGACCCACCAGCGTGCCGCAAATCATTCAGGTCACTGTCCACACCGACAACATCGAGACAAAATCACTGGATCTGACGTGGCAATCCGTCGCTTTGGACGGTTCCATTCTAGAGCCGTTCGCTACTGCCAACATCACCTTCGGTGACGCTACGATCTGGAAGAAAACGTGGAGTCCGACATCTCATCTCATCCAACACCGTATTGAGATGCTTGATACCATGGCTTCGCAAGGTCAAGCTAATCGTTTGACTCGGAACATGGCCTACACCCTCTTTGCGAATAACCTTGTCGACTACGCCGAGAAGTACAGAGGCATGCAGTCTGTCGTGATTCACGACTTGGAGGCATATGCTGAAGTTCAGCTGAGCACGAAGGAGGACGGTGCTAAGTTCATGGTGCCGCCATACTTCATCGATAGCGTCGCACATCTGGCAGGGTACAGTAAGTAATCAACCAGCATGAGGACATCGTACAGCACTGACACTTGGCAGTCATGAACTGCTCGGATAGCATGGATACGCAGAAGTATTACTGTGTCACGTCCGGTTGGGATTCAATGAAATTTGCCGAGCCTCTGATGGCAGGAGGTCGGTACCGCTCATACGTCAAGATGATTCCAACCAAGGATGATCCGTCCGTATTCTTGGGCGATGTCTACATCTTGAGCGCAGAGCACAACAACATCATCGGGTTTGTTGGTGGCATACACTTCCGGCGCTTTCCACGGATACTGCTGGGGCGCTTCTTCACCGCACCAGAAGTTCCCAAAGCTGCACTGGGCCAAGCCAAAATCCACGCTCCTTCAAAAACCGCCAAGATCTCGTCTACGCCCGCAGTGGTACCTGAGCCCCAAAAGGCGAGCGTTCACGGTACGACGACGACCAAACCAGCGGTCGTGACACCGAAGCCTGCAGTCTACGTGTCCGCCGATCCGATCAGGAGCGAGGACGACCACTCTTTGTCGAGCACCGTCAGTTCGTCCGAGGGAATTATGACACCACCGTCAGGGGCGATCACGGTTGCGGACAGAGCCTTGATGCTGATTGCGCAGGAGACAGCGTTGGATGTCTCTGACCTGGAGGACTCCGCTGAGTTCGCCAATCTGGGCATAGACAGTCTGATGTCCCTTGTCTTGACAGAGAAGCTTCGTGGAGAGTTGGACGTCAAGGTGAACGGAAGCTTGTTCTTGGACTACCCGACCATTGGGGATCTGAGATCGTGGCTGGTCGAGTACTATAACTGAGCTTGCTGGGCAGCTGATATGGAACGTTGGCGTTGGCTTTGGAAGACTGCACCATGGGCTCCACATGTTCTGTACCATCTCTACCATAATTTACTGTCAGGCTTTCTCGTTGCCCAGCGAAAGGCAGTGCTAGTCCTCTAAAAACCCGTGATCTAACAATGGACACCCTTTGCAGCGTAGTAGTGTTCAGGCACTAGGCTATAGCCAGCACCGACAGTGTTTGATCTCTGCATTCCTAAGCTGCGGGTGTGATAGCAGCTTGCGCTCTTCGGCGTCGGATAATTTGACTTTGTCATACTAGCATCAAGGCCTGAGACCTCGAGCTTTGCAGACATCCAGACGTCGGTATCGGCTGTCTAGCATGTCGTGGGCATGCGGAAAACGTCGCCAGGGCACAACTTCGGGTTTCGGAACATACGTTCCAATACACAGCGAAGGAAGCAAGGCCGGACTGTTATGCACCGCCGACTCAGCTCGAAGCCGGTGCGAGTTTCTCTCGGGTAGAGGCCATGAGCTGTTGTAGGGACAGGTCCAGTGGGGAGTTCGAATCAACTGCTACATTGTTGCAATTACCACCATGACCCAAGTCGCCAGCTCACCCATACAGCATGCCGATGCAGGCCTGCAACCAAGCAAGTACTTATGCCTGACCATCCTTGGCTACCGTAAGCCAGGCATGAGCGAACAAGCCTACCGTCGACACATGATCGAAGTCTCCGCGCCATTAACCAAGGACTTGATGGCTAAACACGGTATCAAGAGATGGACGGTGATCCACAACCCTGTCGAGACGAGAGAGCTTATGAGCCAGCTGTTTGATAGCCAGATGGTGAGTGTAGCCGATTACGATTGCTTCAGTCAGGTCGTCTTCGAGAGTCTGGAGCATTACAAGAACCTCAAAACAGATCCTTGGTACAGACAACGTTTGTTTGGGGACCACGAGAAGTTTGCCGATACGGAGCGTAGCAGGTAACTTCGCATCGACGCACGCTTGGTGAGTGATTGTCTCGGCTGACCTCAATATTTTTAGGATGACAATGTATGTTCTCAGCTAATCTACTGGCGTGTTCTTTCGGCTTACATCAGCTGTAGCGGTTGGATAGAAGAATGGGTGAACGACGGAAAGATCAGAGAAGACCTACACGCACCCTGGGACTCAATGACGAGTTAGTGCTGGTCCTTCACTGCCGCATATAACGGATGTTGGCAGCATCTCCTCGGGCAGCGCTGGGGAGAGTGGTCGACCCGGTCAGTTGCCAGGGATAGAGTAGGAACGTACAGGATGTCTGCTTTGCGATGTTGATGCTGTGTATGTCCTCAACTTCCGCCACTGATATGGAGTTTTGTGATCCTTCCCAGTGTGACATAGAATCTGCGATCTGCACGCACTGATCGCATTGTGTTCCAATATACTCACCGAGGAGAGCTTGATGAGGTTCTCTTTGCGGTGGAATGTTGGGTGTAGAAAGTAAAGTGAAGTGAGCAAGACGGGTTTTATGGGTCCCACGTGATATCTTGGCGCCGAGACATCTGCTCACTTCTGAACTCTGCCACTTCCAAGTACCACCTCGATCGCACCTGATGAGCCTGAACCAAAGCAAGAGCAGAGACAAACGAGAGGCCGCAGGAACAGCGTGTGGGTCGTAAAAAGTATTGAAGATGGCTGCCAATCTGAGGACAAATAAGAAGAACTTCTACCCGAATAGCCTCGCGATGTTACCACATCCAAGGCATGCATTGCTTCAGTCTCATGCAGCAGCACCGTCAAGACCAAGGACTTTGCCATTGATCCACTCCGACTCCTCGGATGCCAGGAAGCCCACAATCTTGGCAACGTCAATTGGGTAGCCGCATCGGTTGAGAGGCGAGACGCTTGCGACGATCTGTACAGGCTCAGTCAGCTGGTGAACTGCGACGGGTAGTCTGGATAACATACGTCAAGGATCTGCTGTTCTGTCATGTTCTCTGCGTTTGGGAGATAGTCCTTCGCCGTGGCGTGGAACATGTCGGTAACGATTCCCTGTTTACTTTCAGCGGGTGCCCCTGGTTCAGACGAGATGAGAGCGTACTCCCGGAGCGACGGCATTGACAGTGATTTTCTTGTCGCCGCAGTCTTTGGCGAGACATCGAACGAAGGTGTTGATGGCCCCTTTCGAACCGCTGTATATGGAGTGTTTTGGAACAGTGAAGCTGTCGGCAGTGTTGGACGAAGTCATCACTATGCGGCCTCCAGGAGTCAAGTGCTTGTATGCCTCCCGAGCGACGAAGAACTGGCCTCGCGTGTTGAGGCTGAAGACGCGGTCGAATTCTTCTTCCGTGACATCCTTCAGGTGCCCGAAGCTGACGACGCCGCTGTTGCTGACCGCGATATCCAACTTGCCGAAGTGTTCGACGGCCTTATCGAAAAGTTCGATTGTTTGGGAGACCTCTCGCACGTTCGCTTGGATGGCGATAGCGTCCGATCCTGCGGCCTTGATCGTCGCCACGACAGTATCTGCTGATTCTTGGGCCGATGCGTAGTTGACGACTAGATGATGATGAGTGGGAAGTCAGCAAATAGTTTATGTTACTGACTGCCCACTATCTACAGACGTACCAACTTTCGCCCCAAGTCCACCAAGGTAGATGGCGACGGCTGCACCGATACCTCTGCCAGATCCAGTCACCAAAGCAACCTTGCCGTCAAGACGGTAAGGCAGTTTCACCTGCTCGACGCCGTAGGAACCCATGCTGGTCGTGATGTATGGGTGAGAGTTGGGTAGGATTATTTGTCGTGCGTAGGGATCTCTGATGATCTGCGTCAATGGTAGATCAATCACGCAAGTCAAGAGTGTTGTATCATGGCACAGATGGAAGAAGAGTGACTTTAGTCCAGACGGAGTCTGTCACGGACGTCGCAATCGCCATCCTTACGCTTGTCGGGCCGATGGTGGTCATCCGTTTTGTGTGTGATTCCGACATGTCGCCAATACGGGTCTTGACTTCGTGCGAAAGTCCGGCTCTTCGGAAGATATGCAATTGGAAACAACAATTCCGATGCCTTCGGGGAACAACACTCGCAGCGCACAATATCGAGTACCTTGGTGGTCAAGTCCGACGATGTCAAGAAGTGCTCGTCGATGTTTAGAAGCACCTGAAGTCTCTCAGACGAAGATTTGCTGTGTACAATCACGATTGTCATCAGCACACAACATCAAACTCAGCAAAGAAGTTGTTGTCACTACCATTCAGATGGCTACGACCTACACCATCCTGGGCGTGACCGGGAACTGTGGACAAGCTCTCCTTCGACTCCTACTCGAACGCAAAGACACTCGCATCAAGGTCTACTGCCGCAACCAGGACAAACTCTACCGTCTCGCGCCAGAGACGGCTGGTAATCCTCAGGTCGAGATCTTTGCCGGCAGCATCCACGATGTAGATCTCTTCGCCAAAGCCATGCATGGTAGCTCGGCCGTCTTCCTGGCGGCCAGCACGAACGACAACATTCCAGGTTGCCACATCAGCCAGGACCTTGCACAGACGGTGATCAAGGGCTTGCAAAAGATCAAGGCGGCAGACGACACGATCCAGATGCCGAGACTCGCATTGTTGTCTTCGGCTACGATCGATCCCTGGCTCAGCCGTAAGAGTCCATGGATCAACGCCATCGTTGGACGATCCGCCTGGCACGTTTACCGGGACCTTGAGCTTGCGGAGGCCTTTCTGCGACAACACAAAGACTGGGTCTCCTGTGTCTACATCAAACCCGGTGGGCTCTCTGTAGATGTGCAGAGAGGACACACCTTGACCTTGGATGCAGAAGAGTCGTTTGTCTCATATCTGGACATCGCCGCGGGTATGATTGAGGCGGTCGATGACAAGGAAGGACAATGGAGCGGAAAGAACGTGGCCGTTGTAAATGCAAATGGCAAAGCCAAGTTTCCTCCCGGGACTCCAAGATGCATCATGCTGGGGTTGCTCAGGTTTTACTTTCCATTCCTGCACGAGTATCTGCCGGGAAACACAGGACCTGCCTGATGGGTGCTATCCAACAACATCCTTGGGCCTAGACTTTTGGTGGGGTCGCATACCATGTCTAGCGTAGGATGTATAAGCAGCGATCACGACTGCTTCGAGTCAGCTCCCGGTTTCATTCTTACCTGGCCTCCGACATGTGTCGTTATCAAGCTCACCATGCTAATGCACGAACTGCGGGTGAGTACGCACGAGGTACATCGTTCCAGTCCGAATCTGTCGCTTGGAGTATCGTCTGCAATTAACAAACGTCTCATTTTGCCGAGCACTCACGTCATCAGCATATCTCGGTTCGAGTAAGATATGTACGCAGTGCATGGCGACGAAGTTCCCATTATATGTCCCGTCGCCAGGCCCCTCATACGTGCCGTTCACTAGCTTATTACGCATACAAACGATACTGTACAACGAGTGCAATGGTTGCACAGCCTGCGGACTGCAACCGATCCACCACCACAAGCCTGCCGTGCATGTTGACCACTTCGTCAACGAGTTTCATAAGTTCGCTGACTTCCCAGGCGCTCTCATTGTTGAGCAGGATATGTGCGAAATCTTGTAGCCGCGCCTGCACCTCTGAATCGACTTGTCCCGAGTTCGCTTCAGGTAAGAGCGTGGGGGCGACGATCAGGATTGCCAGCGGATTCGCTTGTAGGACGCTGAGGTGTGAATGCAACTCCGCGCTGAGTAATTCGCGCGAAGCTATGCCGCTGCCGATCGAGGGAGAAAGCCCTGGCTGCAGCACGTACATGACTGCGTCTCTCACTGGTTGCAGCTCTGTCGGACTCCGAAATTGCACTTTGAGGAGTCGGCTGTCCACTTCTGACGATTCCAGAATGTCTGGCGAGGCAGCGTCGTACGTCTGAATGATGACCGCAAGCGGGTGCGACAGCTGTAGTAGCGCTTGCGACGTGGATCTGGAGTGCGTGGCACAGATCTGGAGGAATAGCGTCAGCCTCCGGTCATGTATCGCATCGAAGCAAAGCTCTGGGTGTTCGTGTCTTACATATACGACGACGCCTTTCCCCAGACTTTTCCAGTCAATTTGCTGGAGCAGTGTGCTGGCACTATCATCCACTCCGACCATGCTGTTTTTGTAGGCTGACCACTGTCGAGAAAGTATACGCGAATCTCTACCATCAAAGGAGGCTCGTGAAGGCGTGCGTATCAGGTCCCGAGCGCTACCGGAGCTATTGCCAACAGAGCCTGTTGGAGCGGTCTCGTCTGTCAAGCAACCTGATGTGAGCTGTAATGCCGAAGGTGTGATGTGTCTGGACAAGAACAGTGTGGCATCAAGGTAAGATAGCTGAGTAGAAAAGGCAGCGGATAGATCCGTATGCGCGACGACGCCTGGCTGCACTTCACGCAGGAATCCGGCAGTGGCACTCAGCCTGACCATTCGACTTAGTCTAAGGGCATTAACAGTGGTCAGTACATTTAGTGTATATAGAGGCCTCCAGAACAGCCAGCAATACCATAATATGGTAAGTCGTGCACAGCAGCTTCTTAGCAAATCGAGGCCATCGAGACCTTGTTCTGCGAGCCCAAGGGTCACTGCTATGAATTTACTCACATCAATTCGGGCACGCTGGCTAACGTGGCAAGCTCTTCGAAGGCAACGCTTCCGCTGAGAGGAACGCAAGAAATGACCTGGGATTCGCCGAGCCATTTCACACATGCGAGGAGATGAGTCTAAACGGGATATTAGCTTCCAATCAAGTTATCTGGCCGTGGCAGCCAACATCTGTCATACCTGAGTTGTCAATGATTGTAAAAATGCACTTGGTCCGGCGAGAATTGTGTGAAGGCGCGTCAATATCCCACAAAGACTATTTCGAGCCTCGACCAACTCGCTCCCCTCTTCCAGAAGATCACCACCAAGAGCCGACAGTCGATATGAAGCATCTCCCTCGTTGACGGAAGGATTGTTCTGGCTGCGATAGATTTCTTGAAATGCCTTTGAAGCGGTGCCGAGATCGGTATACAATGTGTCTAGGTGTTCTAGATCCATGGCGCGCAAGGAGAGGGTGAAGTGGTCGAACTTCACTCACAACAAACAGATAATAAGAGCACAATGCTGGGTCATGGCTGCGGCTGACATTGAAGTTTAAGGAACGTCAGCACACGACTCGAGAATCGAGGACCTGCCAATTATACCGTAATCCGGTCACCATTGAGATCCTGACGCGCTGCGTGCCGAAGACTTTCCTGGAGAGGACTCCGCGACGTTGGCGTCCAGTGTTGCTCTCAACGGCCAGACCCTTCGGTACCGCAGCGACGGTACCCCAGGATGCGCGAACCCTTGGAGAGACATGGTCAGGGACACGCTTGTGCGTGATTGACCATGAAGCTCCGGACTCAGCACTTTGTAAGAGCGATGCATGCAGATCTCACAACAAGTGCCTCCACTAAACCATAGCCGCATGTACAAGCAGCTGTGGATTCCCCCGAAAGCTATACTCCGGAAGGATCCGAGTCATGGTAAATCGGAGGATTGCCCTGCGCACATGGAGCGCAGGCCGCGCTCCAGTCCCGTACTCGAGGGGACTGAGCTCCGGAGGATGAGTTGCGCCCATTTTCGATTGCCGACAGGTGTGATACGGGAGGAGCTGCGGAACAGATTCATCCTCATCGATGCGAGAGGCTGTGGATAGTAAGCCTACACCCCGGGACTCCGGCTAATGTGTAGATGTGTGTGTGATGTGGAATGCGCGCAGTCTCAACGTCCCACCCCACCCCCATCCCCAATCTCCACGCCACCCGCGCGGGTGGCATTTATTGCCGACAGGCCATGGGGGATCACCTTGCCGAACCTTAAAAGGTTGTTCAGACTTCTTATCGACTTACAAAGACGAAACCAATCCGGCAGGTGGGTTCGAAAAAGGCGGTCGATCAGGAAACCTCCATCTGATAGCCCGGCAAAAAGCGTGTTTGACGACTGTCACGATCGAAGCAGGGTCGGTATCCACCTTTCCCAAGAACGCAGGTTACTTGAGTGGATACTGATCCTGCGAGGAGGCTATCCTTGGCTATCATGTTCCAAGCACGCTTGCTGTCGCAATCTCTGGGTCTGACTAATAATGAGTAGCTTTTAGACCGGCTAGCTGAATCCTGCAGCTGAACAGCTAAGTACTACGTCACAGCACCGAGATGTCCACCGTGGTACGAGGACTGATCGACACCCGACGACAGGCCACCACGCGTTGACCGGGCGCCATTCATTCACCGGCGCGCTCCTCCGCCTCCGATCGACTTTCCTTTCGGCATGTATCACGGTTTTCCGGAGGATAGCCACGATGGCTTCGTAGAAGGCGCGTATGATTTCGCTAAGATGCGTGGAGGCTGTTTGTTCTGCGAGTGCACGAGGCGCTGGTCTCAGATAGGCATGTTTGACGATTATCTAAAGTCAAAACGGCCCACGTGTAGCTGCGAACGGCGCAATGGTCGCTGTTGATTAAACAGGGTCGCGTAACATGGGAGTGAGTAGCAAGCTAACTCCCGATCTCGAGATCAGCGTTGGAATTCCAAAGATCGTTGTCTGGGGACTGGCCATCAAGGAGGAATTCCTGCATTAGTCTTGTTGGTTTGCGGATGGAGACGTCTTCCTGTCATCTTGGCTGCATACGTTCCGTGCGAGTAGCGACTGCTGCTGGCCAGCCTCGCGCACTTCGCCGGGTGCGTGACAATCTCACGTCCTGCATCTCAACTCATCGTACATGAGCTTATCAATGCTGTATCCCGAAGCACAAGCTCAAGAGATTCCCGAGTACTTTGACAAGATCCTTATAGAGCATTGTAACCATGAGCGACAGCGGGACGATGACACACGCTTTTGGCTCGCCATGTACGACTGTGCCGGATGTGGATCGGGATGATTGCACCAGCTGCCAATCGTTATCTGGACATGTCACCAAGAAGGTCAAAGGTCGAAGCAAGAGCAAGAGCATCCATCCAGCACATGGCGAGGAGAACAACAACGTCAGGCTTCGCAATAGCTGCCGGTCTTGTGCCAACTCGGTGAGCACTGATGTGTAGGGTGATCCGAAACATGAGAAATGCGCTGACTTCTGCTCCCTCCCTCTCGCAGAAGGTGAAATGCGATAAAGGAAAACCAACTTGCTCCCGCTGCCAGACCCGGAGCCTCGATTGCGCCTATCTGCAGTCCAAGCGACCTGGGCGGGTCCCGGGCAGAGGTCAGGCCAGCCAGCTTGCTGATCTCTCCAGCGCTGAGGTCGCTCAGCTAGCAAAGAGCATAAATGATTATGGTGGATCTGCAAACTTTCCATCCGCCGTGGACTTCGGGCTTGAAGGGTATGGCGCAGTTTTTGGTCGCCAAAGAACGGATTCCGGGTTCAGTGTCCCGTCCACAGGGAACATTGACTTCAACGTGTTCGGGACACCGATAAGCGAAGAGACAAGCACGGATCTCTTCTGTGCTGGCAACGCTCCTACCGCTCCAATGGGCTCTTCCGGCGAGGTCTCCAGCTTGGAAGATATGGTCAGCTCGGACTGGATGATGAGCGAGCTGAATCTAGCGGATCTCAACTCGTGGTGGACTGACTCTGTCAACGACTTTAGCAATGACTCTTTGTCACTTACCACTTCGAATTACACCTCACTGTCTGGCTCGACCGAGCCAAGCTCTCTCGCGCCTTCCTCGTCGTCATCTACGGTCCACCTCAGGGACTTGCTAGAATCTACAGCGGTGCTTCAATCATCCGGTCAAGAGCGCAAACAGCCGCCGTCGCCCGTGCAACCGCATTTATTTGGTCCTGGCAATGCGACAACAAGCTGTGCCTGCATGTCACAGGCACTCGATCTGTTGAAGACTCTGTCCGGTACCGACCAGCCAGAACTGTTGTCTGCCTCCGTTGACAGCTACACCCAGCGTGTGCTCCTCCAAAATCAGCAAGATATTGATGTAAACCTGGCCATTCTTGAATGCCGGGCCTGTAGTAATGACCGGTATCTCCTCATGATCTTGCTCATGATCGCCGCGAAGATATTGGCGAGGTACGTCTCTGCCGCGGCTTCGTGTGGATCTCGCGACCCCGGAAGCGAGTCGTCAACTGCAATGCAAGGAGAGGAAGAAACAACAGTGGTATCTGAGCATGCTGACCGTTTGATGGAGATGTCTCGTACTTGGGGTGGATTTTGTATGATGCTACCCGCCACGCGTGGAAATGGCGCTGCGCAGTCGCCAAGCCGGGAAGCGGTACAGAGAGTGTTGAGACAGCTGCACCGCGTGCAAAAACTTATATCTCACCTTGCGATTCGGCGCAAGAGCCTAGGTGGACATGGCACGGCCACGCACTGCGTTGCGGATCCTCGCGAGAGTTCGAGAACAGATCACGATCGGAAGAGCAACAGTAGCCAGATAGGCTCAAAGCGCCCACTGCCATCTGATAGCACACCCGGACCGACCACTGCTATACCCCTGCCGTTCATTGCGCTTGAAAGCGTGGAGGCAGACATACGGAATGGACTAAGCGGTCTATCAGCAGTCATGCGTAGCCTGCTTAGCAACAGCTAGAACCTTGGGCTTTGCCGCTTATACGCTCCCACTGCATGGTCTCGCAATTCGATCGCGGGAGAATGCACGGTATGCGGACCGATAGGGAAGATGTGTAGAGTCTGGCTTGCACCGGTGCTGTTTAGTGAACGATTTCTTTAACTCTGGATCATGGTTGGACAACGAAGCCGAACGCATACCTGTGGGACTTAGTTGGGATCTGTTTCTTCGCATTTGGAGTCGGACAAACAAGGCAGCTGGTGTGGACCGCCTGGAGTTTCCTGGGAGTCAAAGACTTACACAAATATCTTATAGACCACCTCTGTGATACGCTGTCAGATTCACGACATCCTCCGCAAAATCTGCTCGGGTTGTCTCTCTCATCTGATAGAACTTGTGTGCACTGCTTCTCTGCGGTTTGCTGCAGCAGAGCGTCGACCGCGCTTCTCGGCGTTGCGTAAGCTGCCTCGCTGTGCCGTGAGCATATACTCCGAGGGTACCACATAGACCCCCGAGAACATACAAAAGCGTCGTGTTAATACGAAGCACGCAAGTCAACATCAAACTTACCGTCCAGATCATGTCTGACACGATCGATATCACCTCTCTCATTTCGAGGGTCTTCACATCTCCGTTCATCACCACATATCTGCCCCAGGCACTACTGGTCAACTACGCAGCTAGCCACACTTCGAGTGGATCAATCGCGAGATGGACCTGCTTCTTCGCCATGGTCGGCCTCTATCTTACGCAGGTGTATCGCCACATCTATCTTGACTCTCCGATCTCCGATACGTGGGTTGCTTCAGCCTGTGGGGGTATGGGGTTCTGGAATTGCGTTACATTCTTCGATAGGCTGATTGGCCGCGGATGGGAGTACGAACACTATTATCCCAAGGACAAGAGTCCATCGGGCGAGACTCAGTACAAAGGCAGCAGAAAAGAATTTGCGAACGAGGCCATTGCGTCGCCACGAGGTGTCGGAACCTGGTGGGAAGTCAAGGGTGTTCCCGCAGCATGGTCCAGCAAGATGTCGAAAGAGTGGTTTTGTGTCTCAAGAGGTCTGATGGTAGTTCCGTTCTGGATCGTCTACAATATGTTCGTCGACACCATCTACAGTGAGCGATACGGTCAGAAGAGCTTTCATCTGGACATACACGAGTCATGGGGCCGCGAATTGGAGGTCCGTGCGATGACGACGTTCAACTTCTTCACCCGACTGTATCTGGCCATGAACTTGTTTGTTCTCGCAGGCACAATCATCGGATGCCTTCTCGATGGCGATAGCTTCAAGACGGCGAAGCCACTCTATGGCAATATTCAAGATGCATACTCGCTAAGACGCTTCTGGGGGTAAGTCTCTCGCCCATCTCCGACCAAGGGCCAGATGCTGATATGATCATCGCTCTGTAGGAGCTTCTGGCATCAAAATCTACGCTCTGGTCTCGAAGGTACAAGCAATTTCGTTGTCCATCGTATATTACGTCTACCCCACCGGGGACTCGTCCAGCGCTATGCGAAGGTCTTCTGGTCTTTCGCGCTCTCCGGATTATTCCACGTTGCTAACGATCTGGCGCTCTGCATCCCAATCCGCGAGACTGGCGCCATGTCGTTTTTCCTTCTCCAAGCATGCGGATTTGTACTCGAAGACGGCGTGCAGGCAATTTGGCGCAAGTTCTTCGGAAAGCCGAACATGATCTTCGCACGGGTTATAGGCTACTCATGGACAGCAATATACTTGAGCATTACCGCAGCTCAATGGATCTATCCCGCAAATCGTTATCTGACCAAGGAAGGCACCTATCTCACATGGAGCTGCATCTATCCGGTTTTCGTGGACACAAGGATGTGAATACTATGCGCTTATATTTGTTGAGGTCATCTCGGTATTTGAACAAGAGAACGTGGTCCTCGGCGAGACAAGAGCAGCATCTTTGCTGGACCGATATGTCATGTCAATCGAGGTGGATTTGTTGGGCTCTAATAGTGCAGACGACAAGTTGCTTCCAGCGGTCCCGTAAGGCTTCCGATATGAGTAGCAGTGTGGAAGTAGCTTGGCAGGAAATTAGAAGGCGCGGGATTCAAGTCTGAAGTCTCAGCCATGCCTGTATAGCCGGAATGTCGTTCACACTTCAGCATGTGTAGTAAGTGTGCTTAGTATGGTGCACTCCCTTAAAGTGGAGAGCACGTCCAGACACGCTTGGCTCCAAAGCATTTGACCGGTGCGCAACATTACACCGAAGAGAGAATCGTTGATCCCGACGCTCTTCACTATTGCTCCGACTCCATTGATATAAACCGTCGTGGGTCTTGCTATCACAAGTGACTCGCACATTACCAGAAACTCGCCATGGCTCATCAAGCTCCCAAGACGCTGACTTACGATGGTTAGCGAGTGGGACTAGGACTCGACGGATCCAGATCGCTAATGATCAGCTTTAACAGAGACTGTGGCATGCCAAAGTGCTCTATTCGAATGGGCAGAGAGTTTTGATACCAAGGACTGGGAGCGTCTTTCGCAATGCATCGCACCAACGCTCTACGTATGTCTCACCAATCTGGTCGTTTGTATCATACTGACCGTCTTTGTGCAGGTCGATTATCGTGCAGTGATGGGCATGATATGGGAGTCTATGCCTGCTGCGGAGTTCATCGGCTTGGTATCCAGTGACAAGTTTCTTGGGAATGATTGCATCAAGACGCAACACTTCATTGGTGCTAGCAAATGGGTTCGGATGGAAGACGGCGACATTCATGGGTACCACCAGATGCGTGTCGCACATCACAAGTATACAGATGCCAGCCTGAGTGAGGTCAAGTACAAAGGTCATGCCCATGGCAAAGCGACCACTCGGTACCACCTTGTTGATGGCGTCTGGAAATTTGCCGGCCTTGCGCCCGAAGTGCGATGGGGCGAGCATGATCTGGACAAGATCTTCGAGCACGAGTAGATATGTAGTCGAAGTAAGTAGAGCCCAAGCAGTACGCCAGCGACAGGAAGGTTGCCAGTTAGTGGTACCACCTCACGGCCGTTGCCGCCTCTTCCTCTGATAATGGTCGACACCAGGTCTGCGGGAGAGAAGGGGCCTGTGCTGCACCGTGCCACAATGAGCACATTCGGTTGCCAGGGGCCCTTCTTTCCAGAATGGCGCCAAGATCCAAATACATCCGTCTCTGTCCCGATCTCATACCCTCCGAGCAGTCCGGAAACCGGGACGTTGATTCATGCCATGTCTTGGAAAGGAAGACAAAACCATAACCGCCATTCGCCATGTTCTCACAACCTCATCAATCGCAGCCCAAGGCATCCCGTAACAGTCCAGCATACTTGTGAGAACAATATCGACCGGCAAGATGAACACATACGTCAACTCTCAGCTTGAGATGATGTACGAGTCGTATGATGGCATTGCTCCGCAAAAGTACGCTGGCAAGCTAAAGGGCAAAGTCGTGCGTTTCCGTGTCGATTACAGATGGAATCGTGCTGATCTGTGCTCCAGGCTCTGATAACGGGGACATCATCTGGAATTGGCCGTTCAATTGCCAAAGCTTTTGCGTCCGCCGGTGCATCCGTCGCTCTTGTGGCGCGTCGGGAGCCCGAATTGCTCTCGCTTGTTGATGAGATCACCGCTATGGGAGTTCAAGGCAAAGCTGTTGCTATCGTCGCGGACGTGCTAGGCCATAATGCAGGTCCGGAGATCGTTCGCCGTGTCGAGGAGGCATTGGGGCCAGTAGATATCCTGGTGAGTCCAACATATCCGCAGATTGGGGTGCACTCGTTGACCACTCCATCAGATCAATAATGCGGGCATCACGCGTATCAGTCCCATCAGTGTGGAAGACATGGAGCGTTGGTGGCGTGTGTACGAAGTCAACGTCCTGGCACCTGTGTCTCTCTGCAACGCAGTGCTTCCGTCAATGGTCGAGCGACAGACCGGCGTGTTGATAAGCACGGGTAGCTACGGACAGCTTGACAGCCCAGCAATGTCTGCTTACATCTCGTCGAAAGTTAGACCACTCCTGTCAGACCTGCGGCTCGAACTTTGCTGACCCTTTGATCGCGTGGCCAGATAGCTCTGTCGAAATTCCATGAACTCCTCGCTACCGAGCTGGAGGCAGAGTCACCAAATACTAGCACCTTTTCCGTGCATCCTGGCTTCATCTGGACCGGAATCGGTACACGCCCCGACGAGGTGAACAATGCTCAGATGAAGCATCCCGCCATGCAGTCTCTCTTCTCCATGTTCGGCTCGATGGACCCAGCGACAATGAAAATGCAGACGCCTCAGCTATGCGCAGACACAATGGTTGCACTGGCTGCTGACCCAGCATACAAAATCCTGACGGGGCGCCACATCAACTCCACGCAGCCGCTACCGTCGATCTTGGAAGAGGCGCAGAAGGAGGGCAAAGGCAGGCTGGGCAGTGAACGTTTGCATCTGGTTAACATCACTTCTTTGTGATAACAACCAGTAATCCAATAGGTAGACAGCCGTTCTTAAGCAAAGTGAGCATCTCTGTTCCAGGGTTAGCGATCGAGTGGGACGCAGGTGAATCCACCTTCAATGTCGCGATAGCCACGTAACAGAATCTTATCATCCCGTTCGTACTGCATAGTTATGCACAGCATGACTGCTCTGACTCCATCTCCACACAGTATCGTAATTACAACCACTGTAGCGTCCTGTAACCCTCCAGAAGTAATTATTCCGACCATTCGCGGAACACGAGTGGTAGAAGCGTGAATCGTTCCGAAACCCGTGCATGCCTGTCCGCGGACTCCGGATACACCTAGGGTGGCTTACAGACTCGATGCTCTGATCAGTCACGTCTTGACGCTACACTCTCGAGCTCCATTGTTACTGTCTCATTTCCCGCTGCCTCGATCGTTCGAGCTCCTCATGGCATCCTCACCGGCGTTCACCGAGAATATGAGCGACGACGAGAAGTTAGACAAGGCGGTGACAGCCCCAAGCGAGCAGCCGCTCGCCACAGATACCTCATCATCGAAGTCTGAAATGGGGGACAAGAAGGCAGATGAAGAGGAGACGAAGAAGAAAGCCGGACTTGGCGACTACTTCGTTAGTGTAATGCACGGTCCATGTGTGACTAAGCACTGACATCGCGCTCTCTTGCAGCGCGTCTTTCGATATACCGACAAGCTCGACCGCGTTCTCTACGCGATCGGATTCACATGCGCTATAGCAGCCGGAGCGACGCTACCGTATGTGGTCTTCTCCAGTAGAACAAGATGTGAGGCGTCGGCTGACTTTACTATCTTAGGTTGATGACCCTGGTTCGTTTGCCATGAGTATAAGCACTTACGTGTCTGAGACATTCGCTAACGGTTATACTCATCGCTTTACAGGTCTTTGGGTCATCAACGGGCTCTATTAACAATTTTGCATCCGGACAAGGCGATACCGAGCAGTTCAATCAACAGATCCGGAAGTTGGTCCTCTGGTTTGTATACTTGTTCGTTGGCCGGTTCGTCATCGGCTATGTCGGAACGCTGTCGTAAGTGGAATCGATCAAGGATCCTCGATCCACCAGACTTCTGCTGACCTCGCACTCATCGCCCTTAGCATTTGCATTGCAGCTGCAAGAACCACGAATGCACTCCGGAAAAGTTTCCTTGACCATTTGCTCCGCCAAGACATCACCCATTTTGATATGCAAGGGAATGGCTCTGTTGCTACACAAGTCACGACCAGTCTGTCTTCTCCGTCTCAGTCCTTGTCGAATCAGATTGCTAATATGTAAGACCAGATGGCAACCGCATCAACCAAGGCATTGCAGAAAAGCTGTACACGTGCTTCGTTGGGATCTCACTGTTCTTCTCTGCATTCATCGTTGCTCTGGCAGTCCAATGGAAGCTTGCACTCATCACGATGAGTATAGTGCCCGGCATGATACTGTCTGTTGGCTCCTGCATCGGCCTTGTGACCCCCATCGAGAACGAGCTCACTCGTCTCTACTCTCAAGCAGGAACTGTGGCCCAAGACGCACTAGGCTCCATGAAGACCATTCTCGCCTTTGGTGCCCAAGAGAAGATCGTGACGATGTACGACGAGTACCTGAAGGCAGCGTACAAGACCGGGAAAAAGAAGTCTGTCCTATTCGGAATCCTCTTTTCGAGTCAGAACTTCTTCACTATCTCCGGGACTGCGCTCGCCTTCTGGGAGGGTTCACGAATGTATCAAAGTGGGGAAGTCGAAGACGTTGGCAAAGTGATCACGGTCATATTGAGTGTGAGTTGGTCGAGACGCTCAGGAGCTGCAGATGCTGACTCACTCTAGGTCACTCTTGGGGCCACATCAGTGCTCTTCTTTCTGCCACAGCTCGAGTCGATCATAAATGCTTCCTCGGCTGCATCGGAACTGTTTGAGATCATCGACAAGCCCTCCCTACTTGATCCACTTGCCTCCGGTGGCGAGCGACCTACCATTTGCACGGGCGACATCGAGATTCGCAACTTGAATTTCTCTTATCCAGCCCGTCCCGGCGTGCCAGTACTTCAGAATTTGAGCTTGAGGATCCCGGCAGGCAAGACGACGGCACTCGTGGGACCCAGTGGATGTGGCAAATCGACTATCGTTGCCCTGCTAGAAAGATGGTATCAACCTACGTCTGGCCAGATTATTATGGACAATCACGACATCGCGGACCTAAACACTAAGTGGCTGCGGAGCAACCTCCGTCTTGTACAGCAAGAGCCTACGCTATTTCAGGGTACTGTAGCACAAAATGTCGCAAAAGGATTTGTCGACAAGCAAGTAGTGCTGCCAGAAGAATCACGGATGCGCTTGATCGAGAAGGCATGTATGGACGCTGATGCCCATGATTTCATCCAAAGGCTGCCCGAAGGCTATCATACTCAGCTCGGTGAGAGTGCACGCATGCTGAGTGGCGGGTAAGTTCCAGTAACGTTGATTTACTCCTTGTGGCGCAAGCGCTGATTCGACTCGTGCAGACAACGCCAGAGAATCGCAATCGCAAGAAGCATTGTTTCAGACCCGCAGGTACTTTGCTGTGACGAGGCGACGAGTTCTCTTGACTCAAGAGCAGAGAAGGCTGTTCAAGATGCTCTTGACCGCGTTTCTGCCGATCGGACGACTGTGATCATAGCCCACAAGCTTGCGACCGTCATGGCAGCCGACAACATTGCCGTGATGGCAAAGGGACAAGTCGTCGAGCAAGGAACTCACCATGAACTTCTCAAATTGTCAGGGCTCTACGCGGCTATGGTTCGAGCACAAGATCTCGGTGCTACATCAAGCAAGGACGGCCTTGGTGAGCAATCTGGTCTCACGGCACATGAAGATGACGATGCCGCGCTCAAAGAGTACCACGCAAGCGCTCCAACGTTTACACGCAAGCAATCCGCATACGAGGCCGCCGATCCGGAGACCACAGTCGAGCCGCTCACCGCCGGAACTCTGAATACCTCGCTTTTCAAGTGTGCTTTCATAATGCTCAAAGAGAATAGGGAACTCTATCCGTGGTATGGACTAATCGGTCTGGCATACACCTTGGTCGGCGGCACATATGCGATCGAAGCTGTCCTCTTCTCTCGACTGATTCGAGTCTTCACACTACAAGGTGCAGAAGCACGTAATCAGGCCGACTTTTACGCCCTAATGCTGTTTGTGCTGGCACTCGCCAACCTCCTGGGCTACTTTTGTGTAGGATTGGCTTCAAATGCGATCGGCCAGAGTCTGACATATCGCTACCGCAAGGAAATGCTACAGCAGATACTGAACATGGATCAAGACTTCTTCGACTTCCCCGAGAACTCTCCCGGCGCTCTCACCTCGAAGCTATCGTCTGTTCCGTCAGCCACTCAGGAACTGATGTCACAGAACCTAGGCCTCATGCTCAACGTTGTCGTCAACGTCGTCTCCAGCAGTGTACTCGCTATCGCCTTCGGATGGAAGCTGGGACTTGTCTTGGTCGTGACTGGACTGACTCTCATCGTCGCAAGTGGGTATGTTCGGGTTCGCCTGGATCAGAAACTGGAAGCATCGACAGAGAAGCAGTACTCAAGCAGCGCCAGCCTCGCCACAGAGGCGATCACATCCATTCGAACGATCAGCTTGCTTACCCTCGAAAGCGCTGTATTGGAGGAATACAGCAAAGTATTGGACAGTATTGTTGCGGGTGTCATCCGCAATTTGGTATGTGCCGGAATAGCTAACTTCATCGAGGCCATGTTGCTGACCCTTCAACTAGATCGTGACACTCATACCCTACTCCTTCTCGCAGTCAGGCGACTATCTTGTGTTAGCACTTGGATTTGGATATGGATCACAGTTGTAAGTGATGTGACCCTTGGATGCGTGCTATCTCGAGACCACCGAGTGCCACCGAGCCACGGCCATTGGTCTTAGCTTGTTGTCTCGGTGCATTTAACAGGGAGCTGCCGCACAGCCAGACTGAGCCCTTCCGACTATTTGAACACACGCTGACCCTGATATCCTCAGGCTGGCCAGCGGAGAGTACACCTCGACACAGTTCTTCGTCATCTTCATTGCTGTCGTCTTTGGAGATCAAGCTGCTGCGCAGTTCTTCACTTGGACTACATCGTACGTTAATATCCACTCTGGCGTCGAAAGGCTTGCTGACGTATTACACCCGGTCTATTCAGAATCACCAAGGCCAAAAGTGGCACGAACTACATGCTGTGGCTCCGATCCCTACCAGGCAAGATCCGCGAGACCGCAGAGAATCGTGGCAATGGACCATCTGGCAGCGACGTCTCCGTCACCTTGAACGACGTAGCGTTTCAGTACCGCCAACGCAAAGCTGCTGTTCTGAACGGTCTCAATCTTGAGATTCAGCCTGGAAGCTTTGCCGCGTTCGTCGGCCCCTCAGGATGCGGTAAAAGTACCATTGTGTCGCTCATTCTACGCTTTTACGATCCAACTTCCGGACGCATCATTGTCAACGACAAAGATATCTCGCTGCTATCCCCAGGCTTATATCGCCGTTGCATGTCCCTAGTCCAGCAAGAACCTCCACTATACATGGGCTCCGTGCGCCAGAATATTGCTTTAGGTCTGGATTACGAACCATCTGAGCAGGAGATCGCCGAGGCTTGTCGCCAGGCAAACATTCTCGAGTTTGTCTCCTCCCTCCCCGAAGGCTTAAATACACCTTGTGGTTCGAAGGGCACTCAATTTTCTGGGGGTCAGAGGCAACGCATTGCAGTGGCTCGCGCACTTGTCCGCAAACCCAATCTGCTCATTCTGGACGAGGCGACATCTTCGTTGGACACTCAAAGCGAAAGGGTGGTACAAGAGGCGCTGGAGGAAGCAATGTCAAGCCGCACCACTATTGCAGTCGCTCACAGGCTCAGTACTACTCGAGACGCGGACATCATCTTCGTGATCGAGGATGGGCGCATTGCAGAGTCTGGCACGCACGAAAATCTTGTTTCTCAAAAAGGCAGATACTCTGCTATGGTTCTCGCCCAGTCCTTCGGCGAGACTTGAACGATAGGATGAATAGCGCAGCTCGAAACACACATGTACGTCATAGACTAGAGACAATCGCTTCACCAGGGGCGAACGGTCTCACTAGAACACCTCTGATAGCAACATCCCAATACAAGCATCCCCACCAAGCAGGCCGTTTTGATCTCCACTCCATCTTGGCGTCAGTACTCAAGTCAGAAGGCGGCAACGGTGACCAGCTCTCCGAATAGTCCTTCGAAAGCGTGAGACTCGAATGTGGCAACATCCTCGCACTGTAGCGCTCCGACGCAATCCTCCGTGAGGGTTCAACTCTTTCGGACCGGATTGTTCACTCTCTCCAATTCGCCGTCAGGCCTGTGAAGGCGCAGTCTGTCAGGGTGGCCTCGCGTCTGTACTATGACGGTTGGTATCGCTAACGGACGTTGATTCTGTATGTCGCCTCTGTCATGCTAAGATTGATGATGACTTGACAAGCGAATTCATGACGAACGAGCTGCTCGCCTTAGACCAGACATCTACTAGCAGCGATTGTGGTCTACAACGAAAATTGCGACATCCTTCATAAACCGGACGAACCCCATTCTAGGTGATGCAGCACTCATAGTTTTCGTGATCTGGCTCCTTCGACAGTTCTTCACTCCGGCGTGAGCGCGATCTCGTGGACCTGTACCTTCATCGCCACCTGAGACACTTTCATCATCGAGGACTTGCTTCGCTGCACTGGTGGCACCGAATGCCACGTCTTCCGACCCTTTCGCATTGCGAATCCAACTCTGCCGTCGCCAGAAAGCTTTCGGAGTGCCTCTTCGATGAACGGCTCAAGAGCCAATTTGCGTGTATTCTCATCGACGGCATTGCCGTAGATTCCGGTGACAATATCCGTGACGCTCACACTCCCTTGGCCCAGGTCTCGTCTGTACATGCGACGAGTAGGAGAGTCAGCAAAAGTCTCAGGTATCAAGCCACTGTGCTTACAAGCGTTTCAGGGTCTGCATGATCTGATTCTCCCTCCTCACTTTCGAAGCCAATTCTCTCGAAATCTTAGCCGGTAGGTCGTCGATCGTGCTGCCGTGAGCAGGGTGTCCGGTAATGCACTTCATGTCCGCCATCTTCCGCAAGCTGGACATGAACAAGCCCAGATCCTCAACGGCGCTCGTTCCATGACCTAGGATATTATCACCTGTGAACATGCTATTTTCCTCGTCCAGCAGGAAACAGAAATGATCCGAAGAGTGACCCGGGCAATGTCTTGCAATAATACGGGCTCCCTCGACGTCGAAGACTTGCCCATCCGCGATATCCTGGGTTGTGGTGGGTAGAGCTGTCAGCATTTCTTCAACTCTCAAGTGATTGCTTATCTTACCTGCTGGCCTGCTTCTGGATCGTTCTTGTAGATGTCATCTCGGACATGCGGATACATTCGCACGATGTCTGGGACCCCACCGGAGTGGTCTCCATGCCAGTGCGTGACCAGGACATACTTCAAGCTGATACCTCGGCTTTCCAGCACCGAGTGAAGCAACGTGGCGTATTCAGGTTCTCCGCCCGAAGTATCGATCAAGATACGAGAGGCGCCAGTGCCGACGAGGAAGGTGTTGGTGCCTTTGATGTGATGGGTAGGGCAGTTAGCGCATATCTTACATCTGATCTGCTCATTACTACTTGCCTTGAAATGTAAACTTGCCTGGGTTCTGGCCCTTGACCCGCAATACTCGTTCAGTAAGCTGCTCAACATCATCCAAATGTGGGAGGTTTGCGATTTGACCTTTGAGGTAGTCGTCGAATGCGCAGATGTTGAGAGCTTTGTTGATTTGTCTGTACCCACCTTTCTCGTCCGTCGCATCATCCTGGCTTGTGTCCATGGCTGAGGAGTAGTCTCGTTAGCTGCTATGAGTTGGTCTTGGATGCGACGCCAGTGCTGAAGGCGAGACCACTTCTTGCAACGGATAGAGTCAAACGAGGACTGGGGACCGTCGGGGAGCTTTCACATTCGGTCCATAAGCGTGATCGTGTATGGCCCGACAGAGTCTGCAACAGTCAGCATCGTGCTTTCGGGGTATATGAAAAGCGAAACAGCGCTCCCGTCCGACGACTGCCTGCTTCTTGCACGCCCAGCTCCGTAGAGCCACCAAGGCTGCACGAGCAAGACCCCGGCTACAATGAGTTTTGTCCTTCATGCGTGATCGTACGTGGAAAGCCGGAACGTCTAGGTCTTGGCAAGCAGCTACAATGTGAAGTTCGGCCTGAAAGAAATATCAGCAGCGGTCTAGATACTGATCGCAATGCACGCTTTGAACAGGCAGATGTGAAAGGTAAGTCCTTCAATACTCTGCATAGTAGTTGTAAGTACAAGGTCGGAGACGAGTCAGCAAAAGGCTGTCCAGCGTGCCCGTCAAGATCACACGCCAACGCTATGCCAAGCCAGCGCTCGCTTTCCCAATCGCTATGCTTAAAGTCTTCTGTGCTAGTCCGGAGTACCGCTATTGACCCTACCGGCCGTAGATTCTTCGACGACGGTTCTACCGTCCACTGCGTCTTCTCTTGTCTGATCCAAATTGTGGATCCTCGTGCCTCCGCTTCCTGTCAGACGGTCCATCATCCCTTGGCATGCCGTGACCGCCATCATTGCGTCTATCCTCATCACGCCTTCCACCTCTCTGATCACCGTGCATTGCGTCACCGCCGCGTCTACCGTTGTCAGGGCCTTGCCCTTGCGAGCCAGGACCGTAGCCTCCGCGTGGAAAGGTGGGAGGCGGAGGACCTCCCATCAACCCGGGCATGTCGGGTGGGCGACGGTTCTCGTCGCCTCGCGGAGGGCCTCGCCTATCACGGGGTGCACTCTCGCGGTCATCTCGCGCTCTACGATCATCCATGCCGACTGGCGGAGGCCTCTGTGGCGGCTCGTCGTCTGGCCGGCGCTCACTAGAAGCGTGTCTGCTACCTCGAGGGCGCTCTTCATTGCGGTGCCGTGCTCTACCATCATCGTGAGGTTGCTGACCTTGCTGAACCTGATCTTGTCGTGGTTCCATGCGGTTCTGGTAGGCGTCGTTGCGGAAAGGGCCATCATTACGTGGCGGTCCATCGTTGCGTGACGGTCCATCGTTGCGTCTCTGGGATACCTCCATCTCCGAAGGGACCGCCAGCGCAGGGGTCCCGTTCATGGCTGAAGGTGCTGCAAAGCTGTTCTGCCGACTCGAGGCGCCGCGAAAGCTGACATCCTGACCGCGTGAGGTCTGTCCGGAGTTCACAGCAGTACTCTGCATGAGTGAGTTGATCATGCCTCGCTGTCTAGTGCTTCGCTGCCGATCGGTAGCTGAGGACGGTCCAGATGGTGGAGCAGCGGTCGCTGGCGATGGCCCAGTGGGCGCATTGGTAGGAGCGCGACCAGCTGTCCCTCTAGGACCGGACGGTGGCGCTGTGGTGGGAGAGGCTTGAGCTGGTCCAGTGTTGTTCACTCCCATGTCTGTGAAGAGCTTCAGCCTCTCAGGGTTCATGCCTACCAAGTCGTGAGTAGGCGTGGGAGGACCTGGAGTGAACGGCTGCGAGTGCTGCTGCTGCTGTCGTTGATCAGGCTGGGGCCCTTGATTGCGCAAGTCGAAAGATGAATTGCGAGATGGGCGCTGCGGCGGTTGGAAAGCTGCATGAGACTCGGACGGACGCGATGTTGTCGGAGAGGGCATTGGTTGATCCATGGAGCGCGCGTTAGGAGCTGGATGTGGAGCACTGAAGTTACGCCCACCTCGTCCTCCAGCACCATTAGGACCGTTCATTGGACGTGGGCCAGCGGGCGATTCAGAAGGCGCATTCAGCCGACCATAGGATGACTCTTCGCGCCCAAAATCACCGTTCAACCTGCCTTTCCGAGGTCCAGAAGGCGCGAGATCAGTAGACTGGTGTTCGGAGCGGCTTTGTGGCTCTCTTGGTGGCTCTCTTGGTGGCTCGCCGGGTTGCACTCTGCCATTCGGCCTGCCATCGTGGTCAGCTCTGGAGTCACGATGATGATCACGATGATCACGAGGGTCACGATCACGGTGATCCCTGCTGTCTCGATCTCGGCGAGTATCAGGTTGCAGATTCGGCTGAGCTTGGTGACGTGACAGCTCCGCCCTCGCTTCGCGATCTATCGACTCCTGTATGATTCTTTGCCGCTCGTTGTTGACTTGAAATTGCGAGAGCTCTGTCGAGGGCTCGGCATCAGTTGGTCTCGAAGATGAGGAAGTCGATTGAGAAGTAATACGGGCTGCCGATACAGCAGGGTCAAGGTGATCAGGACCATGGTGGATAGAACTGTAGCTGGGCGGCGGACCAGGCGGGCCCATGGACCCATTGACGCGGTCACGACTGTCATGAGGTCGACTATGCATCGAGGCTGGTGCATCGCGTCTTGAGTTGGCCCAAGAGTCCTCTCGGCCTGATCTGGGCCTCTCCTCTCTAGGATGACTGCGAGGCATGTCCGGCGGAGACCGCGGACGGCTGCGTGAACCGAGGCCCGGAGAGTGCTCGCGAGACCCTGTGCGACCATCAACAGGCCGGTCGAGTCGTCCTTGACCGCCCTCCGATTGCCGTGAGACACGACTATCAGGACGAGCAGCAGGCGTCGGTGGTAGCGGCTTATTTGCATGCCCACCTCGCGAGTCGGGCCTCGAATGAGATGGCAAGCTATGAGGCAGTTGCTGCAGCGAGGACGGTTCTCTGCTCGTGTCGCGGCGCCCGCCGTGATCTGTCGGCTTTTGTACAGAGGGTGCTGGGCGAGGTGGCTTAGCCACAGAAGGTGCTGGAGTCGGCGGTTTCGAGAGAAGCCTCTGCTTATCCTGCTCGCTCTCTCCAACAGCTTCCGATGGCATTGACTTCGTCACAGGCGGTTGTGGTGTTGCGTTCGCCGACTTTGGCTCCGGCTTCGCCGCAGACACATCCTTCATTTCAGCATCACCGGACTTGACAGTGCTCGCTTTCTCCTCCTCCACCTCGCCATCCTCGACACCTAGCACGGATGTCTTGCGCGATGTTCCATTCGCAAGAGGTCCTTGAGGCGGCTTGAACTCAGGAGCGGCACCATTCAGCTTCGCCGCCTCGCCCGGTTGTGGTGTCTCCAGTCGTGCTGAAGCTGCACGGCTTGAAGGCTTTGCGGGCTTCGAAGGATCGTTAAGTCGAAACGCTTGCGGCATAATCCACTGGCTCTCCTTAGTCTTCAGGGTGCCGAGCAGGGACAGTGCCATGAGCTTCAGATCCTGTCTCTTCTCCTCCTTCGATAGCTTCTCCACGGTGGCAAGGAATCTGTTACCTTGATGCTTAAGCTGGGGATAAGTGCCCACCACGGATTTGAGGACCATGATGCCATTGCGAATATGCATGTACTCGCCAGATTCGAAACAGGCCAGGAGTGCATCACAGATCGCACTGTGCCAATTGTGGCACTTCCGACGATAGTCTTCGTACTCTAAGAAGTTCCAAGTCGCCTTCCTCTCGTCGTCCTTCAGGTCGTAATCGAGCGAGGCTGCAATGGCGAAACCGGGTAGAGCTCTGTTGCCGAGTGCATGTTTCTCAAAGTCCTCCTTCTTGGCATGCCAGCTCGCAATCATCTTGAGCACTTCGTTTAGAAAGCGGCCGAGGTTCTGCGCTTCCTGTCCGGTGCATTGGAAGATGACAGCGGTGAGTGCCTGCTTCCGCAACAATTGCTCAATCATCACAATCGTGCTGAAACCAGGAGTACCGCCGTCATGCAACTTGCGAAGCATGAGGTAGCTATAATGCGCGTCCACCGACGAAAGCATAGCCCGTGGCAAGAAGCATTCCTGCAGCAACGCTAGATGCCTCTGGATCTGGTCTTCGCGCTTCCGCGAGCGATCAAACCAGTGCGATCTCTCCAGCTTGAGACGATGCCCAACCTTGGTGTACCAACCTACACGTGGCGTGACCTCAGTGGCGAGCTTCGAGTACTTGTCCTGTGTATCCACGCGCTTCTTGTCGTGATCTTTGCGGAGACCAGACGGTACGGCGGAACGCTCCTTGGTCATTTGCTCAATCTGATCTTTCAGCTTTTTGGCCTCGACCTTGTAAACAGCAGTCGGCGGCACGACATCCGGCAACGCAAGCTGCCAGAAAGTGACCCAGAAGGGAATGCTGATTCGGTCCTGAAGATCGCCAGTCACGGATGGCAACTTTTCAATGAGCTGTTTTAGCGCAGGATGCCAGGCCGATGTGCTATCGCTTGTGATGCCGTTTGGCATTGCCGACATCTTGGCCTGGCTTTCTGGGCCGCCATCTCCCACAGCAAGAGTTTCACCGTCGATAGATAGCTCAGTTTTCAGCGTAGACAGGGCAGCCGGTTCGGGCATCTCTACGTCGCCATTCGCCTGAGCAGGCTCCTGGCTTGCTTTGAGTTCCTTTGCCTGCATATCTTCCCGCTTGGTTGCTTCCAGCATGCGATGTGCAAGCACAGCCCTGTTGATCGTGAAAGCAATACCAGGTGGCAGTCCAAAGTCGCCAATAAGAGACACTACATCCGGCACCGTAGCTTCGAACTCTTCAGGACTCAAGTTCGTGCGGAGGAAGTCGAGATACTGCAAGAAGACCGACTGTATCTTATCCAAATTGTTTCCCAACACCTTGAGAGGCATATATCTCGAAGACTCGTGATGCGGATACATCTGCCTCTCTTGCGCGATCGCGACAAGTGTCTGACCGACCAAGCCCGGTTCCGAAAGAGCTTTCATCAGTCTCTTAGCTGACGACTTGCGGTCGCGGTCGTGTCTGTTGTCGTCCAGCTGCTGCATCGTGAACGATTGCAGGTACTCGCCGCCAGACATAGCTAAGATCTGAGCATCATTGAACTCAGTATCCGAGCGAATACCAGCCATCTCCGTAAGAACTTGCTCGAACATCTCAAGATCGGTCGAGTCGCCATTTCTCAGCTCCGAAGCCAAGTACTGCAGAATCGGCGACGGATTGACGCTCGCATAATGATGGAACAGCGACGCCACAAACTGCGAAAGAGCCTGCAGCCACGAACTGGTAAGCATGCCGTCTGCCTGGATCCTATTGCGTCCTTGGCCGTTGAGCGAGTTGATGAGGGACCAGGTCAGGACGTCGTAGGCAAGTTTCGGGAAGTACTTCGTGCACTCAACCAGTGCTGGGATCATGTTGCTGTAGCTCTCCAGCTGACTGATCATGAACGCCATGAGCACGCCCGGAGACGAGAAGGACACCTTGCCAAGCGCGCGAGCCTGTGTCTTGACGTTCTCGTTGGAGACCCGGCGAAGCACATCCTTGACTTCGGCTCGATTGTGATCGAAGGCGACCTTGATCTCGGGTAATCGTGATGTCCTCCCAATGAACCAGTCGGCGTAGATGTTGTAGCGTGTCGTTACCGGGAAGAGCATAAGGAGCTGATACACCTCGTCTGTAAGGCTGACGTTGTGCTTGGTCAAGCTCAGAGCCGGAACCAGCAGTCGCCTCATCATCTCGAGCCATCGTGATCGATTCGAGTCCGAGGTGTCCTCCTGCAGACTTCTTCGTGCGAGGCGAAGCAGTGTACCAAGTATCGTAGCATCCCGACCGATCTTAACGCCCAAGAACCCGATCAAAGTATTGCACAGCTGGAACACGTCGTCCGTAGTCTGACACACCGGTACATTATCCGCCCACTCAGTGTAGTAGTATCGATATCTTGAGCCGTCCTTCTCGCTGACCTCTTCGAGACCTAGCCACTTCGTTGGGTACTTGCGATCTCTAGTCCTGAAACCCAGCGTGCCGTCAGGCTTAGCGGAAGTGTCCTCAAGTTGGTCTCTACCATCCGCGAGACCGTCTCGCTTGGCCAGTGGTCGAACAGTCTCAGAAACACTGCTCAGCATATGCCGAATGATCCGGAGTAGATAGGGCGGCAGTGAAGGATCGACGTCGACTAGCCACGGGAAGCGACCTAATATGTACATAGCTTCCGGTACGGCTCCAAGGGCTAGCAAAGCTTTCAGCAGCGCGATCTTTTGGTTCGGCGGAGCAGGCAATTCCTCCTCCGCTACGTCTTCCTTGCGATCAGTCTTCGGAGTAGCCCCACCGCTGCGTGCCAGATCAAACCGTGAGCGCTGGGAGTAAGGCAAAGTGTCGTCTGTTAACGCAGACGCTGTGGCGAGCCTATTCGGTCCACCTCCAGGTCGCTCCTTCACATCTCTCTCCGCCTTCTCCTTCTCGAGCCGTACGCGTTCGGCTGGCATCTGCTCGTCTGAAGGATGCAGGTGAGGGTACAGATCTCGGAGTGAGATAAAGCCAATCTTGATCAGAAGCGCAGTGAAGTGGACAAGGTTATCCGGCATGATATCGTCCAATTCGCGAGCAGGAGAGGCATAGAATCGAAGCTTGAACCCTAGCAATTGAGCCGCATCGGAGTTGCCAGGTGCTGGCAGCGTCCGCGTCTCGCGCATGTACTTGCGAGTCTCGTTCAGGCGCTTTCGCCGTTCTGGTCTGATTTCATTGCCTTTTCCATCAACGTCCGGCGGCGTCTCGATCGACAACTCCTCCTCGATGGCATCGTAATCCACAATTCTTCGTGCACCAAGCTCGAAGAAAGCATTCGTGCCCTTCTCCCTGACCGACTTCCAAAAGCTCTCGTCACGCAATTGCTTCGAACCAGCAAGCTCGAGCATGTCATCTTCCGAGGGTCCGAGTCTGCCAGAACCGGGTAGTGCCCAGGCAGGGAAAATATTGAATCCGTCGTCCTCCCATTTGATGTTATCGAGATTGCCACCATCTGGCCACCAGATACTGCACCGGTAGAACTTGATGAAGAATGCGTACGCCTTCACCAATGAGTTGGCGCTGATGTCGAGTGTTATGTCCAGCACGCGACCGACATCAAGGTCAAACGCACCCACCAAAGCCATAATGCGGTGAAAAGCATTCTCTGCAACGTCTGGAAGAGTCGATTTGCCAGCATCGTCCGCGATATTGAAGTATTCCGTCAATAGCTTCGCGTAGCCCTCTGTCTCCTCCCGCAGCAAGTTGAAGTTAGCTTGGCGGTACAGCATGTTGGTCGTCTTGCGCGCCTTCATGCGTTCAAAGGTGGATTGAACGAGTCTGAGCGCAACAAGGACTGGTCCGTCGAGGTCATGCCGCATTACTTCCGGGTCGATATTAGTAGCTTGCAGCATAGCCAGAAGCGCCGGGTTCTTCGTGTCTGACTCCTCAAGCATTGAAATCGTGCTCAGAAACAGCGACTGGGTGTCCACTGTGTCCTGTTGCTCACGATCCAGTATCATCTGTTTGACCACGGAGCCCGCTTCTCCTGCATCCAGCCTGCCATCCAATGTTGACCGAACGAGCTCTTGCAATATTGTGCCAACATCAAGCTGATCTGCCTCTTTCGCGCTGTTGATCACGCTTTGCTTGCCAGTTTCAGCCCATGATGCCACAATCTCATCGCTGAGATAGTCGTAGGCATACGGCGCGGGTGGCTCTTTTGGCTCTGGCGGGTGCGTTGGTAGCGCTGGTGTCGCGACTCTCGGCAAAGGCGTATTACTCCTTGATACCTCAGCCGCAGGGGTGGATGCTTGCTCCGGAACCTCAGGTTGTGGTGCTGTAGGTGCCAGCGAGCTTCGAGGAGCTACAGGTACGGCATTCACGCCATCTGCAGGGCCGCTCTGTCTGCTCGATCTTCTTCCGCCTCTGTCGCCTCTTCCTCTGCCGCCGTCGCGGTCCATCCGCTGAGCCATGCCGAGACCTTCTGGCCGGTGTGGTGAAGGTCGATGATCATCGTGAGGACGATCGTTTCGCTTGCGCTTGTTCGCGCTGCCGGGCGCCATTACTGGCAGTCTGCACGGCGAGGCGCGAGCGGCCGGTCAGTATAGTGTGAGCACCCGTTCATATGATTCGGTTTGGCTTGGTGAAGTCGTTGGAAAGTTCCAAAGCCGAGCCGTGATAGCAATAATCGCTGTTCCGTGATCGAATATGCTAAGGAGCGTGTCGAATCGAAGTCGCGCGTACGCTGCCGGTGCTACCCTGAATAATTGCGAGGCTGCGCGTTGATGGTGCAGCAGTGACTGGCCTGATGCTCGACATGAAGTTCAGCGGAGCTCGCTGAAGTGCACGTGATCTTGAACGTCACCGATTCTCACCACGTTCGTTCCCTCTATTCATCAACACCCTCCATGCTTTAGGTGTGAATCCGATCCTGAAATGAGCCTTAGATGGACGCACAAAGAACCCTGGGATTTGTATCCAGGCCAGTCAAGGGGAGGTAGCTGATCGAAATCACGCCATTGAGGTCTTCAATCGCTAGCAACACGATCGTCGCAGTGCAGTAATGATGGCTGTGATATGCACAGCATGACCTGCTTATGCATAGTCACGGCAAGATGCTTACTACGACACAAGCAATCTACTTCCTAACAGGCAGATGTTCTCGTCAGAGCACCGGAATAACGACAATGTTTTTGAGCTATTACATGCTACAATTCGATAACTCATCTGTATCAGGACATCAACCGGACCTCTGAGGCCGCAACTGAGCACTCTCAAGACAGTGCATTCCAATCCTCTCCCAGACTCTAAGCGATCCTCCTACCACAAAGCCCGATACATCCTGCTCAAAAGCCCAGCAGGCTCTTGCTCTCGAACGTGTCTGGCGTGTCTGGCGTGTCCGGTACAAAATGGTCCAGCGCTCGCTTGCGCAAAGGCTTGAGCGACTACCGGCGCCTGATACACTGGCTGCTGGCTCGCTACCATATGTCCGCCTGGTGCCACGGCTGGACGACCTGACACAGCAAGGTTATTCGGTACAACGTTTGGCATCGCCGGCACGAGCGGAGCCCCGACCGGATGACTGGATCCAGGAAGGTTGTTCGGTGCGAAGTTCGGCACTCCTGGCATGTGCGGGGGCGCTTGAGGGGGAGGCGGCATCACACCCTGTCCCATGGTGTTCTGTTCATACCCAGATCCCAACCCCCCCATTCCTCCCCATGTCCCATGACCCCGCATACCTCCCATGCCGAGACCCTGCCTGAGATGTCGGACGCCCATTGTTGCGCAGTGCGGACAAGAGTAATGATCGAGACCCATCAAAGCCGGATCGAAGAGCATAGCATGCTGGAATCCCGAGACATCATGCATGGCCTGGCGACACTCTGCCCAGAGTTTCTTTTGTTGCTTGCACGTGCGCCAGTATTCGATGAAGCGGTCGTCGTTGAAGTTGTCGCCATAGGAAAAGGAGTCGGTGATGCCACTAAGGGCAAATTCGTTGGCGTAGATATTCTTTTGGTCATGGCCAGGACTGTCTAGCGGCTCGGCTGGCTCGCTTCTTGGCGAATCGTGCTGCTGATCATGATGTTGATCATGGTGCTGCTCATGGTGCTGCTCAGGCGCGGGACAGAAGTAGTTTATGTGCGTGATGTACGGTGGGCCCACGTTGGACATGTTTGGCAATGATGCAGGACAGTAACTGGGTGGTGATGAGTGTGAGAATTTGCTCAACATGAACTTCTGCTGACGATTTATGCTGCTCGCTACAGTGTGCGTTACACAATTGCGAAGTGAGCTTGCTAGGTATGACTGGATATTTGAGTAGAGGCGGCAAGCTAATTTAGCAAACAGTCTTTCCTCTGTGCGACGGGCTACATCGTAGCACACGATTGCCGCACTGTGGCGACCAGAAGCAACCACCACGTTTCAGATGGTCTGCATGGCTACAGACTTGATTCAAGAATCAAAGTAGTACCGACAATAGATGGGGGATACAATGAAGAGAATGCAGACATGTCTCTGACGAAGCTATGTCGCACACGACTGTTCACATCGCGAGTGCCACTAGCTTCCGCCTTTTCACGACGCATGGCCTTAGGTATCACCCATCCACAAAGACGCCATGTAGCACGATAGGAACTTTCGTCTGATTTCGCACTCTGCAGGTGACCGGCGGGTAGCCACGACGAGATTTTTACAAGCACACATTATTGTCTGCACCAACCGATGCATACTCGTTGAACCGGAGACTCAGATCACGATGTCTACGGTCGACTACGCTCAGATACTGTGCATACGGAATGGCAAGACAGGATGCACAATCTCTATTTCGTCTATACTTGACAACATTCACAGCCGCCATTCCCTGCAACTGGATACATCAATCTCTCATCGATAGAGGTACTGCTCAATTGCCTCGTGTCTATACTATAACGCGAACTCACCATCATAAAGCAGGCCCATCCTCGTCGCAAGCGCAATCCACGCTTGCTGTCCGGCGCCCGATGGCCCAGCGTAAATTCGGCCAATTGCAGGCGCTGGCTGGTATGGTTGCTGATCGCCGCCAACGTGCGCCTCTGGAGCAGCACCCGGATGTCCTGGTGCAGGAAGATTGCTTGGTTCTGGATCCGGCACGCCTTGCGTCACCGGATCGGCTTGAGAAGGTGGCGGCATCATGTTATGTCCCATGATATCTGCAGAGTGACGGCGAAGACCTCCTGCTTGTGGGCCAGAATTACCAGGCCTTCGACCAACCCTCTCATCACGTCCGTATGGCGGTGTTCCCCTTGCCACGGAGGGCGCTGCGAGGCTAAGGTCTATTGCAGCTCTGTTGAGACGCATAATAGCATAAGTGTTTTGCACCATGGTTCCTATGGCTTGGTTCTGGGCGATAAGGCACTTCTTCTGGGCGGCGAGATACTTCTTCTGAAGCTTGGCGGGAGTCTCATCATCGAAGTCGTCGTCGGAATCGTCATCAAACGCAGGCAGATGGCCGGGATTACCATAGCCCAGCGGTTCGGCTGGAGCGGAGTACGTATTGTCCGGTCCTGCGTAGCCGGGCTGTCGAAAGTGATGCTGATTATTCGTCGAATAGGTCCCATCTCCGGGTGTGTTGTACGATTGGCTCATGTTGGACATACTGAGGTCAGAACGCAGGACAGCAGGCATGGCTGCGGGTTTATACTCAACAAGCTCACCCGATGGCGACTCATATCTGCCTGCTACGTGGTGTGCTGCTCAGTCGCGTGGCCGGCTTGCTGGGTATGACTGATACTCCGACTGAAAATGGCGATTCATCAGATCGAGCAAGCTTTCTGCACTCGACAGATACGCATAGTGCAGCAGGCAAATGTTGACCGCCCACAGAACATACTCGAACTCGCGGAGTGACACGACATTCATTGCTTGATGCCTTGAGGAACCGTGGACGAAGTTACAGCTAAGATGCACGCACAAAATGCATTCAGGTAGAACTATGCACACTGACTGGGCAAATTCTCGTACAGTCGAAGTCCCTTAGCTCACCAGCTTGAAACCTTGAGCCGCAGAGTCCCCCCGCCATACACACCCATCACAAGATCCTTCACCATCCTATCTTGGCGCAGCGGCAGCCATCCTCCTCGTCCAGGATCCCAGCGTGATATCCGTCTATTGCTGCTTCCACTGTAGCTCTCCAAGATATCACCAACCGAGACATTTGGCACCTTGATTATGGAAGACGAGTAGTTGTCGACTCGGATGGAAACGTCATACCAGCGGTATGGGAACAGGTAGGTCGCGCTACCATTCACGCGAGCACGAGGATTTCGTGCGTTTACTACCCTGAGATCGATGTGTGTTGTCGGAGCAGGCGTGTACCTAGCTGGTGCGGGAGGAGCTTGCGGACGAGGCATGCTGAAGGCTTGCTGCTGTGAAAAGGCCTAGGGCGGTGTCCCGTACGTCTTATACAGCCAGCCTACGATCTCGCGATCAAGATAATCGAAGAGTCATTCTTGTTTGCTTGATCGATCATCTGCATCGTGCTGGGGCGAGCGGAGTCGTCTGTCACGCTTCGGCGGTGTCGCCAGAGGATCCTTGAAGGAGGATGCCAGCCCGTGGAGTGGAGCAAGCAACGAACGGTCTCATTCGGCGCAATGCAACTTTTGCAGAAGTAAGCAGGATGGCTGGCACATGGAGGCAGCTTGATATTCGACATCTGGTGCAAGCTCACGAGTACTCGTTGAGTCACAACTGAACACACGACGGGCACAGGGCATGTGGCTTTCATTGATCTCGGTACACACGCTCCTACTCATCTAGTCTATATTCTCCAATGCCCGATATCAACCCCCTCGGTTACCCGCGGATCGTGCACTAATTCTTTGTGAGCTGAGATTTGATCGGAATTGGCCTGGTGGACGCTGGGGCTGCTGGGCGAAGCCTGGTACTGTTGGCAATGTTAGACGGGCGGCTGACCTTGGTGATAGTGGTACGGCTGTCCAGGCAGCGGCTGCTGCTGCTGCACAAGCCGCTGCACCGCTGCTACATGGGCTGCCACATGGGCTGCATAATATGCTGCATGGGGCTGCTGCGCTGGCTGCTGCACTGAGTAGTAGACGGGCTGTGCGGGCTGTTAGTAAGGACCTCCAGCTTGCTGTACATACTGCATAATAGGCGGCGGAGGTTGCTGAGCAGGACCCCAGTACGGATATTGTGGTGTAGTGAATTGAAGCGGTGGAGCTTGTACGGACCCTGGAGGGTGATACGGTGCAGATTGAGGCCCGCCAACGTTCAGTGCAGCGCTGGGACCTGGTGCTAAGTGTAGTATCGTGCTTTACAGCCCAAGCTAGGACCCGCCAGCATTGCCTGTGATTCCGCGGGTGGCAAGCATTTGCTGGAAAATGTCATCGTCCATTGGGCTGTAACTCATGATGGTTTCTCGGTGACGATCATCATGCAAGCTGGCTGAATGGCTCTTATTATACCATCTTACCTGAAGCAATCAACGACGATCGCCTGCTCCAGACGATGCCAAATTGCTTGCCACAGACTGAGTCCAGATGGTGTCGATAGGCAAGCATCTAAGGCTTTGTACCACTCACACCTTCGTGGGCGCGCTGACAGCAACCAATTGGGCGAGATCGATGTGGGTTTGCAGCAACACTGACTTGTCAATCAGTGGCCTGGTTGAGACTGAGCAAGCATGGGAGTCAAGCATCTGTGGCAAATCGTGACTCTACGTGAGGCATGCGATCTTCATCTCAGTAACTACGCCGCAATATGCTGCGGAGGAGTCATGCTTCCGTATGCTAAGTCGGATAGACGAGGCTTGGGAGACAAGAGAGCAGACTCTCGTCAAGCCTGACGTGTAATCCCTTGTTCCTCCGTGACAGTGAGCTTAGCAAGTTCATCATAGAATAGGGATGAAGGGAATCAGAGCATCTCTATGTCGTCAGACTCTAGTGACCTCAAGCATACTGCTGGCAGAAGGAAGAAAGCAAGGGTTGACATGAGGCCACTTGTACTAAAGCGTAGGGCTTGCTTAACTGTGGATTGTAAGACGTGAAGGAACTGATATGGGCAACGAAAGGTGAGTTTACGTTCACTGTTGCAATGACTCCGATACAAACAAACTGAAGCGCTTGTTTATTACACGCAAAACCTGGAGGCTTGCCCTCGAGCGGTGCATCGTACACTCAGCCCTAGAACAATATCCAAACGTTCTCCTCGACGCCTGCTTCCAGCACCAGGCTCTCCATCGTCCTGCTGTACTCCGGGATGTATGGCTCGCCATGCGCTGGCCAAAAATACAAGGCTCCCCTCATGTTGCTGCAATGTTCTCTGAAGAAGTCACTAACAAACATGTTGCTTGGGACGGGGACCTTGACAGCTACCGCCTGAGCTCCGCGTCGCAGCCAAATGTTGTAACCACGTACTTGAACAGGTGGCGCTGAGTGCGACGACGGTGGTACGGCGAGGCGATTGTGGTTTGGTTGGGTCGTGTGGGTTTGACCGTAGAGTCCTGGTACCGGCGCTGGTGCTGGGGTCGGCGGGACAGCTTGATCTTGACCGTGCCATCCCAGTTGCAGCTGCTGTGACGGTTGGTTGAGTTGTGGCTGCGACTGAGCAGGCGACTGGAACTGCGAGGGAGCTTGCTGATATGGCGGAGCAGGGTAACCATAGCCAGGCTGCACGCCCCCGTAGCCAGCATGGAATCCTACAGGTGCCTGGGCCTGTGCCTGTTCTTGCGCCTGTGTCCTCCCCTCATCCCGTAACTGCTGTTCTCGCTGTTGCTTCTGCTTGACCGTTCCTTGACTATAGATGGCACGCAAATACTGCCAGCCGTTCGAGTGCGGCTTAGCATTCTGGTCATCAGGGTCTGCAGCCGCCGTGTTCTCGTCAGACATCTTGTCGTAATACTTGATGCACTCTTTACATTCAGATTGGTTGTGACGAGTGCAGTGATAGTTCCGATACCAGGTGATCACCTTGAAAGGATGCTGACCATCGCAGTGCGACACCTTCCACTTTTCGAATATCTCGCTCGGATTCTCCGCCGCTTCATTCGTAGGCTGCTGTCGAATTTGTTGCTGCTCTTGCATTCGTTGCTGCTCTAGCATTCGTTGCTGCTCTAGCATTCGTTGCTGCTCTAGCATTCGTTGCTGCTCTAGCATTGGTTCGTAAATCTGCATTCGATAACGCTCTTGAGGCGTCAGCAGCCGTTGATTGTACATTCCTGGTGGATAGCCACGAGGTCCGCGAGGGTGACCATATGGATAAGACATGATGAAGAAAGCTTTCTGTGTTGCTATCCAGCCAGAGGAGGAACTTTGAGCTTTTTGACGACTTCCGTAGCCTTTGGGGTCCAGTCACCATCGAGATTGCATGTCCGTTCGATCTGCATCTGCTTGCGATTAGCAATCGCATACATCTGTCATCGTGGATGGTTGTTGTGTTGCCATCCGATGGCAATGGCAAGGCCTTTCGGATGGTTCAGTGCTCTCTGCGCTTACGATCTGTGCCTACATCTCTGGCTCAGAGCAACACACCCATGGCACGATCGAACGATGAAGCGGACAACGCCGACATTGCCCAGCAATCTGAATTGCATTCTCTATCCCAGTACCAGTACCCGCTAAAGTCGCAATCAATCAACATCGCAGCGCCCAAACGGCCACCACAAACCACGCACCGCAAATCCACCCATCACACCCCTACTGCACTTTCTTCGCACTCCCAAGTAAACCCTCCTCAGTCCCATAACTCCTGTCATCGCTTCCCTCAACCTCGACAACCAACTTCTCCATCTCCTTCGCCTGCCGCTTCCACTCCGCATCACTCATCTTCGCCTCCTTCTGGAACAACTCTTCGTTGGGTTTCCGGTAGCTGCCGAATATGCGATCCGAGATAGTGGTGTATTGTCCATAGTTGTAGTTGAAGTAAAGGTGGTGCATCGTATGACACGCCGCCCCATTAATAATCACGCTATTAGCCACATACTCCCCATCGTGAATCATAACCGTCCAGATCTGCACGAAAGTGAATAGCGCCAAGTAAGCTCCTTTATGTAGCGGGAAAAGGAACGGGAAAACGTGGTAAGGTACGCTCTGCGCGAATCCATCCAGTGGGTGGAAGGCGTGCGAAGCGAATGGCGTGGGCATGATCCACTTGTGATGTGGTTTGTGGAGGTGCTTGTAGAGGAGTTTGCTGTGGAGGCCGCGGTGGATCCAGTAGATGCAGAAGTCGGTGAACATTAGGAAGAAGGGGATCTGGATATATCCATAGCTGCTGCCGAAGAGTTGGAGTAGAGGATGGGAGAAGCCGGGGTTGGATACGTCGTCGTAGATGAAGGTGGCGCCACGAACTTCTGCGACGAATATTGGGACCGTGAAGACGGCCATTATGGGTATTGATTCGAGGGTCTGCTTTATTTCGAGGCGCATTTGGTTCTTGAGGTATTTGGGGTGGTTGAAGGTGTTTTTGTCGAAGACGAAGATATAGGAGAGGGTGGCGAATAGGAAGTAGATGGCGCTTCCGAGGATGCTGATTGCAATGTCAGCGTTGCCGTATGAAAATGAGCGATTTTTATATCGCGTACACTGTGATCGCATAGAGACTGAGCAGTTGCCGCCACACATTATCCCGATCCCACTTGCTCATATACGCCCATTCGCTCGGCTGCAGTGTGAAATACTGTGTTGACGGTGTATATTGCCATCCTGACCGCGCATAGCTTCCTTCTGCCAGGCTCGCAGCTGCGTTAAATGTGTTGTTATAATCGTAACCCTTCAGCGATGCTGCTATTGTCGATACAGGGTTGAAGGACGAGACCGCCGAGCTTATGGGTAGTACGTTGGCGTAGAGGCGGTCGAAGAAGAACGTGTCCACGAACTCAAGTACGACGTCCATGGCGCTGTTGCTGAGGTGTGGTGGTGCAGCTTGCGCCGCGGGCTGTTTTTCTTCGGGGAGGCGTCTGTTGTGGATTGTTGTTCGATTCCAAGATGCACACAAGTCCTCCGAATCTTTTGCCACTACCAGATGTCGTTGTTTGTATTCAAGAGCATTGCTTCCGTTCAGATTCCGCAATGTGAGAGAGCTCCCGCAGCTCTCCGTTAAAACATACGACTTTTTGTTGACAGGGTCCAGATCCCTGGCGCTACTGCAGGCCAAAAGAGCTTGAATATTAGGGGCGCTGTGAGGCTTGAGCTCAGATGTGACAGTAGTCAAGCAGCAGAGGGCTTTGCATAGGCTTTGGATAGAGAGGCATCGTGAACAGAATCGTTTCCTAACGATAGTTCCTGTTCTTTTCCCTTCCTCTCACAAGAGCATTCGAGAATTCCCGGCTCGGATTTACGGTAGGGCTGACAACCCCCAAAGCTTGTTTCGGCGGGGCATCAACGTGACAGCGGTCGCAGCGCCGGTTTCGCTGAAGCATGTGAACGAACATACGAGAGCGGAAGGAGTGAGGTGGCACGATCAAACGACACCGAGACGCGGTAGCGAGTATATACACCAGCTGCACAGCTGTACAGCTTCGCCATTATGCTCCCACCACACTTGAAACTCTCCCCTTCCAGGTTCGGTCTCGCGTAACGATCGCATTTACATCGTACATACAGCACTCATTCGCCGAGCGAGCAAGAGAAACGCCTTGAGCAGACCTCCCAGTCACTCGCCTCCTCATCCCACCCATATCGTTCGTCCGTTCGTAATGTGGTATCATTCCCAACCTCACTTTAACGCCATGTCATCTATTTTCCGCTGAAGCAAGCAACCACTCATCGCATCGAGCCTCAAATGCCACTCTCGCGCGGTAACGCTCAAGCAGCTCGTGTCCCGGCTGGCCAGGTATAGCGTTGATACTACGAGTGTAGTTCAGGTCCGCAGGTAAACATGGTTTCTTCGGCGAATATGCCTTCTTCGAATGCTTTTTATTAGTACGCAAAATAGGTTTCTACCCTGGACTGCGCGAATGGCTGCCCTGATCGCTCCGCCATCCACCATAGTAGCCCTCAGTCGCCGGTGGTAATGTTGGAGGTGGTTGAAGCGAACTCTGCATCGGCGGCAACCTCATCCCGTTCATCCCCTGCTGTGGCGACTGCATGCTGCCACCCGGAGAAGGCGGCGGCCGGATCGAGAACGGCGTCAGACCATTCGAAACAGACGGCGGCCTAGAATGCTGAGCCGGCCAAGGAGATATCGAAGGTCTCGCCGCGACGGCGCCAAAAGGATACGCCGAAGTCGAAGTCTGCTGCGCAGCAGGCGACAAAGAAGAATTGCCGTTGATGTGATTGCCGAAGATACTCGTATGTTGATGCTGATGCACGCCATTGCTCAGGAAGGGCTGCTGCTGCTGCTGCTGCTGTTGATTGTTCGCTGGCCTAAGCGGGCTCGGCGGCGCAGGTCCAGTCTGACCGGAGGGCGAGGGCCTGTAGGCATTGTCGCCTGTCGACGGTCTATAGAAGTCAGCCTGGCGGAAAGACCCCAAGGGAGGCTGCTGCTGCTGCTGCGACGGCGCTAGCGGCTGATACCGTGTGTGGTCCGGTAGCGATGATGGTGTGTTGTACTGCTGCGCAGCGGAGTGGGAATTCTGGGTACCTTGCTGATTCGACGTCGTGGTCGTCTGTTGCCTCTTGGCCGGTCTTGGTGGTTCGTCGTCGTCGTCGGAAAGTGTGAGGTCGATGACTGCTCCTGAGGGCCTCTTGCTGCCTGCTCTGATGCCGGATGCTGCCGATTGCGCGACTGATGGCTCGCGTGACGATAGCGGTGGAGTGTTGATTGAGAATGGTGGTCCGCCACCAAATATGCTTGGCTGTTGCACTTTGAGCCCGTTGATGGGTTTGTTGCTCGGATCGGGCACCTCCATCAAGTCATCGTCGAAGTCGTCATCATATGACGCTCGCGGCTTGCTGATAGTACCATCCGGTTGCTGGTCCTCTTCCTCCTTGATCACCCTCCACTCGCCATCCGGCTCGACGTCAACCTTCTCTATCGACTTTGGCGTTCTTGCAAGGATGTCTTCGAAGTATTTGTCGACGCATAGTGATTGAAACGTGACGGCCTTGTTGCACACTGGACAATTCCACTGCGGCGCTTGCTCCACCAGCTGCATGAACATTGCGCCATCAAAGCATTGCGTGTGAGTGCATACTGTTGAGCGTACAGGTAGCGTGATACGAACGGTCGACACCGGATCCTTCAGTGACATGCGAGTGGACGTTGCCTCGATATCGGGATCTGCATTGGCTTTTCGCATCTCCGCTATGACATGATCCTTCGGAATGATGTTTGCGATCTTGATACGCTCCGTGAGTTTCGCAGCACTAACATACTGCACCAGATAGACGACAAAGGCGTACCGCTTGGTAGTGAGCGCATAGGTCACTGTCATGTGGTTAGGGTAGTTAGCCCTCGCCCTTATCTTCTGCGTCAGGTCCGCCGGCTTTGTCGAGCCTGGCTTGTTCTTGAGGCCCTTGAAATTGCTCTTAACTTCGTCCTCATTGACCTTGACCTCCACCTGGTTAGGGAAGGCGATGTCGGTCGCACTATGTGCCGTCATGCCTTGTGCGACGCCACAGTACATGAGTATGCGCATGTCACTGTTATTGGCCATGCGCTGCGCTTGCTCTGCATTGAGTATGATGGTGCATCGGATTGTGTTGCGATTTTGCGGCATTTCTGGACCTCATGTGTCAGAATCGTAAGTGTACTCATGGTAAGGTAAGAGAAAATGAATGGTTACCTGGCAGATCCGTCAAGGCCACGACCGTGTCCTGAATTTCGTAGAACGGGCTGTACTTGAAATCTGCACAATCGTCAGCATCGCATTGCGAAATTCTATAGGGTTCACGTACACTTGCCACCATTCGGTAGCCTGTTCTGGGCGGACATGCCAGCAACTCCTCCGGGAGGCAGCCGGTAGGTCGTATACCCTCCAATTGGAAGTGTGTGTGTGTTGGGTTGCGCAGCTGGTCCTTGGCGTGGGCGAGCTTGGCCTTTGTTCTGCACCCGATAGTTGAAATCTTCAACACCTTCTGGGTCGCCTTTTGCTTCGAGATCGGTGAGAACTGCTCGGAAGGCCACACTGTCAGCCAACCTTATACCTCTTGCGCATTTTGACACCTTCGCACTCCAAGCGCACTCGCGGCCGCCTAACATGACTCCCACTCACTTTCTATGCATCTGGTCTGCAGCTGTGCCTTATTTCCCGATGATACCTTGCCGTACGCCTTGCAGATGTCCTTGAGATCGCTGTTGACGAGCCTCTTCAGCTGCGTGACCACTCTCGCACTCGACTGCTGGAGCATGTGGCCGGCACTAGCTGCCATTCTCAGACGCTCGAGGCGTCAGTCGTGTTGGAAAAGTACGTCACTGGTCCAGTGTGTCGGATAATGTTGGTGTTGGTGGAAGAGGTGTAATTGTGGTGCGGTCGCGGAGGTGGATGTGAGGTTGGCTTTATGGATAATTGGCGCGCGCTCGCGCTGGTGGCGATGTGAACGTTGTGAAGGAAAGGTTCAAATGCAAGTGAGGCTTTTGGAAGGTGCCTTTGTGCCACTTTCCGTTCGCGAGTGAACTCTCGCTCTCACATCCTGTCACCGTTGCACAGCTCATGTACGCGTGACCGGTGTGCGCATGTTGGACTCGAATGGCAATGCAGCACGGCAAACGCGACCTGTGTCGTGCTGCTCGACAGATCCTGAGGACGAGGTGTCGGAAGCGTGTGAAGTCGAGGTGCATGATCTGTGGCTGAGCGACGCCACGTTTACGGGCCGAGAGCCGACGCTAGCGATCGACTCCAGATGAAATAAATGCATGTGATTTGCGACAAAGATCTCTCCATATCACCAGACGCAGCAGCAATCATGGCACGAAGCGCACGATCAAGCTCGATCAAGAAGAACAAGTCAGGTCTCAAGAAGAGGGTCTTCGGACCAGTTGAGACTGCACGGAATGCTCGCCTAAGCGCAAAATTGCTGGAGCTCGCACAGCAAGCGAAGGCGCCGAGGACGGACATGGAAGTTGTGGAGGAGTGTGAGTCGTGCCGAGTGGCATGTGTAGGTGTGCTGTAAGGCTGACATCCGGCCAGCAGCATCAAAAGACGCCGAGCCAGAGACGAAAGAGGAGCAAACCATGGATGTGGACAAGGCACCCGCCCGGAAACTGAGACGAGGCGAGAAGGAGGAGAAGCCGCGCATGAACAGAGTCACAAAGTCAAAGCGAAGAGCGAGAAATGAGATCTCCTTCGCACCGACGGGACGCGCGAAGTCCAAGAAGGGTAGCAAGCGCTGAACTTCGCACGGGATGGAGCATCGAGAAATCGTTGGGCAGTAGTCCCTGTCCGGGCCATGGTAGTTGCCACAGGATCCCCAGCACGAAGTGCACAATTTGGCCTCTAGGCCGAGTAAGCTTGACGCATCAAGGAAGGCACTGCGATCATTGCAGGTCAGAGCCCAGCGACAATTGAGGCGGACTGTGATGATGTGATTCACGATTGTGTTGATGGGATTTTGCGGCGCGGGGTCATGGAGCTGTAGCACGTTACGAACATTGTGCACCTCACCTGCCTCGATTGAGTCTCTTATCCTCTGACGCGTTTGAGCCACCACAAGTCCTGAGCTCAAGACTCGTTCGCTTGGTGGGCTGCTATCTCCTGGATTTAGCAAGGTGCGCTCAGGCTAGCCAGCTACTCAGTGAGGCTGTATGGCAACGTGAGTGCGGCAAGTATTACGACAATGTTTCGGTGGCACGATGGGTCATCTTGTCACCCGATGTCACGTTTGACTGAGCAGTTCAATTCAAGGTAAGCCAACAAATCGTTGTCGATGCTGCTCCTGCAGAAGACTAAAGAGAGAGACTCCGAGACGTTCAGCACGATCCTATCAATCCATACGCTCGCACACCTTCAGCATGCATTTATCCAGTAAATAGCAATACCGTTCTGCAAATCGAAAATGCTGCCCACAGAGCCACTCACGGTCCGCGACTGCTACCCGCACTCGCCAACACACACATCATGCACCACGATCATGCATCCCCATTTTTGTAACCGGTACTCGAGCCTACGCGAAGAGAGCACCAAGCAGTGGTTTTTTAGAAGCCCTGGGCAGATCAAAATCAGTAACAGGCTTCCAGGAAATTGCTGATGATGACGCGTACGGCTTGCAGACACATTTGCTGTAGCGAAAGATCAGCTTCTGCTACCAGACTTCATTATTGCAACGGCCAGACTCCATAGCAACTTACTCGCTGCTTTTAGCACACGCGGTCTCCTGAGAAGTCAAAGAGCACTTTACGTCCTGTTAGCCCGGAGCTCCTCTGAATACCTGATGGACATTTTAGGAACCAAAGACTGACTTCGATTGTGCACAACTGATCTGGCTCGCCTTTGTTGCACTTCGCGATTATTTCGATCGTGCTTCCAGCAGCATCCAAGAGTGGATTGTGATCCTCGGTAAAGGGAACATAATATATCCCCACGGGTAGGGGTACCCTAAGAAGGTCATGTTAGCTTGGCCAATGCGGTGAGCCATGGTCTTGGGATGGACACGCACTGGCGCTTCGCGATCTCATGCGTCTCGACATTCGTCAACCGGGCAGTAGGCAACGCTCTGCCGAATGCTACCAGCAAGCCGATTCGTGTAATGAGGGTGACAGTATGCATGATGTTCAGGACTTGGACTGATGCGGACCGATCGTAGTATTACGAAGATGTTGCAACTAGTGGATTGCGAATAGAGTTCTTTCGACTAGGTGGTATGAAGTCACATACTTATACCTTCGATGACTGCCCTCAAGAGACTGAACAAACGTCATGCTACTCGCTCAGCTGAGCTGCGATTCGGCGATGCCCGGATTTGGGCTACTAAGGAAGCCATGTTCCAAGCCACTGATACGGCTTGCATTCCACAAGGCGGTCGATGAAGCGATCTAATTCGACCGCAGGCCCGAATGACCAAAGGTCGATGGCCCCCGTTGTCCAAGTTGGCTGTGCTGGAAGCCGCGTTCTAGTGCCACCCGGAATATGAACCAATTCGTGTGCCGTCTACCAGCGCCACGGCTTTTCTCGATCATTCATCTGACGTCGGTCAACGAAACAGTCTTGCCATCGCATCGAGCGGAATGTGCAAGGCGTCGTTGACGGAACCACATCAACGATGCAACGTTCACTGCGAGAGTAAAGCTGCTAAGGTGTTGCTACCAATTTCAGTCTCACAGTCAAGATGTACTTTTTTGCCTGACCGTCCGTCGCTGTTGGGAAACCATGTACATTCATACAAATCATACCATCGTAATATCTATGCATCCGGGGGTATCATTCTCAACACATCTATGCCACCCAAGCCTGAACCAAGAGCCCATCCCAGTCCTTTCATACTAGCCATTACCCATCGTAGCTGTCGTTGCACTCACCCAAAGATCGGCTTGGTCCCCACGATCCGATCAACAATCTGCACCAAGATCCTGCCAATCAGCGCCGCTGCAGTCACAGGCGCAAAGATCTGCAGAAACTCGAAAGGACTCCGTGGCTTCACCTCAGTATTGATATATGGCGTCTTCCACTCTTTTTCCTGCGGACCGCCTTCAATCTCCACCGCCACCGGATCACCCAGGAACCGCCCAGTCTTACTGAACTGCTCCAGCATATCATCCTTCTCCCGCCATCTCTGCAAGGTCCACTGATACATCGCGTCCGTGTCATTGATCGGCAACTCGCTGATCTTGTACCGCCTCCAATGCATGTTCACACTCTTCGGCGGCCGACCTTGGAAGTAGACCGATCGTAAAGTGAAGACGTCCTGGCCGTACATACCTTCCGGGATACCCTCATAGCCAATCGTGCAGTCGTAGAGGTAGTCGACTGTACCTTTCAGCTCTTGCAAACAAAATTGCAGGCCAGTGCTGCGAGGCAGAAGCATGTGCTTCATATCTTTTATGCCGGCTTTGGCGCTATATGTAGCGCTGTTTTGCCGGGTGTTGGCTGATATATTCGTGCCTTCCGGGAAGATCATCAACCACATCGGATCCAGTGTACTGCTGCTGTCACTCGGCGGAGCACCGGGTATGGGAGCAGAATGCCGCGTCGAGAGTTTCCGAATCCGATACCGCAATCGTTCCTGATCCTTCGACCACTTCCTAGCCATGAAGATGAAGCCGTAAAACATCATCGCCGGCCCAATAATCGGCGCGAACTTCAGACTCTCCTTCAAAATGATGTAGATATGCCCATGCATCGCCGGATCGTTCGCATAGCTGATCCACCACAAGTACAGCCAATCCGTGTAGATCTGATGATTAGCCATCAACACCACGCGCTCCTCGAAGTTTAACCGCAGCATGCCGGATGCATCCTGCTTGATCAACCCCTTCATGCTCGAATCTCCAGATATTCTTATGACGGTCGGAGACCACCACTGCGTCATGGTTGTTGCGAAGAGGCCGAAGTATTGCTTGGTCATGGCCATGTAGGCTGTGAACCAGTCTTTTGAGAAGAGGTATAGTGGTGCTCCCAGCAGCTGCGCGAAGTGCATGAATAGAATGCATGAGAGGAAGTAGACGAAGAACGCGATTGTCCTCAACGTCGCTAGTATGGGACCGTGAGGATCTTTGGTGTCGGCGTCTGGCGGACTGGTGCCCATCCAGGCTTGCCATTCTGTTGCTAGGTTGCTGGGAGCGCGGTCGGCTGGCGACGGCCGGGTGGGTTTGCGATTGGTGAGGTTCGACATGATGGGGAGTATGGAAGTCGAAGAAGTGGTTAGCAGTCCATGTTGATGTAGGACGCAGAAAGTGCTTGCCTGGTGGTCGAGTATGTTTAGTGGGGTGTTTCAGCCCGACGTCACCAGGTTTCAAATCGTTTACTGAATTTGGGGCGTGCATTTGATTAACCCCCATGCTTAACTCCGTTCGTTTGACTACACTTCTTCAACGCTCATACTTTTACCATCACAACAACATGGCTTTACGATGACACTAGCCTGGCGGTGCCTGCGGAAAGCACCACAAAGACTCTTCTCAACGTCCACGCGGCGGTTGGACATCCGTAGCATAGCCGAGCTACCGCCACGAGTACATCCGGGCTTCAAGGAGACATCGGATCATGACCTGCTGGCATTGAAATGGCCATCTCCGCCTCAGAACATCTTGTTCGTGCGCAAAGATGTCGACGAGGCAGTCCACTCTGCTTTACTGGAGTACACGCAACACGTCAAGTCCAACTACCCGGACAGCAACCTTGTCTTCGAGCCGAACGTTGCTGAGCAGATCCACGAAAGCTTCGACTTTCCTGTCTACACATTGAAGGATGCATCATCATATCACGAGAAAGTCGACCTCACCACTACTCTCGGAGGTGATGGCACGATCTTACATGCTGCCTCCCTCTTCGCCACATCCGCGAGTGTCCCTCCCGTTCTTTCCTTCAGCATGGGTACCTTGGGTTTCCTTGGCGAATGGAAGTTCAAAGACTACAAGCGTGCATTTCGTGACGTCTACGTCTCTGGTCATCCTCCACCTTCGACCCTCACGGACGGTGGTAGTGGCCCAGCGTCGACATCAGGCTGGTCCAATCTCCGCGGAAAGTCCATGGGCGCTGGCCGTGCTTCACGTGTCCTGATGCGCAATCGCCTTCGCATTGGAATCTTTGACTCCGCCGGCCAACGCTTACCTCACGAGCCGCCGTTTGCACATCCAGATAATCATTCCGAAGACATCTTCGCACTAAATGAAGTCCTCCTTCATCGAGGTGCAAACCCGCATCTAGCTCACATTACCATTCTGCTCGGGTCACCAGGACACCAGAAGACATTGACTACAGCCATCGCAGACGGCTTCCTCGTCTCCACGCCCACCGGTTCAACAGCGTACAGTCTCAGCTCAGGCGGCTGTATTGTGCATCCACTAGTCAGCAGTTTACTGCTCACGCCGATTTGCCCTCGTTCGTTGTCCTTCCGGCCTGTAGTGCTTCCATCGAACACGCCTGTAACACTTCGTATCGAGCCTACGAATCGTGGTAAGGAGATCGAAGTTTCCGTTGATGGCGTCAGGAGGCGGACGGGACTGACGGCTGGAATGGAAGTTCGTGTTGTCGGAGAGGAAGTACGCACGCCAGGTATCAAGGGAGAACGAGATTGGAGGGGTGGTGTGCCGTCTATTGTGCAAGGTGGTGGAAGCGGAGGTGCTGAAGATGGATGGGTGGGAGGGTTGAACGGGTTGTTGAAGTTCAACTATCCGTTCGGAGAAGAAGGTTGAAGATAGACCATGAACACTCGCAAAGGAAAGCTGGAAGGAATGAGTCTACGAACAGGCCGTCTGCGCTCTCGTTTGGTCTGGTATCTGATCAGCATACACTGTAGGTAAAGTGCTGTGACTGAGACTACCACGACCACGCTTGCGACTGGCCAGTGTAGGCTTCTGTCATTAGTGGCACGACCGCTCAAGACCAAGCCGAGATCGGCAGGCGAGCATCTCCGAATTCGGTGGCATTGAGCTTGGAGTCACGGCTTCTAAGGTACATGTAGAACAGATTGCATTGCGTTCCTTGTGCAATCGTGCAACGAGGTGGCCAGGAAATCAACTGCGGTCGACAAACTTGGCTCATTTAAGCGCCCGCGTGCTAGCGGGCGGCGTGCAAACAAAGACAGCATGTCGCACAGAGCCGCCTCACAGCTACGGCAAGGGGCATGCCGATTTGTGGGCGTGAACACTGCAGGGCAACATTTCGCAGTTTTCGTCCGCGGATAGCAACAGCCGGCATTAGTATCTCCACTGGCAAAGACTCGTAATCACTTCTCGGACGATAGCCATAGGAACCTTGGCTTGCGGACAAAGAGCTCGTATCGCACACATGCGCCATGTTGCTTCTAGCTGGTCATCGCGACCGAGCTTCACCGACGTCGAAGGTCGATAGTGCTACGAAGTCTGTACTTGGTAGCAGTGACGAGACGTGTTGTGACGCCGGTTTGCACATATATGAGCCATTACTAGCATCCACCCAAGACCGGAGCACTGACTTCTATTGCAAGCTCTCTCGTTTATAACTCACGATCTCCTTCTGTCGTCGTCACAGCTCAGTGTCGACGAGCCCTGATCACGGAACGCCATGTACTTCTCATCGCTCCTTTCCCTGGTTGTCCTCCCCGCAACGGTGGGCTACGCACGACCGACCACAGAACCTCCTACACGACTTTTTAAGCCGATAGCAGAGAGAGCGGCCCAGCCCTATCTGTAGGCATGCCTGTATGAATCGCACTGGTCGTAATTGACCCTTCTAGGCCAATCATTAGTGTTATTCCCCCTAGCCCAGGCTGCGACAAGACCGGGCAACCGACGCATGCTTGCACCTTATACGTAAGGAAAGGTTATCCGATGCTGTACGAAGGGTCTAATGGACTTATAGTGTGCTGAGTTCAGTGCGAAACCAACGTGCTCTGGAATCCTGGCGGCAAGTGGGTAAGCACGGCCCCCGCACGTGAACATGCTTGTGAATATGCTGACTGTTGTTCTAGCCGCTGCACTTGCGCTTCGTCTTCAAATCCGCCTATTGTGATCATTGCATGAAAACGAAAACGCAGTCCTGCAAGTCGACCGCAGCGATGTTATGGCGAGAGCTGAAAGATTATGTATTGACGACTTGACGCGAGGGACTTGCTGCGCGTCGTAGATCATCTTGAGTTGCCGGGAGCTTGGCGAGCATGCTACATGAGGCAGTGAGGGGCCTCAGAAGAAAGCTATAGGTCAAGTCAGCGCTCTCGGTCACTCGCTTCTGTTGTTCAAGCAGAACTCCTGATTGATCTTGCAATAGCACACTCGACGAGTATCGGGTTGCTCCAGGACGGATCCAGGCATCGTTCGACTCGGGTGCGTGTAGGACCGTGCTTGGAATTATGTTTGGTGCCCAGTCCATCGATACCGAAACTTCTTCGACTGCCATATTTTAGTGCGTGAAACTTGCAGCCATAACGTTGAGAGTGGACCTTACGCCACAGTCCGTTACTACAGCTTTCTTTCTTTCTGCCCTTTGTGCCGCTTCTAGCATATGGCCCGCGGCATGGCCGATGATACTTGCAACGAGGCACAGCATTCAGCGGTGAGAGGGGTTTGCGAACAAAGACTTCGCACAGAACACATGTGGCTTCGAGCTGGTCGCCACAATCGAGCTTCGCCGGCCCTGGGCGTCGATGATACTGTGGACTTTCCTGCTTGGTACTGGTGGATGTGAGTGATGTGCGACAGTGACAAGGCACATAAGATCCTCAGCTCTTACCCAACCTTCAGCTTTGGGCACCAGCATCGACTACGCGATCTCTCAATCCAACTTAAATCTCTCAAGCATCATGTTCCCTGCACGAACACCACCATGTACTTTGTAGCACTCCTCTTCCGAGCCATCTTCTTCGCAGGGCGAGCAGCCTACCACAGTATAAGCTGGCAGAGCACCTCAAAACCTCGGGTAACAAATCCCATTGAACAACGCGACATCGCAGATTAGCTGATTGGCTCAATTCAGACTTCTGAGTAAGGATGAGCTTTCCAGGCTTGTAGTAAACCTAGAGAACATGGTGGTTCCCGAGGAAGAAGTTATTCCAGGCTGCGATGCGGGAGGCCGGCCGTCAAAAGCTTGCAAGGACTACGTAAGCCATCGTGCACCGAAAACGCACCAGAGTGTCCTCCAGGATTGCTGACGGGTCGATAGTGCGCTACATTGAAGGGTACACCACAGTGCTCTCTGTTGGGGATCACGAGGTGAGCAGAGCCGTGTAGTCACAATATGCTCGGAAACTTGCTGATGGGGTCACAGATTCTGCGGATGCGAGGTAGCGTATACTCCAGGAAATGTGACCCAGACATTAGGATCGATAGCAGGGTCGATAGCAGAGAAGGTATGGGAAGGGGCTTATTAGTTGCGGATGCATTGTGCACTCCATGCGAAAGACGTCGTCGTGTCGCTGGGTCTCGCTGGTTCCATTGGTTTTAAGTGGCGTATATCTGCAGAGGGTGAGAATGAAGTAATGCGTGGAGGTCAAGGTCTGGTACTTGCAGGAGAGTTCGAAAGCCATGGAGCGATTCAGCACGACAAGTTCTCTAAAGTCCTGAGATTGTCACGTACATCTCCCAGCCGTTGTTGTTGCACGTGGAAGTCTGCCTTGGTGCCTGAAGCGGCGAAAGCCGCTAGCGCTCCCGCCTCCCGTCCGGCTGACACGCAACTTCGCCCGCGCTTCGTGACAGCCCAAAGTCCATCAACCACTGCACCTCCGAGACCCCGCAGGCCGACGACTCCATTGAACAAGCGAGCATCGAGGAAACGCGACTCCACGCGCCGAGCTGTTCACAAGAATTATTTGCGCGCGCCTCGACGACATTATTTCTACCGGTCTTTACTGCCTAACGCACACCACGTGCAATACCTGGACCTAGCAGCCAGTGCGAGTGCAGCTCGGCCTGTGTTTCGACTGTACTCTGCCTGCATCGAGCGCATAACTTTGGATGCGCAACATCCTCTCCGGACACCACGACTGCGCGCGCGCGCTTGATACGAGTCACGCGTACGTCGAGTGAAGCCCACCCGCAAACATGGCCGCCGTTCAGCCCGCCCAGGGTATGCCACAACAGCAGCAGCAAAGCAGTAATGCGGCGACAACTGCGTTGCAGAATAGCATTCTGCCACCAGGTATGACGCGCGAGGCTGTGCAGCTGATGTATAAGAAATACCAGCAGATGAAGGCTAGTGGAGTGTCGGAGCAGGAGCAGGAGATGTTGAGGATGCGAGGAATATTGCAGGGCATTCAGCAGAAGACGGAGTTACTTAAGAAGCAGCAGGCGTATCGGCAGCAGCAGTTGAGGCAGCAACAGGCACAGCAGTTGGCTATGCAGCAGCAGCAACAGGCGTCACAGCAGCAGCAGAGTCAGGGCGATGGAAGCGGAAGTGATGCGCAGGCGAATGGCAATGGCCAAGCGTCTGCTGCGCCCGTCCAGCCCGCACCTGCCGCTGCAGATAGTGCTGCCGAGCCCGCGTTTTCGAAAGATCAAATTGCTATGCTGCGGACTCAGATGCAGGCGTTTGGACAGCTCCAGAAGAACCTGCCAATACCACAGGCCATCCAGGAGCGCATCTTCCCGTCCAAGCAGGAGCAGATGTCTCCGACCTCCGCAGAAGCAGTCGAGGCGGCCGGCAAAGTGCTTGACGTGGTGGAGAAAGGAAAGACAAGCACAGACCTGATGGCCAACGGGAGACCACGCCATCGGTACGAAAGCTTCACGGACCCTCACTCCTTCCTGGTCAAGAACATCAACTACGCAGACCACACCTACAGGCCATATCGCTACATGATCCCGAGCATCATGCCTCTCGGAGTTGACCCGGAGCGTGTGCGCGAGGAGCGTGAGAACATCGTCTATAACCGTGTGGTGGCGCGCAAAAACGAACTCGCTAAGATGCCAGCCAACATCGGCGGCTGGGACCCGAGCAAATCAGATGTTCCAGAAGACAATGCGAACCTCAAGCTGAAGGCTCTGATCGAGTACAAGATGCTCACACTTCTCCCGAAGCAGCGTGAGATGCGGCAGAAGGTCAGCAAGGAGATCATGATGTCCGACAACCTCTCCATGACCGCCAACCGCGCCATGTACCGGCGAGTCAAGAAGCAGTCGCTGCGTGAGGCGCGTGTTACCGAGAAACTGGAGAAGCAACAGCGTGACGCGGCCGAGAACAAGGAGAAGAAGAAGCACAACGACTTCGTCAGCTCCATCGTTCGTCATGCTGATGACATGCGGGTTGCAGCGAAGGCGCATCGCGAGCGCAACCAGAAGCTTGGTAGACTCATGCTTCAGACTCACGCGAACATTGAGAAGGAAGAGCAGAAGCGGATCGAGCGGACTGCGAAGCAGCGTCTCCAGGCTCTCAAGGCCAACGACGAGGAAACTTACCTCAAGCTGCTTGGTCAGGCGAAGGATAGCCGTATCTCGCACTTGCTCAAACAGACTGATGGCTTCTTGAGTCAGCTCGCTACTTCGGTTAAGGAGCAGCAGCGCGCTAACACCAAGCGGTACGGGATGCCTGAGGAGGAGCCCGAGCCGGAACCGGAAGAAGTCGACAGCGAGGACGAGACGAAGACGAAGGTTGACTACTATGAGGTGGCGCATAAGATTAAGGAGGAAGTCCATGCACAGTCTTCTAATCTTGTCGGTGGCACACTCAAGGAGTATCAGATCAAGGGTCTGCAGTGGATGATCTCGCTCTACAACAACAACCTCAACGGTATCCTGGCCGATGAGATGGGACTCGGCAAGACCATTCAGACTATCTCACTCATCACCTACCTCATCAAGGAGAAGCGCCAGAATGGTCCGTTCCTGGTCATCGTCCCACTCTCCACGCTCACGAATTGGAATTCCGAATTCGAGAAGTGGGCGCCTAGCGTGAACCGGATTGTGTACAAGGGCCCTCCGACTCAGCGTAAGACTCAGCAGAACCAGATCCGTTACGGACAGTTCCAGGTCCTGCTCACGACGTACGAGTTCATCATCAAGGATCGGCCGGTCTTGAGTAAAGTGAAGTGGTTGCACATGATTGTCGACGAAGGGCACAGGATGAAGAACGCAGGCTCGAAATTGTCCAGCACGATCACGCAGTACTACCACACTCGATATCGGTTGATCCTGACTGGTACGCCGCTGCAGAACAATCTGCCCGAGCTGTGGGCGTTGCTGAATTTCGTGCTGCCGACCATCTTCAAATCAGTGAAGAGTTTTGACGAGTGGTTCAATACTCCGTTCGCGAACACGGGAAGTTCGGATACCATGTCGCTGTCTGAGGAAGAGCAGATTCTTGTTATCAGGCGTTTGCACAAGGTTCTGCGGCCTTTCTTGCTGCGGCGGTTGAAGAAGGATGTCGAGAAGGATCTGCCTGACAAGCAGGAGAGGGTCGTGAAGTGCAGTTTCTCTGCTCTGCAGGCGAAATTGAACAAGCAGCTCATGACTCACAACCGCATCATGGTCTCTGACGGCAAGGGCAGCAAGACGGGAATGCGCGGGTTGTCGAATATGCTGATGCAGTTGCGGAAGCTGTGCAATCACCCGTTCGTGTTTGAAGAGGTCGAGGATCAGATGAACCCTAGTAGGTTGACTAATGACTTGATCTGGCGCACGTCGGGGAAGTTCGAGCTGCTGGACAGGATTCTGCCCAAGTTCCACAAGACGGGGCACAGGGTGTTGATGTTCTTTCAGATGACGGCTATCATGAACATTATGGAGGACTTCATGCGGTATCGGGGTTATCAGTACTTGAGGTTGGATGGTAGTACCAAGGCGGACGACCGGAGTGAGCTGTTGAAGGATTTCAACGCGCCGAATTCGCCGTACTTTTGCTTCTTGCTGAGTACGAGGGCTGGTGGGTTGGGTTTGAATCTGCAGTCGGCGGATACTGTGATTATCTATGATTCGGATTGGAATCCGCATCAGGATTTGCAGGCGCAAGATCGAGCGCATCGGATTGGGCAGAAGAATGAGGTGCGCATCTTGCGGCTGATCACTAGCAAATCGGTGGAGGAGAAGATCTTGGAGCGCGCTCAGTTCAAGCTGGATATGGATGGCAAGGTCATCCAGGCCGGTAAGTTCGATAATAAGTCGACGAACGAGGAGCGTGATGAGATGTTAAGGGTCATGCTGGAGAGTGCGGAGGAGGCTGAGGTGCAGGGCGAGAAGGAGGAGATGGAGGATGAGGATCTGAACGTTATCATGGCGCGGTCGGAGAAGGAGTTGGAGTTGTTTGGGCAGATGGATCGCGATAGGTTGGCGACCCAGCAGTACGGCCCGGATCGGAAGTTGCCTAGGCTATTGGGAGAGAGCGAGTTGCCGGACATTTACATGAACGAGGATGTGCCGGTTATGGAGGAGGCGATCGTCGATCTGGGGAGAGGAGCGAGAGAGAGGAAGGGGGTGAAGTATGACGATGGGCTGACGGAGGAGCAATGGCTGGATGCTGTCGATGCGGATGATGATACGATTGAGAGTGCGGTGAAGCGGAAGCAGGACCGCATTGCGAAGAGGGCTTCGAAGAAGGAGTCGAGGCTGCGTGGCGAGCTGGATATTGGTGATTCGCCACCTGGTTCTCGCGCGAGCTCGGAGTCTCCGGCGCCGAAGAAGAGCGGGCGTAAGTCTGCTTCCAGGCAGACGAGCAAGCGGAAAGCGGACGATGCATCGCTTGACGGTGCCGAGACTACTACCACTAAGAAGCGCGGCCGGGTTAGTAAGGTCGTTGAGACGCTGTCGAAGGAGGAGCGCGATACGATTCAGAGGGTCATGGACAGCGTGCACGACGCGCTGCAGGACCTCGAAGAGCCCTCCACTGACCCGAAAATTCCGAACCGCGGCATCATCGATCCGTTCTTGGAGCTGCCGCACAAGGCAACCTATCCGGACTACTACCAGCTCATCAAGCACCCGCTGGCGATGAAGGGGATCGAGAACAAGATCAACAAGAAGCAGTACCAGAGTCTGCGGGAGTTCAGGCAGGATATTGGCCTGCTCTGCAACAACTGCCGGCAGTACAATGAGGACGGGAGTGTGCTGTACAATGATGCGAACTTGATTGAGGTAAGCGAAATAATGATTCTTCGTTGCCTGAGCGCGATGCTGACCATGTACAGAGCGCCTGCCTCGAGAAGCTCCGCGAGGAGACTCGCAACCACCCTGAGCTGCAAGACTTCGACGACACGGACGGTGGATCGACTCGCCCGATCTCGACTGTTGGAACACCGCAGCCACCGAGGTCTGGCTTCAAGCTCAAGCTTAATGGGTCGCGAGCGAATGGCCAGAGTTCACGGGGCGGTACGGAAAGCGCGATGCAGAGCGATGATGAGGAGTAGGGCTTCTCTTTCAGATAGGCGAATTCGGCAACGGTGGCGTTATAATCAAGCGTAATTACAGCGCGGTGTCACTGGGGGTTATGGGGGTGGCAATGCATAGTTACGAAAGGAAATTGGAGCGATACAGGGCCGCTATGGAGGTTGGCGTCCATCAGCCTTGCGGCTGCTCGTTGTAAGAGTACGTACGCTACGCTGAATAGCAGCACGAGTAAAACAACACTATCACATATCTTCAGAACAGCACACCCTTCGTGCTTGGTACCTCGCCTTCCCGTCCTACTACAGGACTACACGCCATCCTCATAGCCACAGCCAGTGCCTTGAACGCACTTTCGGCACGGTGATGGTCATTGTCGCCTCGTAAGCAGTCCACATGCATCGTGATACCTGATCCTTGCGCGAACGATTGCAAGCAATGTGGCAGCATCTCGCAGCTCAAGTCTCCGATCTTCTCCCTGGTCAAGCCCAGATTGACCACCGAGAATGGCCGATTGCTCAAGTCTACCACCGCCCGCGATAATGCCTCGTCCAGCGGGCAGTATGCGTACCCAAACCGTGCCAACCCTGATATTGTGCCTAATGCCTGCTTAACCGCCTGACCAAGCGCAATAAAAGTGTCTTCCGCGGTGTGGTGGTCATCGATGTGCAGATCGCCTCTTGTCCGCAGATGTAGAGACCAGCCAGAGTGTTTGGCAAGAGCATGCAGCATGTGGTCGAGGAAGCCAATGCCAGTGTCTACACTGATGTTCTGGGACTTAGAGTTCTGCGAGGCATGCTCCTTCTCTCCTTCTCCATTTGTGTCGGCAGACTCTAATACACCGCCGTCGAGGTTGAGGGAGAGCTGGATTTTGGTCTCGTTCGTGTCGCGGTTAATGACGGCGCTGCGGACGCGCTTTTCGGTTGACATTTTGAGTGCTTATGTGGTGTTTTAGTGGGCGGAATAGTCGGATCTGCAATGCTCTGGTCGTTGTTGGTGTTGTGTTGTTCAATGGCCAACTCTGTGACGTCGAAAGAATGATCTGCAAGCTCGGGAACTTTGCAGATGGCGAAAAGTTTAAATTTTGTCGACCTGGAATTGCACCCACAACACTCTATCAACTCAACAACATGGCGCAAGACAACGACCGCGAGATGCCAGATGCGGCTGCTGGAGCAGAAGCAGAAGAGGCGACAGTCGAAGAACCAGCCGCCCCGGTTCACGAAAAGCAAAGATTGCGACTGGTATGAATTAAAGCATCAATCTCTGAGTCGCTCTAATGCCCGCCACAGCTGCCGGGCTCGTCGGACACTGCAGCATCGTTCGCCTTCGACCACGAGGATCACACTCTTGGAAACGCATTGCGCTACATGATCATGAAGAAGTACGATTGCCTGGCACCAGCGTTACTTTGCTTAGCTCTTCCAACTAATCACACTGCAGTCCTGACGTTGAGTTCTGCGGCTATTCTATTCCACATCCGTCAGAACCTGTCATGAACATACGGATACAGACTTGGGGTGAGACCGCTCAAGCTCTTTGAAATCATGATCTGCAAAGCTGATACAGACGCAGATGACGTCTCGGTCTTCGAAGTCCTCCGGAAAGGTCTGAACGACCTTGCGGAACTCTGCGACGTCGTCGAAGACAAGTTCACAACAGCGCGAGATGACTTCAACGACAAGAACCCCGACCGAGTATCGAAGCGGTGACCAAACGGCTTGGTGGAACACTGCTTCGGGTATGATATGTACAGGTTGTGGCCGGCATTAAAGCACAGCGCAGCACAATACAGCTAGTTGCGCCCCTATTGATCATTAGCGAAGGCGTCTGGGCTTCACGGTAGCTGGGAGATGTGTACCTCGAGGAAACCTTGTATAAAAGTCTTCGGTAACTTTGCCTTCGGGTCCTCCTCCATTCTGAAATACTTCAATACGTGCGTGAGCTGCTTCCAGTAGTTGAGGGTTTCCTGAGCGGCCAGCCGTGTCAGCACGATATCGTAAACCTTGTGCCCTATCCATATCCAGCATGAAGTCCGAACTCACCTGGTATTCCTGATGACTGTTGAACAGCAGCACATCCACTGTCTTGAGTTGTGACACGTATCTATGCCGCTCAAACTCCTGCCGTATCTTGGTCCGTATTGCTGAGACGGGCATGTTCAGGGAGTACATCGACTGCACCTCCGGGGCCTGTATGCCGCGCTGTCAGCGACCTGATTCTGGTGATTCCAAGTATGCCCCTGCTTCTTCTCCGATTCTAGTCTCTGCTCCAGCTCCTACGTACCGATCGCACCCACTCCCTATACGACTTGAGCACCCTCTTTCGCGCATCGTCGAAGTTCCGCGCTGTCGCTACGTTAGACCAATCGCTTCTCGGAAGCTGTAGGCTCACTCACAAGACCGCGTTCGTGTCGCGAGGTATGTTGGGTTGATCACCATCGTTATGAAGAGCTGGTCGCGCGACCCGACACCTGCAATGGCAGTTGTGGTAGAAGTGAGGTTCAATCGGGCAGGACTAGGGTTTGGCCAACGGTCACGTGCAAGATTGTTCGAATGGAACCGGACGCAGAGAACGACAGGAGTATGATTGTATGAAGGTGAGCAGCATTCTCTGGTATTTGAAGCACAGCTACTCTCATTGATCATCGCATCTCGCAGCATGCAATTTTGCTAAGCTACTCGGCGCACGAAAGTTGCCGACCCAGCCACATGAGCTGGCCGCCATGCATTTCAGCAGTGCTGATCTCCCTTGCAACTCCGTCGAAGTCTAGCCGACCAGTCTCGGTGTGACCTCTTTTCGTCCCTCTTGCATGCACAATGGTAGCATGATTGAAGGACAGCCAAATCGCTCTTCATGAGATTCGGAAGACGTCTACGTTGGGACATGAAGCACTCGTTCGCGAGAACCCTTTCAGCGAAAGAAGAACAGGACCATCGCACGCCCTGCAGCACACCCTGTATTTTGCCTTCCGATACGCCACGTTTTGCGCCGGAGACTCCAGGTCCACGAACGCCAGGCATGTGGATGAATGAATCAATCGCTGCGTCAAGTCGTCATATCTGGTCAAGCTGGTAAGATTCGAGCCGTAGGCTGTTGATATCATGCTCAATCCAGGCGAGCAATCATCTGATCCCTGGTCAAGGGAGTCAAATTATCGATGTCGAGGCCCTTCGCCAACAGAACCGGCCGCATGTGCTGAGGAACCAGCTGGGCGTTGAGATTGGGCTGGATCGACAGCTCGTGATGAGTGAACTCGAAGAGTGTTGGAAGCTCCCTGGTAGTGCCATTCGAGTGACGCGAGTCAGGCAAGCGTGTGTTCGGATCCCTCAGCTCGTCGAAGAAAGGATGTACCATTGCCTCGATGGCTGACAGGCGCTGGGTGGGAGTATACTCCAATAACCTCGAGATCAAGTCGATCGCATTCGGATCAGCCTTCCTAAAGACCTGCATCTTGTCAGTCAACGCCACGCAGTTAGATGTCTCTTGCATACCTTGCTGAACGGATGCGGCTTGATCTGCGGAAACTTGTGCTCCATGTAATTCGGGTTCATAGTCCTAATTTGATCTCGAGTCGGCGTCCCAAGCACTTTGATGATCTCCACCAGCTGGTCAATGCCAGATTCACCGGGGAAGAGCGGCTGGCCAAGCATAAGCTCCGCCATGACACAGCCAGTCGACCAGACATCTGACACTTGTTAGCCGGAACTGCTCGGGTACGATTGTGAAGCAAGACTCACCAATCTTCGTAGTGTAGTTCGTGGCACCGAAAATGAGCTCCGGGGCGCGGTAGTAGCGTGAGCAGATGTACGAAACATTTGGCTCGTTCTCGACCAGAATCTTGGCACTGCCGAAATCACACAGCTTGAGGATGCCAGTCTGCGGGTCCAGGAGCAAGTTCTGCGGCTTGATATCCCGATGGCAGATGCCTTGTGAATGGATGTACGCGAGTGAGCGGAAAAGCTGGTAGGTGTACAGTTTCACCTCCAGAATCGGCATGGTGGTCTTCAGCTTGTTGAAGTGCCTGGATGCGCGGTAGACCGTCTCTGGCACAAACTCCAAGACCAGGTTCAGGTATACTTCATCTTTCTGCGCTTCCATCAGCGCTGTCTGCATGCCCATCAGGTTGTCATGGTCTCGCACCCTATCTCCATTGCTGTAATAGAAGGCTTTCAACTCGACGATGTTGGGGTGGCGCACAATGCGCATGATCTGGAGTTCTCGATTCTGCCACGTATGTTAGCTACTAGCTGTCACACACTGCACGCGTATCTGCTCACCTTGAAGCGCTTGTCTTGTAGCACACGCTTGATAGCCGCATCCTCACCGGAAGGTGACAGCTTCGTCTGGAAGACTACGCCGAACGAGCCGTTCCCCACAATCTTGCACTGAGTATACTGCATCTCTTTCGTCTCTCCAGTCAGGCCGTCCTGCACTTTCTCACGAATCACCTCTGGCACGCGGTTAGCTCACTGTTGCACACGATATGGAGGGACTCGGAGTGACACACCTCCCATCCTCAGACCGGAGAAGGCTGATGGCCTGTTCTGCGACATTGTATGCGCTCCTGCTACTGCTCACGCGCTCTTTTCAATTCGTCACCGCGAGTATGGGGGGCTGAGCTTGAGGAGCTGAGTGGAAGCCGTGGTGTTTGTGATGTTGGCGATTGTTGTGGAGCTCACAATTGTGAAGTTGTGAGGGTTAAGCGGCTGGAAGGTCCGTTGGAGTCGGGCGTGATGTCGCCGGGAAGGTCACCTGAGGTGCTGAACTTGATCGATGTGGAAGGAGCGATTCGTCACTGCAGCAAAGTGAAGACGCGGAGCCACCGAGGGTCGTGCTGATATAGTTCGTAGGGTGCAATGTGTTCGAAGAGGTCGCAGTCGAGGAGAGGAACTCGTTTAGGTGTTTCACAGTAGTTTTGGTTGTCGTTGCCCCGCGCTTGACTACTGACTAGAGGCAGTAGGTTTGATGATCTGTACCTCCGTTTTCCGAACCAACAACAATGACAATAACACGAGACTTGGGATGCGAGGCGGCCGCTCTTGTGACGATTTTAGACTCGGTCGGAAGCACGCGCTGCGTATTTTGCAATAGTCAGGACGTGCGAAATGCTGGCGCAGCCCTTCACTATTACAGCACAACCCGCCTCCTCCTCATCTAATATTGCCAGCTCCACTTCCACCGCGCGCCCCACAGATCACGCGCATGTCTACGTTGTGCGGACGCAGCCGCAAACTTGGCGAGGCAGCATCACCTCCTTGCCATGGTGTCTCGAAACGCATCACGAAGGCATACAGCGACCGAAAAGGGCTGCTCAGAAAGCGTTGAGCTGCCCGCAGTCTCGTGCGCATTCACCGCCAGTGGGATTGCTGCCTTTTCATGCATGCATTTTGGGACCGACATGGCTGAGGTCATGCGACTAGCTCGCACTGTTGCAGGTCTTGTGACATGAAAAGCCCGGTGGTAAGCCCATGCAGCTGCGGACCCGGCGGTCAGGCACATGGGTTCATGGGCACGCACGCGGTCGACCGCTGTGCTCGCTCCTCGATTGGCTGTCGCAGACGATACTGCCAACACCAGTTCACGCCTCAAGCGCTGTGCTTGCACGTACCCGTTTGAAGACTTCTTTCTCGCGGGCGAACCACAGCCTGCATGAGTCTGGCCGGCAATGTCAGGGAGCAAATTTGGCTGACGCTAGGAATCCACATGGAGAGAGCTTCGTCCAACGACAGCTGCAGTCGCAAGGCCGAAACGATCGAGCCGCATTGTACACAGGTACACCACCTGTCCTAAATGACGATGAGCTTTGCGCGAGATCTGGCTTACCGCAACCAATCACAGCTATGCGCGCGATGACAAAGTTGTTGGATTCAAGCTTGTCGCTTGACACGACGCCGTCGATGTACGATTCCCAAACATCCGGTCGCAGTTTCACGGCATATGGAGCTTGAGATGCGTGGCACTCAGACACCAAGCGTCGCCTTGCGATCCGCTCAGTGACGCTCTCGAATCTCAAGCGAGGCCATCATGCTATGTGCGAAGCTAGAGAGGCACGGAAACATGTGCTGAGATATCATGATAGGGAAAGACATGTGTTCTCGATACTAGCATACATAAATCTACAACTACCACATTCATCAAGTGTCATGGACCGACCAAGTGGAAAATATTCAGCATGAATACACGAAATGCAATCGGCCTGCCTCGATGCGGTTACATGAGTCGAGATTCTGGACTCCACGCTGTAGTGTAGTGTAGTGTAGTCGTTGCAGTCATCTGATATTGTACACGGCGATCTCTCAACAAATCTGCTCGTTCGCCCTGATCGCCATCGCTATGCATTGAATCAAGGAGCACCAAGTGCCTAACAGAATAGGGTGACAAGGTCGGTCGTTTCTAAGCGATCGTCTCCGCCTCACGCCCCGGCGTGTGTGATTCGAACGTCTCCTTGAACACACGATCCTTTTGGCCCCGTCGCCATTCGTTCCTCACATAGGCAAGCAATCTCAAGGCACCGGCAGGAGTGACACCTTCCACCCGCCGCGCCTGACCCACCGATTCCGGTCTAGTATCTCCCAACACTTTCTTCTCCTCCCAGCTCAAACCGTGGACGGATTGATAGTCCAGGTCAGCTGGCAGCAAGAGACTTTCATCACGCGTGAACGATGCAGCAGACGCCTCCTGCTGCGTGATGTAGGGCGCATATGTGCCTTCAATGTCCATTCGGGAGAGGATGCGGTGTGAGAAGCGCGCAATCTCCGGTACTAGAGATTGGAGGGACGCAGTGGTGACGTTGGTGTGTCGAAGGAGATCGAACGCACTACGTCGCGCGCTGTCACTGCGCACAGAAAAGCCACTGTGGATCCAGGCAGCGGAGCTCATGTTCTTCGCTTCAAGCAAGGCGCGCAGCTCATCCATCTGGGCCTTCTCATCGCTGAACAAGGCCCACCGCTCGTCCCGCACAACGCCAGCGTCTCGACCCTTGCCAGTGAGTCGCAGATCTGCATTGTCAGCTCGAGCGGACATACGGTATTCGCTGCGGCTTGTGAACATTCTGTATGGTTCGCTGACTCCCTTCGTCACCAGATCATCGATCATGATGCCGATATACCCGTCCGCTCTTGACATGACGAACGCTGGCCGGCTAAGAGCAGCGCTACCAGCGTTGATGCCTGCGATGATACCCTGAGCAGCAGCCTCTTCGTACCCTGTAGTACCATTGATCTGGCCAGCCAGATACAAGCCCCCGATAGCTTTGGTTTCAAGTGTGCTTTTGAGGCTTCGAGGATCAACATAATCGTACTCCACACCATAGCCGGGCTGTAACATCTTGACGTTTTCCAAGCCCGAGATCGTCTTCAGCATCGCCTCTTGAGCGTCCGCAGGCACTGTCATACTTATGCCGTTGGGGTATATCACGTCGCTGTCAAAGCCTTCGGGCTCCAACCATATCAAGTGTGCATCCTTGGTCGTGAAGCGAAGCACTTTGCTCTCCAATGATGGACAGTACCTTGGTCCTTTCACAGTCTCACGAATGTGGATGCTCTTGTCCAAGTTTTGACGTATAATGTCGTGAGAAGCCGGATTCGTCTGCGTGCTCCAACAGTCGAGTTGTTGGTCTACAGTCACGCGCTTGTTTAAGTAGGAGAAGGGAGTAGGAACATCATCGCCGGGTTGTACTTGCAGTTTATCGAATTCTATTGTCCTTTTATCTAGACGAGGAGGCGTGCCTGTTTTTAACCTTCCAAGTTTGAAGCCGGCCTCTTTCAGAGAGTTGGAGAGGCCGAAGGTTGCTGCTTCGCCCATACGGCCAGATGGGTAGGCTTCCAGACCGATGTGGATTTCGCCACCCAAGAAGGTACCAGTCGTTATCACGACACGCTCAGTGTTGACGATCTCACCAGACTCCAGCCGAACACCAATGATCTTTCCATACTTTCCGTCGACAACAGCCTCAGGCGATCGATCAACGATGATGTCGGCTACCTTTCCTTCCTTGATTTGCAAACCAGCATATTGTGTCATCTCTTCGCGCATGTGCTTCTTGTACAACCCTCGATCAATTTGCGCTCTTGGACCCCAAACTGCCGGTCCCTTCTTCCTGTTGAGCACTCGGAACTGGACGCCAGCCCTGTCCGTGATGCGTCCAACCAGGCCGTCCAGCGCATCAATCTCCCGCATCATCGTGCCCTTCCCAATGCCACCAAAGGAGGGGTTGCAGCTGCATACTCCCAGATTGTCAAACGACGGCGTGACCAGCATCGTACGAGCACCAGTCCGTGCTGCCGCCGCCGAAGCCTCGCATCCAGCATGGCCACCGCCAATAACCACTACGTCCACGGGAGGTGTTCCAGAAACGTGAGGAGTATCGACAACGGTGGCGAAGCGTCTCCTGAGCACCGCCGCCGACCGCACGCGAGGTGCGTGACCCCAGAGCACCTGCGCTCGGGCAGAGAATGCGAGTGGCATGTTGTTGCTCCAAAGAACATCCATTGCACTCGCGCCGGCAACGACACTCAATGCGGAGGAAATCGGGGGTGCCGGATTTGGCAACAGCAAAAAGAAGCCTCGGTCCGTGCTTTCTTTGAGCTTCGCACATGCAACTTGTTCAAGTCGTGTGCTTACATGTGTTGGTTTACAACTCCGCCTGGACGCTATCCCAGGACTAGAGAGTTGGTGATGCAGGTGAATAATGCTTGAGTTGTTCCGCATTGCAAGTCTCCTACTTCTAGCGAGCACAGGCTATGCCACTTCTTCAGATGGAGAGGCCAGCGGGACTGAGACAGCGACAGTATCGACAACGGACACATCGACGGTGGTGCCAGCAAGATCGACTTCCTTTGTGAGCGTCGTGCTGAATTCTCGACCTGGCAACTCGACGTGTAGGAGCGGCACTATCAACTACATCACCCACACATTACCACAGCAATGTCTCCGGGCGGATCGGATCCTCGCAAATGCAACTCAGATCCTGCCACCGGTAGCCAAAAACGTCACACGATCGGCAGAGCAGTCCCCAGCAGCAGTGAAATCGATTGAAAATGTCGACTTGCCGACTTTGGCTACAGTACTTCCAACCAAGCCCAGCAGCGTCCCGGTAGATTCTATTGAATCTCACACGTCAACTATCAGCCTTATAGCTGTTGCTACGACCATTTCCATTGTCCCCACATCCACAGAGGTAGCTTCAATACTACCGGCTGTCATCGAAGAACCGTCTTTGTTCGATTCTGCCTCTTTCCTCTCTTTCGAAGAGTGGAAGCAGCAGAATCTCGCCAAGACTGGTCAGTCTGCTGAGAATATTGGCCAAGAGCGCTCCCAAACTGGAGGAGACAGGCAGCGTCCGGGTATCAACAATGCTCTTGATACGCTGGGCGAGGATAGCGAGATTGACTTGGACTTTGCCGGATTTGGCAATGCTGCGGCAGCAGGCGGCTCGCCAAGCGATGGCAGCCATACAGCTGCCTCAAAATCAGATGGTACACAGAGTCCGATGGGCAGTCATTCGAGTCCTCCCACAGCAAAGCTGAGGTCGAGAGATGCAGGCAAGACGTGCAAAGAGCGGACGAACTACGCATCGTTCGATTGCGCGGCTACTGTCATGAAGCAGAATTCCGAGTGCAAGCACTCTTCTTCTATTCTCGTCGAAAACAAGGACAGCTATATGCTGAACAAGTGCGCGGCAAGCAACAAATTCTTCATTGTCGAATTATGCAACGACATACACATTGATACGATCGTCCTTGCGAATTACGAGTTCTTCTCCAGCATCTTCCGACACTTTCGCGTGTCAGTATCTGATCGCTATCCCGTCAAGGCAGACAAGTGGAAGGATCTGGGTACCTTCGAGGCTCGCAACACACGAGAGGTGCAAGCGTTTCTGGTCGAGGAGCCACAGATCTGGGCACGATATTTGCGCATCGAATTTCTGACGCACTATGGATCCGAGTACTACTGTCCGGTCAGCCTTCTTCGAGTACATGGGAGAACCATGATGCAAGAGTTCAGGCAAGAAGAGGAGATGGCTCGAGGCGAGGTTGCTGATGAAGAGCTGGTCTTGGAATCATCAGCTGTTGGGCTCGCAGAGCACCAAGAACCACTGACCGCTACTGACGAAGCCATAAAGCCTACAATCCAGGCCATACCGTCCATCGATGGATCTAGCAAATCGATCTCGGAGAGAGCCACTGCACCAATCAGTCCAGCTGCCATAAATTCGACATCGACATCGCCGTTGCTCGAACCTGAAATTTCGACAAGTCCTTCTCCGTCTCTACCTGATCTGACGTGCGCCCCATCTCAGACGCTAGCATCAGATGCCTGGTCTAATATCTCGACTGTACCCAGAACGCCAAGTCTCGAATCCAACAAATTCGATCAACAGACCAGCAGCGGCTCATCGCTGACCTCGTCGTCTACGTCTTCAGCGACAATCTCATCGCAGCCCAAGTCACCGCTCTCGCCTGCGGCTCAGCCAACTACAAACTCATCGGTAGCCGCAATCAATGCCACCTCGACAGTTACCTCCAGTCTCGGACATCTTAACGCAAGCGTCGTGCCTGTAAGCCTCGCCAGCTCTCGAAATGTCACCAGCAGCATATCGACCGGAGCATCCATCGCAGCCAGCGCTTCGTCAAACAGCACAAGGAGCACATCAACGGCATCCCCAGCGCCTCAAGCATCATCACAAGAATCTTTCTTTAAATCCATATCGAAGCGTCTCCAGCAACTCGAAAGCAACAGTACCTTGAGTCTACAATACATCGAACAACAGTCTCGTACTCTCCGCGATGCGTTCAACAAGGTCGAGAAACGGCAAATTTCAGCTACGACGACGTTCCTCGCACAGCTCAACGAAACGGTGATGACTGAGCTGCATGGCTTCAGACAAGCATACGACCAGCTTTGGCAAGGTACGGTCATCGAGCTTGAGGGGCAACGTGAGCAGTACCAACGCGAGATGCTGGCGCTGAGCTCACGCTTGACGCTCGTGGCCGACGAGCTGGTCTGGCAGAAGCGCATGGGCATCGTGCAGTCTACTCTGCTTCTCGTGTGTCTTGGTCTTGTGCTGTTCGCTCGCCAAGGCAATACAGGGTACATGGAATCAACCTTGGCGCAGCAGCTGATGAGCAGATCGCAGGCTGCAATACGCTCAGTCTGGGAAAGCGATCCCAATAGTCCGTCATCACCAACAAGCCGGAGTCCGGTCAGCATCTTCCGTCGCAAGATATGGAGGAGTAGTACTGAGCCTAACGGTGCGATCAGTATGGACGATGAGACGAGACATGTGACCGGGAAGGAAACTTCGGGAGTGCGATTCGAGCAAACCACAACTGTAGACGCAACACCACCTGGTGATGACGATGAAGGTGATGACTATAGCGAGACGGTGAGCGAAGGCTTGTCGCGGACGCAGAGTAGCCCGCCGGCACCGGACAGAGGGCTCAAGCGGCCACGAAGCTTAGATCAAGGAAGTCGGAGTGTTAGTCCAAGGCCTCCTGATACATAAAGCATAACGACAAGTCTGCTATTCAGTCCTCTTCGTTCCCTTTGAACTCAGTCTCATGTTTACGCACTAGTGCGCACCGATTGGAAGCCGGAAGTGTCCTCTTCCTGCTGCCACTTTCATTCATTACTATCGTGGCTCATCTCGTTCACCTGCCCATTCCCATTCTGATCCCTTGCGCGCCTAACGCCTATTTTTGAGGGTATCATAACCTTGCGTGCTCTCATTGCATCTCGTCCAGTCTCTGCATCTAATCACTGCTGCAGCACCCACGGCATCCACAGCTGACGCACTCAATCTCCTGGTCCTCCTTCAACTGCTTGCGCGGCACGCGACATACGCATGTGCTGTTGAAGTTTGTCTCCTTGGTCTGGATACACCGTAGGCAACACAACTACATCATAAATTAGTATATTACGACAGACTGCGAGACCTGGCTGTACACACCTTCTCATAACCCTGCTTCTTCCACTTGGCAATCAGATTTGCGTCAGCATATCCATTTTTCAACAGCCAATCGTATAGCTGCTTGGTGATTGCCTCCTTCTCATAGTATAATTCGTAGATATATCGAGAGCCTGAAATGCGATACAGTCAGTACACCTCCACGCATGCCCGTGCAACCGCTTCAAGGTCAAAGAGAAGGGCCTCTCACCTTAGCGGTCCAGGCGGTTCTTCACGCTCCAAGCCCAATATACGTACGCTGATGCGTGATCTGGAAGATGGGCCACTGCATCTCGTGCTTCTTGCGACCCTCGTGGCTCGCATTTTCCGCATCCTTCATTTTGTTGGAGAACTCGAGAAGTGTGTCCTCGATGTCGTCAAAGCCGTCTGGCGGAGGCTTGCGCGTCTTTGCGCTCCGGATTGCAGGCATGATTGAGACCTTTGTGTATGCTTTCAGTCGCAAGGTTAGTGAGTGTCTCGAGAGTATGTACGAGAGGTGAAGCGCGGGGCAAATTCGGGAGTGAGCTTGTCTGCCAAAACTGACGCTCGCTTCTGTCACTCGACGTAGTAATGTGAATGGATCACGATGATAAATTATTGCAGAATCAGCTCACTTCTACAAAGTTCTGAAAGCCTCTCTACCTTTTGATACCGAATAGTGACCCTCGACATTCCGTTGCCAGGAGAGCCAGCGATTCGCAACGCTCGAGTCGAAAGTCGAAAGCCACGCCAACCATTTCGTCAACTCTGCTCGCAAGCTTCCACGCGCCTCACTTCAGCATCAAACACCAACATCTTCCTCCAACCTCTCCTCAACATTCAGCGCAAACATGGCGGACACTGATACGCGACGCGACTATGGTGGCGGTGGAGGCTTCCGACAGAACGGTGGAGGTGGTAGAGGTGGCTACGGCAATAAAAGGAAGCGAGGAAGAGGTATCACTTTGCACCGCGATTATCATTGAGCGCATACTAACGACTTGACACCAGAGGACGACGACTTCGAGCAGGGGCGACCCGACCGGCGACCTCGCCACTCCGAGCCACCACCTGGAACACGATTGAGACGAGGTAAGCTTGTGACCCCTTAGATTGAAGTCCAACGGCTAAGTCTGCATCGTGCAGCCCTCCTCGAGATCGGAGACGATCCACTTCGGCTACCGCAAGAGGTTGCGCAGAACGCTGCCAAGCTTGCCGCAGAGAACTACGAGGATGAGTTCGTGCGCGACACCTTCAGTACCATCGCGCTAAAGCTGGCTGTCGAGCAGCCCTTCAAGATTCCTATTATCGCCGGTGTCATACAGTATGCGAATGCAGAGAATAGTGAGGTGGCGAAGGATGTCATTAGCAAAGCTGGACCGCAGCTGCAAGAATATTTGGACGCTGGACAATGGCGCGAGTTCAAGCTCATGCTCAGACTCGTCGCATGCCTGAGCCCGCTGTACGAGGAGGATGGTGTGCTACCTATGCTGGATGAGCTGTTCAATCGAGCGGTTGATCTGCAGACAGCCACTCCGGAAGACACAGTCGGACTCGAGCTGGTCAAGATCATTCTTCTAACCATCCCATACCTTCTTGCCGCCAACCCGGATGCTGCACTACAGCAAGCCACGAGCGTTTTCCTCGAAAGGACGGAAATCATTGCTTCTGCGCCAAACCCGCTTGAGCCACTTGTGGATCCTTACCCCGACAACAATGCCCAGGACGAACGGCCGATGGCTTGCTCCAGCGTCATATCACTTCTACAACTTCAGCTGCGAGACGAGGAGAGTAACGGATGGCCGCTGAAATGTATACCGCGAGTGTACGATCCCAATTTCAAGCAGGTCGATCCAAACAGCGATGCGACGGAGGAAGCGAACGGCAATGGCGAAACGAAGGAGCCAACGAAGCATTCTTTCCCCTCTATCGTTGTTCCAGCGACGATCAATCCTGGACTCAAAGCCCTCTTCCCTGACCTGTACTTCTCCCTCTTCGCCGATCAGGAGATCGAATCGGTGCCATCGACTACTAGCATCGCCGCCTGCGTCATTCGCGACGCCATCCTCGACACGGTTAACATCCTCGACTTCAATCGCAACGCCACTGCCCGCTTCCTGAACGACATCGACTGCTACTGGTCACCCGACACCTTCGTCAAGCGAGCGACGGCCTTTGACAAGCTTCGTGACATGCCCGCAGGAAAGCCTACATGGAAACCTGAGGATGTCATCATAGACGCCATCTTTTCACAGATCTTCCAGTTGCCGACTCCGGAGCACAGATTGGTGTACTACCACTCGCTGATCACGGAGTCCTGCAAGATTTCGCCCGGCGCTATCGCACCCAGCTTAGGGCGAGCGATTCGCTTCCTGTTCCGCGCCGTTGACTCGATGGACATGGAGCTGATGTATAGGTTCATGGACTGGTTCGGCCACCATTTGAGCAACTTTGAGTTCAGGTGGAAGTGGGCTGAGTGGTGAGTCTTCGTATTGTGGTAATTTTCACGTGCATGTTTAATGTGTTTGCAGGATTCCTGAGCTGGAATTGTCTACGCTTTCGCCGAAGAAAGCATTCATTATCGGGACTTTGGAGAAGGAAATCCAGCTTTCCTTCGCAAAACGCGTGCGCGACACGCTGCCTACCGACTACCATCCTCTCATCCCGGCCAGCAAGGAGAACGAAGTACCACAATTCAAGTACAACGACGACACCGTCCCGTACGCGAAAGAAGGCCGCGAGGTGCTGCTTATGCTCCGAAAGAAGTCTGCAGAAGAAGACATCCAGACTGTACTCACCGCCGTGCAGGAACAAGCGACCGCTCATGGCGTTCACGATCCCCTGGTTCCAAGCACCGACATCTACATGACCTCCATCCTCTCGATCGGCTCAAAGTCCTTATCTCACGTGCTCTCCACTATCGACCGCTGCAAGGATAGACTCCTGGCCGTTGGCAGCCAGTCGGAGCTCGCACGTCGCCAGATCATCACCTCTGTCGTGGACTTTTGGGCTGATCATCCCGGAACTGCAGTCAACATCGTGGACAAGCTTTTGAACTACACCATCGTGACGCCCATGGCTGTCGTTCAATGGGCGCTACAGGATCGCATCGATCGTGGCCGGGCGCTGGCAAGTCTGCAAACCTACGAGCTGGTGTCGATCACGATGTTCAAGGTCACCAATCGCGTGCGGCAGGTTCTGCGTGAGCGCAACAACATGAATCTGCCGTACGAGCAGCGTCAGCAGATCGATGATGCGCTGCCGCGCGAACGCCAAGGCATGCGGGATCTCTTCGCGGCGATCGAGGATGCTGTGGCGGTGGTTGCGGCAGGCGCGCAGGATGAGATGGTGGAGCGGTATGATGATGGTAGTGCCGAAGAGGAGACTGTGAAGATGTGGGGTCAGAAGTGGTTGCGGGTATGGCGACGGAAGGCCGCAGTCGAGGAGGCAGTGGTTGGAGAGGCGAACATTGGCCCACTCGAGGAGCCAGTGCCAGAAGCCGTGGTGGAAGAAGATGGAGACATGGATCAAGTTTCTTAGGTTACATGAATGCTGTGCATTGAATGCCCTACCAATCCGTTGCAATGGATAGCGCTGAGCGTAAAGTGTCTTGCACAACACATACTGCGATCACAGACCTTCACAATAATAAGGAGAGAGCCTGGCCTGCTCTCGGAATGCTGCGAGGGTGGTCAACGTCGGCTCTCAGTCGGTTGAGGACCATGCAAATGATTTGGCAAGTTCACCAGACTCTGATCACACGACGCTATGGCGATAGTGCGCCGAGGGAAATCAGATGGCTTCTCCGGCAGACTGGCAGAACATCACAACTCGACAGGCCGCCTCCGCTGCTCGACGTTGGAGCAGTCACCGAGGCACTTTGTTGTATCTTCTTGGGTATACGCTCTGGACAAGTCCGTAGTCCAACCGAAGTCGACCTTCGCGGGCTACAGCTTCGTGGCGGATCAGATCATGGCCCCTCGTGGAAGACTTGAGCGACTGGAGTACGTGCCTCGGCGTTGATGAACCGTGGCAATAGTCATCATTGGGGGCTCTTGGCGAGAGCCGATTGTGCAAATTCTCCTTCTAGATCCTCCAGCCGAATCATCGTCCACTTATGAGCTACAATAGCAACTGAGACCTAGTATCACCATACCATCATCAGGTAGGGCATCGTGGCGGCTGTACCGTGTCGCGTGACGTCGGAGCATTAACCACAGCCACATCGCTGCTCAGTTCCCGTCTTGTGTGAAAAGTACCAGCCTTGGCATAAACGATGAGCGTAATACCTGCGAACACAAGACATGTCAAATAGTAACACCGACTGTCTTCTACTACTGTATCGTGGCGCTTGTCATGCGTTCGTTCGCCAAGCCGTGTTTCTCTTGCTATACGCATACCGTAGACCTGTGCCGCCCCATCGCCTCCGGAAGAGCCTCCGTGAGTAAGTGGAGTGCAATAGTATCGTAGGGTCGCATTGCAGCTGCCTTACCAGAGATCACTGGCGGTCCAGACGTGATGAGACGTGATATCTCGTGTTCGTGCGACTGCGTTGGCTTGCGGTCGTGCTGGAAGACAGCTACCACCGGGAATACGCTGCTGAGAGCGATTGCTGCGCCTTTGGCAGTGCGAAACGCCGAGGAAATTCGTGGCGGTGCTGGTGCTGAACCGGGCTCCGAGGAGAATCCTTCGCGATCGGTACTTACCGTTGCCAGACAAGATGAGCAACTGGGGCGATTGGCCGCCTTGACGAGATCTGCGGTCGTGGGTCAAGGCTCTGCATTGCCCTGTCCTGGGGTCACCTGGCGAGATCGCAGTCGCAGAAGATATTCTGACCAGGCAGCATGTAGCAACCGCAGGAACACCGGCAAAGCCTGATCTATGACGCCCATTGCCCCGGAGTTTCAGCAGCGCAAGCTGCTGTGACAGGCGCGCAGCACGTTGCGGCGTTTTACGGAAGGGCGTCCAGAGTTCGAGGACGCCGCGTGCCGCGGAAGGTTGCAGAGTCTGCCCGCAAAGCATCCGGCTACAGCTGCAGATTTGGCGCGAAGAGCTCAAAGTCGTTGCTCAGACCACGAATGACAGTCCGTTCAGGCCGCCTGGGCATGCGGGCTCACTAGTCATGTCCGACCGCGTCCCTGGCTCCCTGCTCCACGATGAGCAGCTGGCCTGCGCGACGTCCGCGCTTGTCCTCTTCGCTATCGAAGGGTCGAACGCTAGGAGAAAGAGGCCGAGGCCCTGCCAGTGGTCGATGCAGATTCTGTCAGGTTTGCCAGTGTCCATGCTACGGTAGCTTGACGGCCACTACGCGTCTGTGGCTGCCGTACTGACTACTCGAAACAACATTCGCACGTTGAAACGCAGAAAGTCGCAGCAGCGCAAAAGGTACTTTAGACGACTGCTGACTCGCCAAGCCGGATATCGAGAGCAAGCAGCGCGACCCGGATCTGCGTTGCCGTTTGACCTGGTCGTGCACAAGGTTCGACCTCACATAGAAAACAACCACAGCACATCCCCCCGCAGCAGCTGCGAGATAGCATTGCGGGACGCCGAAAGCCAGTTGTCCGCCAAGTAACTCCCTGGACTTCCGCCTTCCTCCTACGACGAAGCGCAACGCCAAGTGAAGGTCGCTCGTGTGAAGCCAACGCGTCGTCGCTGGAGTGGTCATTCGGACCGAGCATATCTGAGCTGACGTCTCCGGTGAATTGGAATAATAAACAGGAGAGGGGCTGGACGTTGGTGAGTGCAACGGCTCGAGCCTTCCGGAAAGATCGACAGGGTAAGTCTATTGACACAGTCACATTGATTATGTCAAATATAGTTGCGCGGCGACTGATGGTGAACGAGTACTGAAATTCGTCAAACAGCGATCTCAACTTCGCGCATCAGCGGAGGCAAGTGGAGTCCCTCCCGTCAATCCTGCTGGCCGACTGGTCTGTGGCACAAGCCGCTAGTTGTCGCCAGTAGTGCCGGCAGCTTCGCACCTCTCGACGACGACCTCCTTCCAACTCCTTGTGAAAAGCTGGTCACCAGCACCTGCTCGTCTCTCACTGGACCGTCGCGCCCCTCAACAGTCTTCATTCGGTATGTTTTCACGAGACGAAGCTTCATATGTATTGCATTACATTATCGCTGACCTCTGGAGTAGACCCGCGCAGACCTCTAGTTCAGCGGAGCAAGCCGTTACCAATATCGCATCGATCCTGGTGTCATCCAACTCTATTATTCAAGACCAGGTACGAATCAAACTCTGTTGCTTTATGCTTAACCACTCCATCGTGACGCATGTCGCACGGATGCTCAAATTACGACCGTTCCCAGACAGCTTGATTGACTTCTGGCAAGATTCGCTCTTGTCAACCTTCACCCTATTCCTCCACGTCTGCAAGCAACCTTGAGCCTCTGTTGACTTTGACAGGACCTTAGAGTTACTGTATACCCTTACACCCTTCGACACGTTCACAACGCGACGCCTCTACGCTGAATCATAGCTGCTGTTGACGGCAGGACGACGGTCACAACTCTGAGTAGCTACGCAAGCCATCATCATCAACGGACGGCAGTACGCGATTGAATTCGCGAGTCTACAACAGGTAGAACCTCCCATCGACGGTTCACGACGCCATGAGTGGTGGTGGAGCGGGACCGCTGGTCCCAACCTTCCATGGCTTTGTACAGAACACTATGGATGGGCTGGTCCTGTTCGAGGCTTGCCTGAGTGGAAAGTTGCACCATGTGCCACGCCGACCTCACGACAGAGAGAGAAGCTCTCTTATCAAGAGCGGCAGCATCTTCATCTACGAAGAAAACGCGTCTGGCATCAAGAGGTGGACCGACGGTGTTGCCTGGAGTCCCAGTCGCATCCTTGGAAACTTCTTGATCTATCGCGAGCTTGAGAAGCCTTTTCCACCGGGTGAGAAAAAGCGCGCCATCAAGCGCAAGCGCGCAACTGCACCTGGCGAGCCTTATCCACGGCGAGACTCCGACGAGAGCAACGGCGTCGAGCTCAACACGCCGCTATCACCACCGGCGTCAAACACCGGCGAAGCAAAGCCAATTGAAACCCCTGGCACGGATCTGGAGAAGGACGCGGAGCGCGCCCTCATCGGGTCGCTGGTCGACAGTTATGGCTTTCGACCTGAAGGCCTAGTCAAGAAGACCATGAGTGTATCAGTCAATGGAATATCGCATCACATGGTGAGCTACTACAAAGTGGACGATGTCAAGAACAACCAGCTTCCAAGGCCATTGTCAGATCCGCGACTGGCAAACATCTCTGTACGTCCCGAGCTCTACCTCAAGCAGAATTTCAGGGCGCCGGTCGAAGAGACCGAGCAGTATGCAATCGACAGCAACATGAACGCTCATCCACATCCGATGTACTCATCTCTGGTTGGTGGCTACGGTGGTGTCCGACCTGGACAGTACATGGGACAGCCATATACCTCGCTGTATGGTATGCAAGCTACCACTGCCCCTGTGTATGGCGCAATGACGGGCACATCCTGGCCAACACAGCAAGCTCCCGGTGGAGCGGTCTCGTATGGACACCGGACATACAACGGCCAGCCGTATCCGACGAACAATTATTACCAGAACCAAGCAGGCACAAGTCCGAATCCGGCGGTGAAGACCGAGACCCAGCATACAGGCGCACAAGCCTCAGCGTACAATGCGCAATATGCGTCGAACTATGCGAGCATGCCACGTAATGACACTCAAACGACCATGATGCAGCCGCCATACCAAACACCGCAGCAAGCGGCGTCCTCTTTCGGCTCAATGAGCGCCCACAACGCCCGGTCTTCATACGGGACCATTATGAGCAGTCCTGCGAGCCATGGCCAATCTCAGCAAACGTACCCGAGTGCCTCATCGCAACAGTACCCTGTGCGCTCTCCAGCGCCGTCACATTCGATGCACAGCGCGCCGTCTGGTGGTGTTGCGCAGTCACCTCACACAGGTCTCGCGACTCCTCTTCCTGCAACGCACACCAATACTTCTGCCACCGATCCCCATATGTCGTACCGGAACGCACCCTACCCAGTGCAGGCTCCTCAGTCCAACCACGTCACGCCTGACATGAATGGCCTTTCCATCAACGGGAACTCTGGCTATGCCGCACAGGTCCAGAATGGGCATAGCTACCAGAACTATGACACGTCCACGCAGCCATACCGCGGGTCGATGAGCACTTCTGCGTCTGTCCAATACGGGCCGTAGGGTGGCGCGTCTAGGAAGGATCCCGCGGGTGCGTCGATGGAAGGGTCGCCCATTGGAAGAACCATCACCAAGAGAGAGTCACCAGATGTCGACGAAGTTTAGTTTACCACAGAGGTGTGGGACGAGTGGGATGAATGGTACGAGCGACAAGTGACAAGGCTTGCGCTAGCATTTGGAAGAAAGCATCGACGACGGGGGGATGTAAATGATTATGTACACGCATGAGGAGGATCACGGCCGGGTCACAGCACGGCCACGAAATAATGGAAGAGGTGGACGGGGAGGCGAGGCGTGAGGTTTTGGCGTACAGGTACGGGGGGGGGGGTTCTTTGCGGGGCCTTTGATGTCCTAATGTAACCGCAAGGCGTTGATCGGTTGTTTGGGGAGACATGATACAACAACGAATGGGCGGCGGCGAACATTGCACATGAGCATGTACTACTACCATTCGATATGGGCGGATGCATTGCAGCGAAGAGACAGTGTATTGGGAATAGTTTAGAGAGCCATTTAAGTGGCTTACTGGTGCTTGCTTCGATATACAGGTTGCATCGTCTTCTTCTGCTGACGGCAACGATTGATGTACTACTCATTGTTACCACCTTCTCATTCTCATCCCAATCTCTCCAAAGTGAGGAAATGTCGTCGTCAACGGCCAAAGCACAGCCTTCTTGCTAGTGGTCGATCCCGTAAAAGTGTCCCACGCACCTGGATCCGTGGGGCGGGCCTAGACGCCGCGATCGTCAAATCCAATATAATATATCGGGTAAGCTACTGCAAGAGTAGCGCAGGACAGGGATTCGCGAGAGCATAATAGCAACATCCTAAAGCGGCCAACCGGCCAAGCTGTTTCAGTCGTGGGCTGTGACCTGTGGCGTCTCATCGATGATCAGCGTTGCAAACATACCGCGGCATGGCAACGACGGGGTCTGAAGGCCCAGATGAGTGCGTGTGTCATGAGTCGCATGTCCATAGGCCCAGACCAGGTGTGGTCTCGCTGCAAGTCGGCGGACCTTCGTTCCAAGTTGGCGGCGACATGCGGGGTTCTGCAAGGGTCACGGCAGGTTCCAACATCACCTCTCCAAGCAAGAACATGGACGGCGGACCATGGCGACTATCGGACTTCGCTGGTCCTCACGTCTCGCCAGCCACGGCAGCTGCACACACTTGAGGTCACGCGTGCTTAGAAGCTCATTTCCACACCCTCTCTCGACGACGAAAAGGGGTGGTCCCATTCAGCTCCGCAGGCCAAGAATCAATCTCAGCTTGTAAGAATGTCATCACATCCGAATAAATTAGCTCCTGACGTGTGGCCACAGCACCTGGCCCGATGCTCAATCACGATCCTATGCAAGTACACCAGAGAAACCGGATTCTGCCACAGCCACGGGGTCTGCTGCCTCTGAACGGGTAAGTCCAAGCAGTCCTACCGTACATGTGTCACGAGCTCGCAGTCTCCGCGGACCTTTTCAAAGTACCGCGGCTCGCCAGCACAATACTCCATCCGGGCATGGAGACGACCAATGTAACGGCGGGAAGACATGTTCTTGTACTATCATGGCTGTCCAGCCGCCTCATCGCAACAACATGCAACCACACCATGAAGTGAGGCAAACTCGGAGACTATAGGCTTGCCACCATCACGTCTCGCCATGCCAGATCCATGCGTCGTGGTCGATCTCGCACGAAACCACGCATTGTGTCTCATGTGCTCAACCAAATGACGAGTCTGGAGTTTGGCAGCCATCTCAACAACCGCTCAATGCAGGTTCGAGAACGCGCGAGGAAGACTGACGGCTGTCAAGCTGATCGATGTAGCGATCGGTCTGCACTTCGCGATTGAAAATCGTGTTGAGACGTGATGGTGGTGACTGTGCGTGCGGAAGGCTCAGAACCTCAGACTGTGTTCTGACTGATACCCGTCTTGACTTCATCGCCTTTTCGATCTCGGCGAACACGTCTGCGGGTTCGCATGCGCTGAATTTGTCTTGTGTGCCCAAGCTGATGATTCCTATTCGACAGCCCGGAACATCAAAACCTGTAGCTCGGACTCTCGAAGCTGCCCAGGAACGTACCAAGGCGGTGACCCAAAAAGTACGCTCGTCAATTACCGGTCTCACACCACGGGAACAGATCTACAACCTTCCTAATCTCTTGACCGTCTCTCGACTTGTTGCAGCTCCAGTCACGGCATACCTGCTGGTGCACGACCAATACACATGGGCGCTTGCGCTCTTTGCGTACGCCGGAATAACAGATCTCGTCGATGGCTGGCTTGCGCGGCGATGGAAGCTGCAGACAGTTGCGGGCAGCGTGATGGATCCGATGGCCGATAAAGCGTTGATGATTATCTTGACGGTGACGTTGGCCGTCAAAGGTGCATTGCCGCTATACCTTGCGACGCTGATACTGGGTCGAGATGCATCGCTTGCCATTGCCGCGATATACTATCGCTACGCCTCTTTACCAGCACCGAAAACGTTCATGCGATATTGGGACTTTACGCTACCGTCCGCGGAGGTCCATCCGACCACGGTCTCAAAGTACAACACCTTCCTGCAGCTTATGCTGATTGGCTCGACACTGGCACTGCCAGTCGTCACAGCCAGTGGGCACACTGTTAGCGCGTTGCAGGGAATGGATCTGCATCAAGCAATGACATACTTTCAATGGCTTGTCGCAGGAACGACAGCCTGGAGTGGTCTGAGCTACGCTTTCTTGAAGAACGCTGTTACCATCATGGGCACGAACGAGGAGCTCAAGGCCAAGCAGGGCGCGAGAGGCAGAGCAATCATTGGTGTCACCTTTGGGAATGTAGTGGCTGCAGCAACGTATTTTGGCCTGACCGCAGAAGAAGAGGAACTGGAGCGGCAGCCGAAGGTGGATTTGGTTGCGTTTTAGCGTGTAAGAATACATCTGTAATTATATCCCAGCTGACCAACAGATCTACCGTCACCTGGCTCAGAGACGTATAAAAATACGTATGTGCGTGTTCGCAGGAACCAAGAGATAGTCCTGTCAGCGCTCACATTATGAGAGTGAGGCCAGGTAAGGCTGCCGAGGAAAACGTCTGTTGGGACTCACGCGGGTCTCCGCATCCAGAGCTATAGGCGAATTCTACTACCACGGCTGAGGCAGTCATGGACAGGAGTCCCAAAATATCAAGCTGAGAGCCACAGATAGGCAGCGTCACTCAGAAGTCCGAAAGTGTCTGCTCGGGGAGACGCAAGCCAGGCGAGGTACGCTTGCAGGGAGTGGTCCATACCAGTATCGCGTGTTAGGGTGATACTGGTTAGTATGCTGGAGCGTCGTGGGCATACCTAACAAAGCCAAGCATAGCACAGTCCCGCCACGCGGCTGTCCAGAGCACCAGAGGCTTACATCTTAGACGGCACAGAGTCGGAGTTAGAAGGAGGAGAAAGTCTGGCGCATCTAATGCGTGCTTGGTAAAAGGAGGAATTATGGTATGTTGCCTTACAAGCCCGCGATGAAACATCAACTCGAGCTCGAGACCGACAGTGAGACATGTTTCGCTCCAAAAGCTACCTTACTTCTGAAACATCATATGGCCTCGCCATAATGCATTACTGCTTTGCGGTGTATACGGGCATGGTGTGATGGAAGAAGAGCTCTGTGGTGAAGCAAGAGAAGGCTGATGTGTTCTGTAGAGACCGACTAATGTTGCCCGTTGCAGGGTTTGCGAGTGCATTGTCTTAGAGTCGCTCAAGGACACCAGGAAGGTGGTGAGATGTACGGCAATATGATCTGGCTTGTTTGGCGAACGGGCAACATTGACGGGTAATGGATGCGAGGGGTATCCATTACCGCGGATCCCACGTCTCGCATAGGCTGGTAACGGCGGTCAAGATGGTATTTGAACAACGCATGTTCGACGAATAGCAAAGTGTTACCAGTGGCTTCTTCGACCTCCGGCAGCATTGAGTCAAGCCACTGGTCGTTCAACGCTCGGCATAATCGGCTAGGGTGTGCAAAGAAGCACCAGGAGAACACTCCAGCAATGTGTCTCGTCTTCCACGATAAGCGGAAATCGAAGTGGAATGTGTGCGGCTCAGCACAGGTACGACGTGAAGCAGTGCGGACACGACAAGACCCACGACCAAGGAGACGGCCAATACCTATCAGATCAGCGCATCGAGGGTTTTATGAATACCTTGATGGACAACCTTGATGGGCTATCCACATATCATTTCGATTGCATATTTATTACGGCCACTTCACAGCATCCCTCCCAACACATAATGTGTGGCAGTGTTGGCTGAATAACTGACAGATGCAGACTTTCAGCAGCGTACCACGGACCGAACTCGCGAATTCAATTGCCAGTGGAGGACCTACAGCACTTCAAGAGCTACGACTAGGCGCGAACCACAGGATAACTACACATCCTAGCACGTCAACTTGCCCAATTTTTGGTAACAGGGCTAAAGTGCCAAGCAAGTTTCAACACTGCTGCATCCGAGGACAGCAGACTCGGTGGCGAACGAAGCACTCCGGCCAACGCCTATCAGATAAGCGCATCGAAGCATGCCGCCAAGCAAAATTTACACACGCTTCATGCGAAGAGCCGCAGCCTTGTTACATCCATCGTCACAGAAGCTGTTCTGAGCACTTTGATTGGCTGCCGGAAGAAATGTTATGCAGATCATCTGGACCTGCATCATGCTAATCAAGCTTTAGGAAGGTCGGGTTGCGTTGATCCAACTTCACTGGAGCCTCAATGCAAGAACGAATTTGCTTTGTGGTCGGCGTTACCGAGGAGTGGTATATGTGAAGGCTAAGTACATATCCGTTCCACTTTCTCTCACGTTTCGTTCTCTACAAAACCTCCAAACCCTCACGATGTATACAACTCTACTAGCAGCAGCATTCGCCCTCCGCGGCGCCAACGCCTGGGGCACCCTCGGCCACGAAACCGTGGCTTTCATCGCACAACACTACGTCACCAACCACACCGCAGCCTGGGCACAATCTATCCTCTCCAACGACTCGGCTTCCTACCTCGCAGGCGTAGCAACATGGGCGGATAGCTACCGTTACACCGCCGAGGGCAAGTTCTCTGCGCCGTTCCATTACATCGATGCCGAGGACTCCCCACCCACAAGCTGCAATGTCGATTTCGAGCGAGACTGCGGAAGCGAAGGTTGTGTCGTGAGCGCGATCGCCAATTACACTACCCGTGTGCAGGCTGCCAATGTGTCAGCAGAGCAAAGGGATTATGCCTTGAGGTTCTTGGTGCACTTCATCGGCGACATTACGCAGCCTCTTCACGACGAGGCGCTGGAGGTCGGCGGCAACGACATCGATGTCACTTTCAACGGTACGGCTACCAACCTCCACCATATCTGGGACACCAACATGCCTGAGGAGCTTCGTGGGGGCTACAGTCTCAAGGACGCTGCAGCATGGGCGGTCAACCTGACGGCGGAGATCGATTCAGGGGTCTACCAGAACCAAACCGCTTCATGGGTGGCTGGATTGGACGTCAACGACGCTAAAGCCACTGCTCTGAGCTGGGCTACCGACGCTAATGCGTTTGTCTGCTCGGTCGTGCTCCCCGATGGGGAGGCAGCGATTAACGGCACCGAGACTTACCCGGCGTACTACGATAGTGCTATCGGTACGATTGAGGTACAGATTGCGAAGGCTGGTGTGCGCTTGGCGGCTTGGTTGGATGCTCTTGCGGCTGGGAACAAGACTGTTGCGCACGCGTATGCTGGTCGCAGGAGTCTTTCAGTGGATGTCAGTGGAAGGGAGTTATTGCCTGAGCCGAGGGAGTTGAGTGTGGCGAAGTTGAAGAGGGCGGCTATTGGGTGGGGGTGTGGCCATCAGCATTGAGTGGCAAGTTTGTGCTGATATGAGGTAACTCGATAGATGATAGAGACGAGGTATGGATTGTACGAATAGCAGTGCGAGCAAGCTCAAGCGGTGTATGTGTATGTGCGCGAACTGGCCGAGTCGACGGTCTTTCTAGATGACGACTGTCTCTCCCACATCGCACAGCCCAACTCCTTCTTTAGTAGTATTTATCGACGAACCTTCGCCCTCGACACCGCCACCACGCCATATGCCCTCCTTCTCCGCCGCTGCTCGCCATCTCCGCGGCGGATCACGCACGTCCTCGTACTGCCCACTGAGCCCTCCTCTTACAGTCCCATAATGCATGCCAAGGCTCAACTTCGACTTCACCTCCTTGTGAATATGTATCGACTGCTCCGGCGTCGCATGAACACCTCCCATAAACGCATATGGCGTCATCAACCCAATTGGTAGCATCGACAGATCGAAGGGACCTAGTGTCTCACCGATATCCACGAATGCTGGACATGGCGCTGGGGTGTCTTTGGCCTGATAAGCAGTGTCCCCTGCAAAGTAAACCTTCTTACCGCCCGCTTCGAGAGTCCAGCCACACCACAATGTGTGACCCATGTTGAGCACATGGCGACCGGAGAAGTGCTGGGTAGGACAGCAGGTCATCTTGACGCTGCCGAACTCAGCGCTCTCCAGCTCGAAATTATCCCACCAGTCTGCATCCGTCACCTCGTCTGAACTGCAGCCTAGGTGCTCCATAAACCAGTGCTTGTTGTTGAGTCCAGCGATGAAGTGTACCTTGCCTTTCCGCTTTTTGTAAATGTGCTGGACTGTGGCGAAGTCGAGGTGGTCGTAGTGATCGTGGGATATGCAAACGATATCGACGTCAGGCAGCTCATCCAACGTACATGGCGGCGGTGTATATCGCTTGGGGCCAAGAAATTGCACCGGACTTGTTCGTTCTGAGAAGACCGGATCGCAGAGTATTCGAAGACCACGCTCTGCTCCGTTGACAGCCGGCATTTCTATCAGGAAAGATGCGTGGCCGATGAACGTTGCTTTCAGTCGATCATTCTTGCCCACACCCCAGTCTGGTTTGCGGACTTTGACCAGTTCATCAGATCGTGTTCCATTTGGTCCTTGTGGTACTGGGACAAAGTTTCGTTCACTGCCAAATCGTGCGTTGAAAGCGGCAAGTGGGCCATTTTTCTGTCCAACCGAAGGCCATGGACTCCGGAAACTCGTTGGCGGGTTGCCAACGTGATGCTCTTTCGTTTGTCCCGCTGCTGGCGGTCGTGGCGGCAGTGCCTTGGCAGTTACTGTCGACACCATCCTGGCTCCTAAGATGGTGTGCAGTCCCTGTACTCCCAGCTGCCGTTTGAAGATCTGGTGCGGCGGCATGTGTACTACTGCAGGTTTATGTACTGTTTGTTGACATGACGCGCACGTTCTACGCCCGAGAGAGCGGACGAAACTAGAACCGATTGCGAGAAGCTGTACGGTACGATTGCGTCTCAACAACACTGATGTCGCTATTGCAGAGACAGACACGTCCCCGTTGCCGAAGCTATCTTGCTTTCGAGATGTTGTGCTTGTTGTTTGCAATGTTTTGATTCTGTCTTCGAAGCAAAAGCGCGCCTTCCTATTTGGCGCTACCTCCGAAAGCGGCTAAACACGGGAGTCTCCGTCATCTGTGCGGACTCCACTTTCTTCCAACGTACCAACGATAAGAACATCGCAAGTCCACGACATGATCGTGCAACACCGAGCAGGACCGACAACTCGGTCAAGTGTACTGCGCAGATACAGACTCCTCACGAGGCGCTTTACAGGTCTTCCAAAGCGGTGTGTCTGGGTAGGTTACGGTGGCTCGCCGCCACGCCTTCATCGTGCCTCGGACAGATCGACAGGCACCTCCACTCGCCAGGATGCTTCTATCGCACATCTCCTTCCGCTCTGAGCAAGGCGCAAATGTTGGCCGCATAGTCCCATACGACATACTTTGCATAGTCCCATTCGAGCCCTGTCGTGTGCTCATGGCGTGCATACCACCTGCTTCTTATGCTGCTGATCATCCTGGTCGCGCATGTACGATAGACATAGCGCCATATGCTAGCCAGGCACGAAGGGACGGCACGTCATGGAGAGGTCGTATGTTGTCAACCATAAGTATCTGGTATCTCTGTTGGCAAGCAGTTCGGTCTCCCTCTCACTTCTTAGCTCCTCAGGCTCTTATTCTCGACGATCTGGTATTGTCCACAATTGGCATTTAGGAGAGCGTCCTGCAGCTGCACCAGATCACGCGCCGATATGCGATCGTTTCCGTTGATCGCTGCTCTGGCAAATTGCGCCTACGCTGCGCCACCTCAATGGCATTTTGACAAGCATTCTCACCCAGGCTGGTAAGTCGCCATCCATTCTCTCTATACTTTCCACCTTGCCAGAGCATGGTTTCCAGAGCCTATCGCGCAACCTCGAAGCCTACAACGACGACTATCAACTTCAAGCAGCGGATTGGCAGTTATACATCTCTGGGCCCTCGACCACCTTAGGGTTGCTGCACTGGGCTTTGATCGTTTGGCTGCAACTGGCAGTCTCGAGAACCCAACACTTGTCTTCGATTGAACTGTCCTGCGGTCATAAACAGATCGCCATGCTAATAGTTTGAAGGTCGGAGCCTAGTGTATACACACCAAAGCAGCCAAAGCCTACTTGGCCATATGGGCATTCGTACCCGTCCTACCCACATTCTGCGTCGCCGTCGGCAACGAGCGTTCCATCGGTATCGGCAACGGTATCTAGCAGTCCATCAACCAGCAGTATCCCTGGAAACGGAACGCTCGCAGCATGTGCTAGTGTTTCCAACCTTGCGGCTTCCTTCACAAGCGCCAATCCGAGCTCGACGCCAACCGTGCCTGCAGAGCTGGCTTACGAATGTAAGTTTCGATTATATCTCGATATGCTCACATGGTTGAGAGAATATGTTGTTCCCGGGTTTGTTGAAGCCATCTTGCAACCCAATTGGCAAGGAAATTTTCTGGAACTCTGAAACGTGGCCTACGATAACCTTCTAGGCAAAGTAGCCTGTTGGAACCGTTTTGGCCGTCATAGCTGCTATATAGTCTTCGACGTTTTCGGGACGGCTGAATATCACCTTGTTGGACTTCTTTCTCTACCCTTGCTGACTCTACTCATCCAGGCATCAACAGTGTTCCGTTCAACCAGTCTGCGGCTGTAGCTCTATTGGATTCCATAAGGCCGTATCTGGATTGGCAAACGACAATAGAGTACCTAAAGGAGCCGCCAGCGGAATACGCTGCGAAAGTACAGCCTGCATACGATTTTTACGCCAACTTCGAACGCATTTATGACGAGGCCGTAGCTGGCACATACTCCAACGAGTACGAATTCGGCTTTGAGCTCTATCGGTGCTTCCAATTCGCGCATGATGGTCACTTCGTTTACTATCCGGACAGCGTAACCTCCATTTTCTCTTTTGGCAGAACGACCCCCTTGGTCTCCGTATCGATCGACGGCATTAGTGTACCCGAGGTTTACGTCTACGCTGACGTCCTGCTTGCCTCGTTCGGGAATGCAACGTGGGTCACGAGCTGGCTTGATGGACTTGATCATGTACTAACTTTCACAGATTTGCGCCAAGCCCATTGGCTATGATCGATGGCCAAGATAGCACTACCTGGCTTCTGAACTACTCGCAGTATGGTAGCTTGCAAGACCGTGATGCACTTTGGAACAACGTGTTCTACGAGCTCGCTCAGGTCTCTCTTGGTGTGTATCAATAAGACGAAGACTATGTGATCCGAATACTAAATTCTCCCTACTAGGCGCCTCCGGATCAGGAACTGGTACCTTCTCTGGCGGTGGACGAGGCAGATGGATCTATCCTGGCCCTACCACTACTCTCACGTTTGCCAACGGAACCAGCTTGACTATAGAGAACTTTGCCCGAGTACTGGCTCCCTTCGACAACATTACCACTGGCGAAGACATCTACAGGACCTACTTCACACCACCTGTAGAGGAGATTGAGTCAGCAGAGAAGGCTGCTACCATGACCACCTCATCGGCTTCCTCAACAGCACCGGCACCAACGAGCTCAACGGTGACCAAGAGTACACCAGCGCCTGGCTTTCCATCGCCCATCATTCGCGAGATGAGCAACCTGAACTCCGGTTATTTCTTGGATGGCGAGGGCTACGACGATGTCGCCGTCCTGTCGGTTCCTTCCTTCGTGTCGTCCAACGCCGATGAGATACCCTTCCAGTCCGTCAATACCTACCTGATCAACCGTGCCATAGCGGAGAACAAGACGAAGCTCATCATTGACGTATCCGCAAACGGTGGTGGAACAATTCTACAAGGCTACGATTTGTTCAAGCAACTGTTCCCACACGTTCTGCCCTACGGCGCAACCAGATTCAGGGCTCACGAAGCTTTTGACCTGATCGGACAAGAAGTCAGCGCTTTCTCCGGGCTTGTGCCACGCAGCCTGAACACCAATGATACTGTCCAGAATTTGGTTTCCACGGCTTGGAACTACCAAACAGACGCCGACGTCAACTATGAGCCTTTCACATCCTGGCAGGAGAAGTTCGGGCCACACGAGTACGGACCGCAACCAGACAACTTCACAAGTCTAATCAGATGGAACCTCAGCGATGTCTTGACGCCTTTGAACAGCGGAGGTATCTACATCAGTGGGTATCTTAACAGGACCAACATCACCGCCCAGCCATTTGCTGCTGAGAACATTGTGATCGTGTATGACGGGTGAGTTTTAGCCACTTGTGTATCTCAGAAATTCGCTGACGGTTATACTCATCGCTCTACAGGTATTGTGCGTCGACCTGCACGATTTTCTCCGAGCTCATGAGGCAACAAGGCGGAGTGAAGACGATCGCGCTTGGCGGACGGCCCAACAAGGACATCATCCAAGCTGTCGGAGGCGTGAAGGGTACAAACGACTTCCCCTGGGATTACATTCTTGGCGCCGTCGAGTACCCTTTCCAATACCAGTATATCCACGACGCAGAGTACTACAACAGCACCGCTCTGGGCGACTACTCCACACTGCCGCTGTACCGCGCCACCAACTACGTTGTGAACTCCCGGGATGGTATTCGAGAAGGCGATGCTACAGAAACACCCCTGCAATTCGTGTACGAGCCAGCAGACTGCAGGATCTACTACACCCCGGAGATGGTGGTGGATGAGACTGCCGTCTGGAAGACTGTCGCTGACACAGCGTTCAACGGCATAAGCCACTGTGTTGCAGGCAATTACACCAGTAGTGCGACATCGAAGCGCAGTCTGCGCAAGAAGCATGCCATTCGTCGAGACCTGGATGCTACAGAGCATCTCAACGCCATCTCGCGGCTGGCTGTGACCAGTGCGGCGACGATTGACGGAGACGCCGTGATGTATATTTGATCGGCATGGTGTGGCAGAGTTGAGAGGTGACTATTGATGAATTGTACGCAGCAATGCTATAGTGATGTAAATTGAATGAACACGAACTTTCTCTCACTCCCTATGCTTCCATAGCTCTCAAAGCAAATCTATCATGCACATCCTCTCAGCTTGCGAACTTTCCGTCAGACTCTCATCTGCTGTGGGGGTGGGTATGGCAGATCGAGATCGCCAGTGTACTGAGTCACTTCCACATACTGCTGCTGTTGCCCATTGTTGGCACCCGGCTGCGAGCCGAAATGCAGCCCGTTTGCAAGGCCTAACGTGTCCTCATCGTTAAACTTAGATGGCGAGTGCTCGTCGAGTCCAGACTGCGAGATCGCTGGGTGTACTTGCCCTACTCGCGTGATTGGAGGCGGCGGTGACAGCATGGAGCCGTCAGCCGTATACTGCAGTTCTGGGGCAAAATGGGCGATGCAGTCGTACTGCAAAGGCCTCGTTGGTGTGTTTGGCACGCAGACTGGGCTTGCGTTTAGCTCAGTATACGATCCAGGTCGGCTTCCGAAAGCTTGGCTTGCGCTACGCTTTCGATAGTGAGGTTGATTGAAGTATGGAGGCTTCCCCATAGTGACCTTGTTTTTGGAAACTTCAGCCGTGTCCGCAAAGTGAGGAGACACGGTCTCATGATCCTTAATGTCAGACGTGTCAATCATCTCGACCAACTGGCCGTTGGTAGACCGAGGCTTCCAGTCCTGGATCGCTCTTTGGTACTCCGCCTCCAGCTCGACAGCATAGTGCTTGTGTGTAAACCATGAATGCTGCAAGGCTTGCTCGGCCGACAATCGCTGTCTCTCATTGACATTGAGACAAGCACGGACGAAGTCTTTAGCCTTTCTGCCGACCTCACCCCACTTCGTAGATTTGTCGATGAAGCCTAGATCCCATAACTGGGTACTGGCTAGTGCTTGTGAATGTTCATGTTGATCTTTTTCACGTTGAATGCTGTCGCTATCGAAAGGCACCGCTTCGCCGGAGAGAAGCAGGGCAGTAACGCACCCGACAGACCAGATGTCGATTGCTTTGCTGTAGCCTTCGGCTTTGTTCCGATTCTGCTTCAAGTGTTTGAATACCTCTCTGCGCGAGCGATCAGTATTGCACTTGCAAATGGTAAGAGTGAAACTCACGGCGCTGTGTAGCCGTACGTGCCGACCAAAGACTGCATGCGAAACACCGTTGAGGTCTTGGAGACCCCAGTCACATCCGCGATCTTGCGTGATTGTCCAAAATCAGTCAGCACCACTCTAGCCCCTGGTCTCCACGAGGTCATCAACACATTTTCTGGCTTGATGTCGCGATGCACAATGTTGTGATCGTGCAGGTAGTTCACTGCTTTGAGAATTTGGCGAGCGATGACCGCGGCTTCTGGTTCACTCATCTTGCCCGTACGGTCAACAGATGTGAACAGATCGCCTCCCGTGATGAGCTCCTGGAATATGTAGATGTTATGCGTCATACAAAACACCTTCTCGAGCGAGATAATGTTCGGATGGCATATATCCTTAAGGATCTCGTACTCGCGCCTCATGACTGCACGGTGCTTAAGACACCGCTGCTTGGCTTCCTCAGCGTGAGCCACTTGTTCGGGGTCGGATGACGGAGCTGTACCAACAACACGCGGAACCGAGATGATCTTGCAGGCCACCTGCCGTTTTGTGGATTGTTTCACCGCTACCAGAACGCTGGCAAAGCCCCCCGAACCGAGGACGCGATCGTGAACCGTGAACTGTTTGGAGAAACGTTCAATCTCCTGTCGTCTGACATCGTTCAGACCACTTGGGACGCTGATATTAGCTTTGAACTCGATCGAGGTCGTAAGTGTAAGCTGTAGCACGTCTCCGTCGTTGAGCAAGATGTCGCCACTATCTCTGCGAAGCGTGCAAACATCGCTCGGATTGTTGGAACCCGAGGACTTGAGATAGACGGAATTTGACGAAAGAACGCGGACGTATACCAGTGGAGCGACAGCGGAGCTGACCTCACCGTCGCCCTCTCCGTATATAACACAGTGCAGGTGCAGATGGTGCGAAGAGATTGTCATGTCCTCGATGCCGAGGAAGCGCTGTATCGTCTTTCGACCGATGTCGAAGTCGCTGAAAGCTGCGATCCAGCCTCGGCCTGCTGAAGCGTCAGTGGCTGCAACCATGCTGTGCTTGCGGGTACTCGTACGGCTCTTGAAGCCTTCACGATGGAAAATGAGACTAGGAGGATCTTTGGGGGGTTTCACGACGTCGGTGAGATTCGAATGCTGGTCCTGTTCTTCATGTTTGTGTTCGTGCCGTTCGTCGTAATGGTCGCATTCATCATACTCGCTGGAGTACTGTTGTTCATCATGATCAATGTTATCTGTTTGTTCAGCCATGTCACATCGATTTTGACGGTGAGTCGCGTATCAGTGAGCAGATCTCACGTCTGCAATGTAGAGTCGATGTCTGGATGCGGCGTCGAAGTCAAGAGGTGACGTTGAAAGCCGCGACACCGAACTAGCGCGCCAAGGCCGCGGTAGTCCCGCGCCCTCACACATCTCAGATTTCGAGCTTCGACTTGGAGCTCTTCTTTGCATCCCGCAATCTCATAACAGGCGTTGTATGTATACACCGCCAATGGCTTCGACACGCATGGCTAACTCCCTCACAGTCAACTAGCCCGTCATGAGAGCCAAGTGGCGCAAGAAGCGCGTGCGGAGGCTCAAGCGTAAGAGAAGAAAGACTCGGGCTCGCAGGTACGTGATATCCAACCCAATGGTTCATTGACGATAGCAGTACTGACCGGCTCGCAGCAAATAAACAACTCGCCTCAATCACCCACACAAACCGGCCACTGCAAGCACTACAACCGTCACACGACCACTCAAGCTCCGCGCTGAAGGAAGGATCCAAACCTGACAGCGCCATCGCGGCAATACTCTATGGACGCGTGCGGATGGCAAGCAATGGCAGGGTGTTCAACGGAAGCCTTGGGAGCTGAAGCGACGTAACATGCATGAGAGCTCTCTAAAACCGGCAGGCTTGGTGCAAGCTGTCTTTGAGAGTATGGAAGGGTGAACAAGCAATAGAAGCACGACTCAGCGCTCGGCCATTGTATCAAGCAAATCACCTTCACCATCAACGTCATTAGTCTCACGTTCCAACGTCGTAGTAGATGCAAGTGCCCGTGCGGAAGTTGAAAACGCATGCTTCTCGCGGACCTCCCTCATCACTCCATTTGGTCCTCCATGATGCAAGGATCTCCTGAACCTGGCCAACATACTGTCGCTCGTTCAACTGGCAACCTTGCACGGCCTGACGCCAGCCCTCGGCATCGCCGAGTCGCGTGTCTTTAATGGAGTCAAGCACGCTGTCGCTGGTCTCAATCGCCAGGATCGGCGCATCTTTCCACTCCTCCAGCTTTGTTGACCATCGCTGCTGCGCTGCCTCAACGATGTGATATTTGTTTCCCTTCTTGCTTCGGCTCGCTGAGATGAGCACCTGGACGTTGTTCTTGCGCTCGGCGTCATGGTGGCCGCTGGGTTGGCGCATGAACGATGGCGGCCGGGTCTTGCTAGTCTCTCCATCGCGAAGCTCCTGTTGCAAGTAGCCGGTGAGTGAGTTGATCGGCACGTCGACCTCGTCGGTCTCGGCACCGGACTTTCTCACTCGTACAGTGTTGGATGCTTCATGCCTGACAGCCACAACAAAGTCATGGTCAAGCACTCCTGCACTGCTGCGACTGCCAGTGGCAAACTCGGCGCTTAGGTCACTGGCCCACAGAGAGGTGAGGATCTTCAAACCTGCTGCAGTCGAGCCTTCTGTCGGACCGGCTTCCACAAGCACATTGCACCTCTTCGGCATCGTGTCGACAGGTTGGGGGTCCTTGAGAAAAGCTTTCTTACCGCTCTCGCCTTGACTTCGGGACATGTGGGTGATTATCGCGTCCAGACCAATTGACACACCGACAGCTCCTTCACAAGACTTCGCAGCTACCAAAGGTCGGTGCGCTCGTATCAAGACGTCGTAACGGCCTCCCGCTGCGATGACTGCTCGACCCGACTTCCGCTCCAGCACACACTGGAAAAGCATGCCGCCTTCGTACAGTTTGGCGTTGACGCTTCCCATAGGCGCAATGTAGACTTTGAGCTGCAGCGAAAAGTGCGCAGTAGCACTGACTATCTCGTGTAACGAGCGCAGGCCTTCTTCGAACTTCGATCTGATGCGTGCACTGGCAATCTCGGATAGCGTACGCAGGCGAGCGAACGCTTTGTCTGGGCTTTCCCGAAAGTCGAACTGCTGTAGGTCATCGAGTGAGGTATCTGGGAGGCCAAACTTCCGCAGCTCAGCCCGTACTTTGCTCCACGTCCATTGATGCACTCCTAGCTTACTCAACGTCTCTTTCACAGTGGCTTGCTGAGCGACGGGGATCCGACAGAGGTCCAGTATTGCATCGAGCATGACAGTGTGGTTGAGGTGTATGCAAATAGACGTTGAAGATGAGAAAGAAGGCATGGCGCATACGACCTCGTCCATAACCTTGAGAACCTCTGCATCGTCAAGTGCTGGATCTTCGCCTGAGCCGACTTGTGCGACGTCAAAGTCTACCTCGTCACTGACTTTGGGAGCACCGCCTGTGAAAGCATCCCGGTATGCTGAGCCGAAGGTGAACGTTCGCTTTACGAGTGGGGATTGCTTCGCAAGCTGCCTTGCATGTGGCAGCGTCAGATCGTATGGCATTTGCAAGAGGTTTCCGGAAGCATCGAGCAGCTGCACCACATTTGCGTTAGTGTAGTAGCCCGAGCGCGGAAAGATGCTATCCCGGCGTATCTCTTCTGCACCGTGTCGACGAAAGACAGCCGACATCGTCTGCATTGCGACAGATCTGTGTCTCAGACGAGTCGCACTATCGCTGGTCACCGCACCTTTCGCGTCCCATGCAAGAGCCTTCACACGAGTACTACTAGCTGGATCGTGGGCGAACAAAGCTGACATCATCTTCTGGTGGTATGGAGACCGTGGGTCTGTCAGACCGCTCAAAGCCTGCCTGATGGTTTCGTCTTCGATTTTGACGGGCAGGATATCGCCACGAAGCAACTCCAGGCTACTTGGCCGCTCGCTAGGCTTGTGCGATATCAAACAAGTGATAAGCTTGCCCTGAGCTGTTTTCTCGCCATTGAGTCGATAAGCAGTGGGCAGCTCATGTTGCTTCTCGCGGATCTGCTGAAGCGCTCGGATGCGCTCCATCGCCGTCCCGAACGTCTCGCACATCTCATAAAACATTATGCCCAATGAGTACATGTCGGCCTTGTCATTGTAGGATCCACCCGAAGAAGAGCGCAGCTCCGGGGCGACGTAAAGCGCTGTGCCAACGCTGCGGGTCATATCTCCGCCGGCACTATGGCCGCTCATTATGGTGCTGCGATCCACAGTCTGATACTGGCTAGTAGTAGCCAGACCAAAGTCCCCAATCTTCGGATTGCTTGCCAGATCGATGAAAACGTTGTCAGGCTTCAGATCCCGATGAATGATGCCGTGGCCGTGTATGTGGGCAAGACCTTCGGTGATCTGTCTTGCATAGCGCCATGTCTCATCGCTACTCATGCCCTTTCGGATAAGATCGCGCAGAGTATGCCTTTCACAATACTCCATCTGTATGTACAGAACAGACGGCGGTCTCTGTGAGGCCGAGCGCGACTTCTTGAGACCCATCTCTCTAGGGTTGGAGTCCTCGGTTGATTCAATAGCGGATTCGTCATTACTCGCCGCTTCGTCGTCGTCGCTATCGTCGTCCCCAAACTCGATCTGTGGGTAGCCACTAGAACTGACAAAGTCAAGTCCGCCTGCGCTAGAGACTCCAAAGTCCATGCGCGGTCCATCTGAGGTCGTGTCGTCTGTCGTATCGTCGGTGGTCTCTTCTGTAGTGGAGTTGATCTCCTCGCCCAGTCCTCCAGAGAAGTCGGTCTCTACCCAAGTGGAGAAGTATCTGGACTGATCAGTTGAGCTCGATATAACGTGATCAGGCGGCTTACCGAACAACATATGGATGGTTCAACCTATTGAGGAGCATGACCTCAGAGAGAACCTGGTCGAGCAGCTGCGCGGATTGTTTAACTTTCTTTACGGCATAAACGCCACCGTCAAGCTTGTTCCGTGCTTTCACCACCTCACCATAACCACCTTTACCAAGCCGACCTATTTCCGTAAAGTCTGCAGCGTACCGGGAGACAGGTTCTGCAATGTTTGAAGAGTTGTGCCGTGATCGACGCCTCGCAGACATGATACTGGAGCTCTGCCTTCTAGCTTGGCTTGAGTTTGGTAAAGAGAGAGTCTGAAAGACCTCCACGTCGGTCCTCAAAAACTCCGAAGGCAGCAAGTCAAAAGCAGATGCTCGTCGCTTCGGATCTTGAGCGAGCGCCTTCTGTAAAATATCTTCAAAAGGTTCCGATAGGTCAAGCCGAGCGAGCAGCACATCGGGAGACTGATATTCAGCAACAATGTGAAGACCCAGGAACATCTGCGCAATGACGACCCCGACTTGCCAGACGTCAATCTTCCTCCGACTTGAGACACTATCAGTCTCGCTTTCGGGAACTCTCCACTTGGGTTCTGCAGCAGAATGCTCCACATGTAGCCTCCAGTGGCCGAGCTTACCTATTTTGACAGTCATCGAGGGTTTGCTCTCCAGGAATATTGAAGAGCAAGACAGGCTGCCGTGTGTCACACCTTGATTGTGCAAAAAGTCCAGCGCTTCGAGGAGGGTAATGGTAATGCGACGAGCGTTGCTTGGGCGTAGTTGGCTCATATCAATCAGATCTGTCGAGCCACACAATTAGCACAGAAGCAATAAGGTTCCGATATATCTAAATAGACTGTGGGGCATACCATGCAGAGTTCCGCGGTCAGCAAATTCGCTACATAAGGTCACCTGCGACCTCGTGGCATCCAATTTGTCAATTCTGTACGCGAGAAGGCCCAGGATGCCATCGTGTCGAACTTTTCGCACAGTGGTCAAGAAGTCCTCTATCTGCAGGATCTCTTCTCGGGTTTTCTGTACTATCAGACGCTTCACTGCTACAAGAGGAGTCGAATGCCCGCTAGACTGAGCGCGTGCCAAGTGCAGTTGCTCGCCACTTCGTGTTTCCAGAGGGCTAAGCAGAGTGACGCTTGTGAAGGAATGAGTTTCGTTCCCTTCCAAGACTACAGCAGGCTGATCGAATGTGACAATATGGTCGCTGATATCCACGACCGGTACCTTCGCCTGCATACACATCAGCGGTGTTTGCTAGTACAACTGGCAGTTTACAACACTTACAGGCTTCCGCTTCTCACGCCGACTGAGCTCAGCATTCACCAGCTCCTGCGTCGAGCGCTCAAGTTCCGCTTCGGCTTCACGCACCCGCCGAGCCTCTGCCTCCTCTGCATCTTTAGCGAGTGCTGCAGCGATTTCTTCGGCGCTGGCTCGTTCTTCTTCCAGGCTTGGCAATGTGCCTTGCTGACGGGCAGTCACAGCATCCTCAAGTGCATCCTGTATGTCGGATGCAATTACATGTATCATCACCTCTCCAAGAAGTTGGGATGGTCGCTTGGCAACGATGTTGCGGACTCGATTTTGCGTACGTTCATGATACGTTTCCAGACCAGTAACGTCCAACAAAGGTGCACTTTTCGGATATGTGGCTGTCAGGCGGACAGACAGCACAGCCAGGCTCTCCTGGTCAGAAAACGCTCGTAGTTTGAGCTTGAAACTTCGATCAGTAGTTTTGCTCCAAGCACCTTTCATCTCTATTTCCTCGTAGTCGTCCATGTATATCGCTCTGAGAACCTCAATTTCCTGTACTCATGGCGATGACTCAGTAAAGGCTGCATTTTGATCATTTCCATCAAAGACTTCATAAGTACGCACCTCATCTTGAACCTCTCCATAATTGATGGCAGGCTGGGCATTAGCGCCACCTTGCCGAATCTCTGTCTTGTTATTCTTTTTCCAGGGCGATTTCGGAGCCATGATGTCTGATCTGATGGCTTACGATCGTCTTATATTGGGACGACCTCAGAACATACAGCCGAAGCTGCAGTCCGCTACGCAGTGGATTGCATTTTGCTGCTTCTTTACACAAAATAATTATCGATGTTGATTGTGAGGTTCGGCGAGCAGTCATTCGGGTGGCTAAGGTTGTCGTAGCGGCGGCAGATCCGTGCGGCCCGTCGATCTACCGCAGCTTCCTCTTTGAGCCCGATGTCAACAAACCCGGATCTCGTTGCTATCGCGCCGACGATTGCGCAACACCAGCATTGATTGCGTGCATCCACCACTCGCTGCTGTCGCCGGATCGCTGAAGACAAGCTGCATACATCGCGATCATGCTGCATTGGCTTGCGGGCTCAAAGCAGCCTGAAGGGTCAATAGGTATGATGCCCAGTGTCTTGCGCCGCCATAACCACTCACTGACCATGTGTGCGAAGATCCGGACGCGACAGGCCACATCGATATGCCAGAAACACCCGCGCCTGTCTTTGCGGTACGGGCTTTCAAGCAGGCAATCTTTGGCACACCACAAACAGTGCAGGCAAAGCCGCGACGAAATTCCAACAACGACCACGCACGAACTCGACCTCAGAGTATGAGGCAGGAGAGACCACAAATGGTACGACCTAAGTCATCAGGAGACACGCGTTTGCTGGCCCGCGACGATGAGCCAGCCGTGCTGGAACCTCTTGCATCCCCAACGAAAGGAATATTGATGACACCGGGCACGGCAGCGACCAAGCGCAAGACTGTGACCTTCGGAGAACACATCGGGGACAAAGAGGAGAAACGTCCAACGAAAAGTGGTCTGCCTGATGACTTTCCTGGCAAGTTTCCTAGCCCGTGGGTCTCTTCCAAATTAGCCGTGGACTTGTCTGGAGCTCCCGCAGATTCCACACGAGGTCGCAGCAAGCTTACGGAGGCGCTGGAGCAGGTGCGTGATGAGTCTGCGAAGAAGGCGCATAAGCGGAGTAAGAGTAAGGAGGATAGCGAGGTCGACGGAGAACCGGAGGAGCCCCTGCAGGAGTCAGCCGTGTGTTGGAAGACGCAGTACGATGTGTATCGGGACAACTCGCAGCGGGAGATCAAGAAGCTCATCACAAAGCAGAAAGCGGCGAAGAGCTTTGCAAAGGAAAAGGACTGGCAATGCACCGAACTCGCCGATGAGCTGCGGCAGGAACGTAAGAAGGTTGAGAAGCTGGAACGGAAGACTGTGGAGCTTGAGACGCAACTGTACGCTATGCGCGAGCAATTGAAGCAGCAGGACAATGGATCTTTGCCCAGCGAGACTACAGTCACGACCGAGGCATCCAAGAGTCGAGCAGCTCGAACACTCGACACCCTGAAGGTGATCTCAGCTACCGCTGTGGTCCAAGCACATGTAGAAAATTCTTCTATCCCCACGAGCGGTCCAAAACTTGAACCACGGACATCTCGGGAGCCCGTACGAGACACCCTATCAGAACAAGAGAAGTCGAAGCCTGCTATTGAGGACGCAAAGCCAAAGGCGAGAGTCAGACCAATCAACATTCGCACAAAGACTAGCGATGATATCTGGAACCAGTCCGTCAACCCCTCGAGCCCGGTTGCCACTCGATACACGAATGCCCCTACATCGCCAAAAGCCGGACGCGCAGTCACTAGTGGGACCGGCGCCACACCGCTTATGTCGTTGAGTGTCAATAGTGTACCCACTGCTGGCCTGGTGCGCAGAGACTCTGCTCTACCGTCGCCAACGAGCGATCGCTTCTCGAAGCAACCTCTAGTGCGGCAAGAGGTTCCACGGTCAGCCAGGGCGGTAGTCAAACCCACTGGGTCGCCTTTGCTGTCGCCAGATCTCCCATTGCCATTATCTGAGTCGGTCCCGGTAGACCTCGCAGCTCCGCAACCACCTATACCTCAGCAAATCGCGACGAAGGAAGTCGTTGACGATGTATCAATGCCGATGCCTGCCTCCAGCCCATTCCAGACCACTCCCACACGATCGGCGCCTGGCGCAACCACGAAGATGTCCTACTTCGACCGCGTGTCACAGCGAGCTGGCGGTGCCGCCGAGCTGTCAAGCACGAAAGAGAATGTGGCGCCGGCATTGAAGGAGAAGACATCAGCCACGGATGCGGTGAAACCCACTGCGGCTTGGAACTCGATGAACGCACCAAACGTAGGCAAGCGAGTCACAAGCTTGACTGACAAGTCGGGCAAGGAGGTCGGGCTGGAACGAATTGAGGCCGCGAAGGCCAGGATGGCAGCACGAGGGAGAGTGCTGTCGTAAGCAGGTTCGATCACAACCATGACATTGTCTGCTGGTCAGGGTTTGGGCTGTCGTTATTGATCTCTTAGCATGGCGTTACGGTTGGAGGAATACCCCGGTCTGCTCGCAGCGTCTATGCACTGTGAGCGTACATAGATAGACTTGTCGCATCTTGCTACCGCTTGTGTGCTACTCTGCTATGTAAATCGTCCGAACATCCCCCTCCTACGTACGCAAACCTGCTTCAGCCTCCCCCGCAGGATCGACACAATGCATGCAGATCTCGGCGCCAGGAAGCTTCAATTCGAGAATAGACTCTCGCTGTGACGCTGCGCAACTCGCAGACCGAGGCTGAAGAGGAAGTTCGAGGTAATATGAGTTCGCGCAAGGGCGCTTTCTTTCCCTCTGCCACTCTCCCTCTCAAGCGGTAAAGCTGTCCTCAAAGCAACAAACATCCAATGGCAGTAGCACCACCCATCGCACCGGCACGGCGAAAGCAAGTGTTGAGAGTGCTCTTCATCTCGTTGCTCCTCGATTTGGTGTGTCTGATGTTGTATGTATCCGGACGAACAATAGCTAACCAGATGACAGATCTCCTTTACCTTCATCCTCCCCTTGTTCCCAAAGCTCCTTGAGTTCTATCGTAATACCGAGATAGAAAGATCTGGCACTGTACTGTCACGCATACTTTACGGCTTGAATACATACAAGAACAGCTTCTCGAAGCCGATCAACGATCGCTATGATATCGTACTGCTGGGCGGAGCAATGGGCTCGCTGTTCTCGCTATGCCAGGCCATAGCGTCCCCATTCATCGGAACATTGTCAGACCGATACGGACGACGAACAGCACTGCTCTGGTCCATGGTGGGCAACATTGCGTCGGTGGCTCTATGGTGTGCCGCGACGGACTTCAGGACCTTCTTGGCGAGCAGAGTGGTTGGTGGTTTGAGCGAGGGTAACGTACAGCTCGCGCTCGCCATTGCAACCGATGTCAGCAGCGATGAAGAACGCGGAAAGACAATGGCAATGGTGGGTGCATGCTTTAGCATTGCATTCACTTTTGGGCCGGCTCTAGGAGCAGCTCTGTCGCAGATCACTACGGTGGCAGCCAACCCGTTTGCGACCGCAGCAGGAGTGTCACTACTCCTGATCGTCACAGAGACGGTCTACTTATATGTTGCTCTACCGGAGACGCATCCTCGACAGCAGCCGAAGACGAATGGTCACACTCAGCCTGAGAAACAGGTTGTCGAGAGACGAGAGCGGACCAACTCGCATATGTTGGTCAACCTCACACACTTCAGCTTCATCTTCTTCTTCAGCGGCATGGAATTCAGCCTGCCATTCATGACCTACGATCTGTTCGCCTACAAAGCGAAGGACTCTGGACGGCTACTGGGCTACATTGGCCTTGTTGCCAGCTTATTGCAGGGCGGTGTGGTGCGGCGCATGCACCCTTTGCGCGTGGTACAAGTTGGCGTTATTAGCTGTGCAGCGGCTTTCTTCCTCTTGGCAAGGCTGGACACCGAGCGCGGTCTCTACGGCGCAGCAACATTACTGGCTGTCACGAGCAGCACGGTTGTCACCGGTCTCAATAGCCTGTCGAGCTTCGAAGCGGGCAGTGAGGAGCGAGGAGAAAAGCTTGGAAACCACCGCAGCTTTGGTCAGTTTGGTCGGGCTTTGGGACCGCTGATCTTTTGTACTATGTATTGGTGGGCGGGGCGTGATGTAGCATACGCGATTGGCGGCGCTGGCATGGTGGGCGTAGCTGGACTGGTGTTTGGCGGGCTGAAAGCTCCCAAAGGCTTGCAGCTCAAGCCCGCGAAAAACAATGTAGCTACAGAAGCGAGAGCGTAGATCTGTTGGACAAGATACCTTTGACCTCATGGTGGCTGTGCCCTGCATCTACCTTCTGGTGACCAGCAACTGCGCTTGTCCTCTGCGCGTGCACGTAGATCGTTGCTGTCTGTCAGCTAGTCAGTTACCACTCGCACGCAGCCGCATGTAATCTTGCGATTGGGCACATAAAAGGAACTTCAGCTTGAATTGGTGCGATGCACGTGCCGCTGTACAAGTCGTTTCTCATTATGGGTATCATCCACGCTCGAACGCCGATTACAGAGATCCGTTCACAGTCACACGGTGACCTTCGTGCCACTGATAGTCACCACAGCCGTATATAAGGCTCGGCCTCCTCCAGAGTTGGCGTGGAAGAGCATATGCTTTCCATCTCGGAAGATATCAGCACCGCCGGGAGCACTCAGCCCGTTGACGCCAGTCGCAAAGAGCGGTGATGCTGCTCGCTTGTAACCTCCGGTGACAGACGTGGATGTTGCGTAGCTGACTGTGTATTGCGATCCCGTAAAGCATCCCGAGCTGAAAAAGAGCACGTAGGTTGAGCCAACCTTTGTTAAGGACGGGGCTTCTAGGTTACCCTGGTCGGATGCGCCTTCATGAAAAGTCAGTCCATGTTTCCGCGCACGTGGACAATGTCTGCATACCGTTGTGGTTCAAAATGGTTGTTGCTGAACCTTGTAGAGTCACCCCATCGCTGCCCACGGGCTGGAGAATGAGTGGAGTCGGAACATACGGCGCTACTGGTAGGCATTAGCTAAACGTCGTGCGGCACAGTAGATTTGCTCGTACCATCATTGTTGCAAGCACCGCCATGCCCGATAGAGCTGCCATCGACCTTGTACACGATGTATCGTTTGCCATTGTCGTAGAAGCCGGCGGCATCGATGGCCCCGCCTTGTGCCAAGGGACAGATCAAGGCAGATGAGCCAACAGGAGTGTATGGGCCTGTAACGCTGGATGCTGTAGCTGCACCCACGCAGTGCTTGGCGGTGTCTGACTTCGTGGTAGCAGCGTAGTACATGACGAAGCTGCCATCGGTCTGTTTCTTGTGGCGTCAGCCTCCTCACATCGATCGGATCACGGACCATCTTACCAGCTGTACAACGTCTGGCGCCCATGTATTGGATGATGCTGCATTGACCCAAGCTGGCAGATTCGGGAGCGCGTCCTTTTGGGAACCATCCGAGTTTTTGACGAGGGTCCAGGTATTGAAGTCTGGTGATGAGGCGACCTGAATATGGGTCGAACCTCCAATGGTCCTGGTCGCAAAGGCATACTGAACGATGGTGAGTATAACCCGTCAGCAGATGTCTCAGACATACAAGGGGTTCTACTCAGAGGCGACGTACCCACGTACTGCCAACTTGTATAACCGCCGGGTCTGTGTTTTAGGTCAGTAAAGGTCGAGTATTCTCTACGTCTGGTGCATGCCTGGAAAGTTGGCTCCGCCAATCTTGGGGCCCGATTGTGACCGCTCAACAAGAGACCGCTCGACAAGCGTAACCTCGGGCCTTGTTATTGGTGCAGCGAAGCATAGCAGGAAAAGGCTTGCCCAAAGCGTTAAAGCTGAACATATTCGCAGCATGACTGGCGGGAACAAGGACTACCTAGGTAGGCCAGACTTGCGACTCTGTGTCGACGAACAGCTGGGTCCTTATAACAATAGTGCAGACGCTACCTAGAGTTCAAAGGAGCCACGCGATGTCATCCGGCATATCGCCATACTTCACCGCACAATGGCGTTCGTCTACATTCAGGCTGGATCGACAGCCGGCTGGCGACGGCGTGATGGCGAGGCAGAGTCTTGTTCATGGTCACGGTGTCGATGCAACTATGGCTGAATACGCGATGCTAGACCCAAGTCAGCCATAGTACGCTATGTATATCCGACTATCAATGCCTGTTCCTGAGGAGCTTTGAACTCTCCGTAGCGAACGTAGCGAAGGCGTGCTAAGTGTGGCAGTAAGCTTATTTCTATGGTCCGCGTGACGGCAAGGCGCATTGAAGGTACGAGTAGCTTCGTTTGCGTGATGACAGTGAGCTCTGACGCCAGCCTTGAGGAAGGCGACGTGGGAGGAGCAGGAGCTGCCACGGCATGATCTGCGGAGTCTTCTTCCTTTGGTCCAAGCAGAAACGGTCCCCAGGGACGACCAATACGATGCTGCAGGAACGCTATCGATTTGAGGATGGCGTGCTTCCGTCGAGCCTTATTACTGTACCGTAGGTCCGTAGTGTGCGGACCAAGAGCCGAGGGTGGAAGTGCTGCTCTAGCTGCGTAGGCGTGTTACGGTAATACACCGGCCGCCATCGTCGCGAAAAGGTAGAGCATACAACTGATGTCTTCGAAGTTCGAAGTGTACGTGAAGTCGCCGAGTCTGACAGGAAGCAGGCGTTGAAAAGTGGGGCCGCGGCGGTATCCGAGGCTGTCGGCTACCAAAAGTAGGTAGCAGAAACGAGGTGTAGGCAGCCAGATACATGCACACAGCCTCAAGGAAGACGTCCTCGAGCCCTGGAACAGCTTCGAGTTCTGGGCATCCAGAATGGTAGCGTGGCGTTGATCCTCGCGTTCGGCTTGTTGGTCTCTGGAGGTCATCAAAGGAGGCTGATGGCGGCGAGCCACATTAATCCTCCATGCGAGATGCTTCATGCTACAACGTAGGTATGGCAGCGGTGCAGCGTATTGCATGCTCGTAAGCCTACCATATCCACGAGATAACCACGATGCATGTTGTTGTTCTCCTCGACTTCTTCCGCCTCCCAGAAAACAAGGCTGCTGCTGCCCGATCCGTCTCCGCACAGCTGGAGCGCCTTGGCAGGAAGGTACACGAACCGCCACTGCCCAAACGATCCCCGCTCACATCGTCACACGATCTTTCTCTTGGTCAGACATCATGTCTGACCATGCAATTGTGAGGTGTTTCCTTGTCGATCGATTTCTCACTTTTCCTTCACTCCAGCTCGCCAACCCTGCAGGCTGAACCTACCAACGGTAGCTTAGCGTTACATGAGACGGATGATTTGCGACATCTCAAGCCGACCCTGCGTGCTGGAGCCAAGGAGTCCTGTCCGGTATCCGGTCGGGTTCGTGAACTGATCATCCATGAAGCTCACGGAGCGTCTGCTTGATGTCGAGAAGCCCTCGGATGTGGGTGGTGCGATCATTGAGGCGTGGGCCCAAGGCTTCATGGTTGGAGCGCTCATTATCATGATGTGTGTAACCTTTTCCAATATGCGTCGGGGAGTGTTGCTTCACAAGCTTATATTGATCGAGGTCAGTATTTATGTCTCGAGACGTTGCAGCAATACTGACTCGTACAGCTACTGTTCGGCTGCCTGCATGGCACTTTTATCTTCACGAACAAGCCGGTCTACAACTGGTACCTGAGCGTTACGGCTATATTTCTTGTACGGATATCGATGTTGCTGTCTGTTCTGGTGCTGATGAGATGCAGAACATTAGCTGGAGTCTCCACAATGTCATTGCTTGGATCAAGAACAAGCCGTTCCTCCCTCGTTGGGGCAGCATACTGTACATTACGACCGTGCTCCTGGTTCAGCCGTACTGGGTGCTTGAGATAGCAGCCAACTTCCTCTACTTCAGCGACACGAGCAACCTCTTCACGTACACCAGGCCATACGAGGCCTTGTTCCGAGATCCGTGGTGGATCTTTACAGTGCTAAGCCTGCTGTACAACATTCGGACAAGATATGAGTTTGGCTACATCGAGCTCATGCGTGTCTCGCCACGCTTTGCCGTCCTCATTGGTGCGATGCTGATGAGTATCTGCTTTGGTAAGATCATCCCGTCCTGAACTCATACGCAATGAAACACATGCTGACCGTATAGCAGTACGTACCTTCATGCCTCACTTGGGCCAGCAACGCTAATACTGTCCTGACTCACTACACCGAGAATTTCGCTAACCTCATCCGCTTGCCAGATCATCGTCGACATACTTGCCGTCACCCATGTCATTTCCGGAGCTGGACTGCCGGATGGCATCAACCCGTTCTGGAAGCTCGCCTTCGTGTTTAAATGCTTGACGGACACAATCATTCTTGACGACTTCAAGACGGCGCTCGACCGGCTCAAGCAGTACAAATTGGAGAGAGTCGGAAGTATCGCGAGTGATAACATTCGAGGAGAGTTCGTTGACGTGGAGCAGGCCCGACATAAGAAGGCTGAGCAGAGCGGTGCTGTGATGGAAGGGTCGGGCAATGTCGTTTCCAAGGACTGGATGCGCAGCGATAACATCGATCTGGCGTCGGCGTTGCGCATGGACTATGATCCGAAGGATGATGTGCCGAGCTCAACAGGTGGCTGAGGTGCTCGAGATAGCTGCATATAAGGCTCATCCAGTTCGCCAGCGCACTCGTTCAAGTGATGTTCAACACAGCGATACCGTGTTATGGCAGTCTCCAGGGGCCTGAAAACAGGGGTTAGCAGAGCGAACGGCTCGTGCTTGCCGCGTTTGCTAAGGCTTGGCGTGCACTAGCGGGAACAGAATCTCAAGTGAAGCGCACACAGCTGCTGAGACACTCAACCACTTAACAAGACATCAATACAACTCGTCACTGCCCCAACAAGGTTACGATCGTCGCAATGGCCACGCTAGGGGCCTGTGTGCCTAGCTTGAGCTTGATCCTACGGACTGCGAAGGACACCACCGAGCAATTCTGCGACCTCATCAAGCAGTCGACAAGTGATGGGGACAGACTTCTGCTTGCGTGTCCGCCGGTATCGCTTGCTTACAGCAGTGTGACATTCAAACAAGCGCTCACAGACCCACAACGTGAGCCAAACACAATTCTGAAATGGGACACGGAGGAACTCAGGCTGTACAGACTCACAATGCGCTGCGCATACGCAGTTGCGGCTGCAATTGGACCTGATCGATTCCCTGGATATGCACAACCTAGTATGGAGAGCCTTGCAGTCCGCAGAAAGTTAGCAGATCTGATCAGCGTTCGACACAAGCTCGCGACCTTTCTGGAGCGGACCAGGCGTTTGCGACCGTCCAGCTATGCCCTCATACCGTGCGTAGCCATAGCACGAGGGGGTGCAAGGACAATCTACCTGGACCATATGCACGATGAAGCGGGACTGCTTTGGCCAAAGTACGACGACACCATCGAAATGCGCCACCTATCCCCCACCACGAGCACGCGAGCGATCATCACCCGCAGAGACTTCGGCTACGAAATTATCCGACCTCAGCCTGTGACGGGATACGCACTCCACTCTGCAATCGATGCCATGCAGCGCACTATAGCCATGGACGGACACTGGCCCTACCCAGCTACAATCAGTCTTGGAGAAGAAGAGTGTGCTACAGCTGAGCGCATCAGCCACAGCTTTCGGACCCTCCCAGATTTGCTTGCATCTGTTGGGTTCTACGCCTGGCTCCACTATAAGCGTTCGGTTCGCGACTTTCATCTTGGGATCATATTGCCTGGCACAGTCGAGATCTTTTGGCCAAACGGCAAGAGCGCCTTCCCAGCAGCAACGAGAAGAACAGTCTATGTGCAAGCAGAGCATGTATGCAAAGACGGCAACCTCACGTACCGTTTCCTGGGAGTCAAGTCGATTGAGTACAACAATACGACGACTCGTAGCACTCAAGGTCAAACGGCACGATTCCTAGATCTGCCGGCAGAAGTGCGCAACCAGATTTATGGGTATTACCTCGACGCGCAGCCAACGGTCGCGATGCCAAAGAGGCAGCCAGCAATGTCTCTAACGTGCCGGCAGATCAACAAGGAGCTTCTCGGTCTCGTGTTCAAGAAGCATGGGTGGATAGTGTATGGGTGAGGATGGCGCGAGTCGAAGACGGGTGATAGAGCAGGTCGTGGCTGGGAAGGATCTTGGTCAATTTCCTCAGAGCGTTTCGCCGAATTTGCTAGGCTACGCCGCGCACAATGAAGCATATGCGGCACTAGCCTGCAGTGTCCTAAGGGCATCTCTGGAACAGGCAAGCAGCATGAGTAGCAGCGAGCCGCCACTAGCGGCTTTTGAAATAGCTGCGGCTCGGAGATCATACACAAATGGAGTATCACAATTACACTTCCCATCCTCCTTGTCTCAAGCTGCATCGGTGTGCTGGTCAACGTGCGTCTCGAAGACTGCATACGGTATCAGTAGCAGCGAGCCGACAGTCGCGGCTGTTGAGCGTACTGCAGCTTGGAGATCATACAAAAATTGGGTATCAAAATTACACTCCTCATCTTCCTCGCCTCAAACCAGACACAATGTTCTCCGTGGCACAGAGGCGGCAAGAGCACGCTGCATCGCCTATCCCTCGTCGAACCATAGTAACGGCAGTGAGATCACAATACTCACTCACATAGATTCGCCATTCATTTTCCTCGTCTTAAGCTAGCTGCCCGCTTAGGAAAGCTCTTTCCACCTACATCTTCCTGCATCACCTTAGCAACCCACCAGTCAGCATCCCCATCTATGCCATCCCTCTCTTCTCTCCAACACAATCTGACTAGCACCTTCAGATCCTCCCTGTCAAAACCACCACTCTTCCCCTTCGTCACAATACCCTCACATCCTCCCTCGCCCAACGCCAAGAATTCCACAGACCTACTCAACGACCCCTCAGCGTCCAGATTCTTGATCGCCTGCTGCAGCACAAGCACATTAAGCTGCATCCTCGCCAACCCATATTCATCCATCGCCCCAACAGACCCCAGCATAGGCGCCGACGTCAGTGCATTGTTCCCCAACACACTCAAGCCTCTCGTCAAAAATTTATACTGCGCCCCCAACAAACCCCCCTCGATAACCCCATCATAAGTCCCAAGCGCCGTACTCAGCTCCAGTATCGACGGATCAGGATCGTTATACGCCTGCCCCAACTCATAAGAATGACCCAGCGCTTGGGCCACCCCATGCAGCAACTGCAACCTCAAATCCACATGCAACGTCCTCAACACCAGCGTACTCAACTCCGTAAACATCGACAAAACCCCATCAAACTCCTCCGCCGTCCTCGAATCAAGCGGCAAATAGACCCCATTAGGCTCCCCCTCCAACCCCCCCTTCAACTGCGCCTCAGCCGAAGTCCACCTTCTAACATGATGATTATGAATCTTCTCCCTCTTCTCACCAACACTAACCCTCTTCTCCTCTCCACCTCCCATATCCACAGCCCGCTCACTCACAAACCTCAACCCTCCACACTTCCCCGCCAACCACCGCATACTAACCAACAAAGTACACAACCCCCCCAACGCCTTCCTCTCCAAAATAAGATCCGCCTCCTGTATACCCCTCTCCCCCACAATCTTCACCAAAAGCGCTGACTCCTTCTCCGCCAACACAACCCCCTCCTTCCCATCCCCATTATCCTTCATCAACTCAATAACAACCTCATTAACACTCCCACTAGTCGCCAACTCCGCCGCCAACCTAATCCCCGCCTGCCCCTCCGCAACCACAGCTCTAGACAACAGTCCCTTACTCCACTGAAAACACCGCTCATACCACCCCCTCATCTCCCTAACAACAAGCCGGGAAAAACTCTGCTCATGCGGCAAAGCAACCAACATCCCACAAACCATCTCCACGACCTCGAAGAACCGAATCGCGCCCTTGAAAATCGGTCTCGTGCTGAATTTCTGCCAGTGGGGGTGGATTTGGAAGTCCTCTGGTCCTCCTGCGCAAAGTTCCGTGAGCGTTTCGTCGAGTTGGGGGTAGAAGACGTTGATCAGGAAATCGTCTAGGAAGCCGGTGGAGGTACTGGCCACGACGCCCGAGGACGAGGCAGGGGGGACTAGATCCCTTAACCTGTGCAGGAAACCAAGGGAGGGAGGGAGGAGGATAGACATGTTGAAGAGCGAGGGTTCGACGAGCAGTTTATGTCCCGTAGCGCTTTTATCCGCCATCACCATCTCCTGTTGTTCTCTTCCTCCGTGTGCGAGCGCGGCATGCGACGTGTTGACGAGACCGGGCACGGAATCCTTGAGCATATTCAATAAATCCTCTTGTTCCGTAGCCAGGACGTCTGTCCCAACACCACCAAGCGACTTCGCTGTGTCCATCGATCCCGTTTCGGATAAAGCAGAGACCTTGAACATCTTCTTGTTTTTATTCCGCTGTCCAGCCTGCAAACGGAACATATTAGCATTCACGTCCTCCCTCCCCCCCTTGCCGCCTCCCATGCCGCCGGCCGCACCAGTCAAGGTCAAGTGGTCGTGCAACAAACTCCTAATCTCACTCTGCAACAACTTCCACAGCTCCCTAAAAGACCTGTTGAGCTGACTGTGCGCATCGCCGTACTGACTGCCCGTGCCCGTGCCCTCTCGCTTGAGAATAGCACCAGTGACTTCGTGTAACACGCGATGTCCCTCACCAATAGCTTCGAACTTCGCATACAACGTGCCCAGTAGATCGCGGAGCACGACTTCCTGCTCGACGCCTACACCACCCTTCCCTGCTGCGCCGTTGTGGACCTGCTTCTGCCGCTTCGTAGATCTCACTCGCGTGGCCTCGGGATGTCTGACCTCGACTTCTCCATGCGAGCGCTCGACGACTTTGAACAGTTCCACGGGTAACCGGCGTTCGATTTCGTCGACGGCGGAGTCCAGTCGTCCCATGCGATCCAGAGATTCGACAAGGATTTGGATGTAGTAGAAGGAATCTGCTTCGGGGTTGCGGGTGGGGTCTTCGATCATCGCCACCCTCCCATCATACCCCTCCAACCACGCAAACACAGCCCTATCATCCTCCGTAGCATCCCCACTCTGCACAGAAAGAGCCTTCCACCTCCCCTCGCAGTAGGGCGATTTAAGGTAAAGATGATTATGCAGTTCTTCGACCAAATGATCAGCCAGAAACTGTTCCTGATTACTCAACCTCAATTTCAATTCCGACAGCGCTCCCAGCTCAGCGAGTTCAGGTCGCCTTATCAACGCCAGACCTTCTTGCAACGTCCCCACAGCCGCCAGAAACCTCTTCTCAGAGATCTGGGTATCCAATAAATCCGGCAATTGCCTTAACTCCTCAATCTGTCCCAACACCGCTAACATCCCCTCGTAAGATTGGGAGGAGGTAGCGTAGGCCCTCAGCTCTGGTCTAGCGGTCGAGAGCGAGGATTTAGCTTGCACGAGGCCGGCGCGTAGGGTCCGGACACGGTGTTGAGAACTATGAATCGCGGTTTGGATTTTATGGAAAGTTCCTATTGAGCTGTTGAAACCTTGGTGGTGCTCATTAACAATAACTTTCAGTGCGTTCTGGAGCTGGGTATGCACATCCTGGAACTGCCCATACTGATCCGCTAATCCTAGGGACGAAGGGTCCATAAGCTGCAGCGCCGTTTTTATCGGACAACAGGTCGAGGTCGTCATGAAAGACCAGTGTTGCGTGATATACCGCAATATCTCGTCGACTTGATCATTGGTGTTGTAGCCTGAGCGGGGGGGGTTCCGGGAGCGAGAGCGCGAGGATGCGTTGTCTGTGCCATACCCCCCTCCGTAATCCCGGCTTCGTGGGCGGGTGGTAGCTTGTTGGCGCTCGAGGTGGAGGGGTCCCCGGACGTGTTGTTCTTGATGCTGTTGTCTGCTTCCTCCTCCGCGACCGCCATTTTGGTAGTTTGGGCCGCCTCGGGAGCGACTACGTTCGTCCGCGGAGGTTTCGGGGGTGGTGTCGAAGTCGAAGCGCGCGAGGCGTTGGGCGTTGGCTGCTGTGTAGCTGTTGCTGTGGCCGTTTGTGGAGCCGTTCGTCGCATATGAGGGTCGTTGGAAGGACATTTTGGCTGTTGTGGTTGGTGTGACTGCGGAGTCGCGGCGCTGGGTCGAGGACGGTTTCTAGACGTCTTGACTGCGCGCGCGTTGCTCCCATTGCTTGCGGAGGGCGTCCATGGTGGCTGTTGGATGCTGTGGTGTGTGTGTGCAGTAGAGTCGGAGTCGATTGCTGGAGCTGGATCCCTGTATCGTGCATGCGGGAGGCGCCGGCGGCTCTGCGGGAGAGACCTTAACTCTGTTTAGCGGCGCGTTTGACGATTCGGCTTTCGACCTTCGAACTCACTCGCGAACAACGAACAGAAAGCGCGCGAGCCATTGCGATTTGATCAGGAAGTCGCGATCCATCAACTCAGAATGCGCATCTAACCTTCGACCTCACTACACACACCACCGCCAACCATGGCCACAACCAACGGCCACACCAACGGCCACACCACCGCCACCACCGCCATGCCTCCCTCCGCCTCCTACACCCGCTTCTCCGACATCCCGCCCACAATCGACATCCCAGTGCGCGGCGAAGACACCGAAGCGAACGAAGCCGTGAACCTGGACCTCACAGAACTCATGGACGAAACCGACGAGCTCTGCGACCTCCTCGAGAACGAAAACGCAGCGAAAACCTACTGGGTCACGATAGCGCTAGCCTACGCCAAACAAAACAAAATCGACATCGCCATCGACATCCTCAAAAAAGGCCTCTCCGCCCTATCCAAAGCCGGCGACGGAGGCCAGAGAGGAAGAGAAGATAGACTAAGCGTGCTGGCGGCGATATGCTGGTTATATCTACTGAAGTGTCGACGAGCGCCACGAGTCAAGCCGACGCAGCCCTTACCAGAAGGACAACCCGAAGAAAAAACCAAAGACCACTGGCTGCACGCCGCAACCTCGACCCTAAACGAAGCCTCCCGCATCAACCCCTCGTACCCGCCCCTCTTCCTCGCGCGAGGAACGCTCTACCTCCTCCGCTCCTCCCTCCAACCCTCCAAACCCCTAGCCTCCTCCGGACCAGACCACAGCGAACGAACCGAGACGTTGAAACAAGCCGCCAAATGCTTCGACGACGCGTACAAACAGTCCTCCTCCAAGAACCTCCTAGCCCAACTCGGAAAAGCCAAAGTCCTCTTCTCCCTGACAAAATACTCCGAGAGTCTGGCCATCTACCAACAAGTCCTACTCCTCGCCCCCGATCTCCTGGACCCGGACCCGAGGATAGGAATCGGGTGCTGCTACTGGGCTTTAAACCACAAAACCCTAGCGCGTCAAGCCTGGCAACGAAGTCTGGACCTCAATCCGGACAAAAACATCGCGGCGAATATCCTCCTTGCTCTCTCGTACTTGGATGAAAGTTCCGCCCATCCCACAACATCCAAGGAATTCGCTGAGTTATACAAGAAAGCAATGACACAGCACACCCAAACAGCCTTCAAAACTTCGTCCCACCACGCACTTACTTGCGCGACATTCGGTTCCTACTTCCTCCTCCGAAAGGCATGGCCGAATGTTGAACGCCTCGCTCGGAGGGCAATCGAAATGACCGATGTCAACGCCGTTGCGTCTGATGGATGGTATTTACTCGCGAGAAAAGAACACTATGCAGCTGATTCCGCAGACGGGTCAGGGGACTGGGGTAAAGCGGCGGAATATTATGGGAAAGCTGATCTAGCCCGAGGTGGAGAGGAGAGGGGAATGGTTGCCGCGAAGTTTGGGGGGGCGCAGGTTAAATGTCGGCAGGGGGATAGGGATGGGGGGCGGTTTCGGCTTGAAAAGCTTATCTCTTCTGGGGCAGGGGGCGTGGGAGGTGCGGTTGGGCAGGGGCAGCAGAAGTCTTTGGAGGCTTTGACGTTGTTGGGTGTGCTTTATGCGGAGGAGGTTTTTGAGAGTCAAGTGGCGGGAGGGAAAGAGGATAAGAGTGGAGAGTTGAAGAAGGCGGTGGGGTTGTTGGAGCAGGTGAGGGTGTCGTGGAAGGATCCGAAGAGGAAGGTTAGTCCGGATCCCGCGGTGCTGCTCAACTTAGCACGATTATATGAGCGGGATTCTCCTGAGCGCGCGCTGGCTTGTTTGACGGAGGTGGAGAAGCTGGAGTTGGCTGATATTTCGGAAGATGACGAGAGGTTACCCGATGAGATTGGGGATGCGGAGGAGGAGAAGCGGGCGAGGAGGGAGTTGTTGTCCCCGCAACTACTGAATAATTTGGGGGCGCTGAGGTATGAGGGCGGGAAGTTCTCGGAGGCGAGGGAGGATTTCCAGATTGCGCTTTCGGCTTGTGTGAAGATGGGGGAGCGGGACGAGGGGGTTGATACGGATGGGTTGGTTACTAGTATTTCTTTTAATTTGGCGAGGACTTATGAGGCGGAGGGTTTGGGCGAGGAGGCCGGGAAGATTTACGAGGGGTTGTTGGGTAGACATCCGGAGTATGTGGATGCTCGCGCACGGTTGGCTTTTATGGCGCTGCAGTCTCCGGATTCGCAGGTCGCGAAGAAGGGGGGGGAGCAGTTGAAGGCGTTGTTGGATGCCGAGCCGGGGAATCTGGATGTCAGGGCTCTCTGGGCGTGGCATTTGGGCAAGACGAAGAAGCGGACGGGGAATTTGAACGAGGATGTGGAGCAGAGGGTTTATAAGGAGACGCTTCAACGGTGGGATAAGCATGATCGGTATGCGCTTGTGGGGATGGGAAACTTGCATTTAGCTGTTGCGAGGGAGATGAGGGGGGGTGGCACGGATCAGGAGAAAGAGCGGCGGAGTAAGACTTATGTCCGCGCTGTGGAGTTTTTCGATAAAGTGTTGGCGTTGGATGGGACGGATGCGTGGGCGGCGCAGGGGATGGGGATAGCGGTTGTTGAAGACAAAAAAGATACGAGCGCTGCGGTACAAATCTTTTCTAAAGTTAGGGAGAGTTTGACGGCGAAGAGTGGGAGTGGTGGGGGTGGGGGGAGTGGTGTTGGGGCTGGGGCGGTATATTTGAATCTGGGACATGTGTTCGGGGAGATGAGGCAGTGGAAGAAGGCTGTTGAGAATTATGAGAAGGCTGTTACGGCTTCGGCGCATGAGAGGAGGGATGGGAGGCCGGATCCGGTTGTGTTGGGGTGTTTGGGGAGGGTGTGGTTGATGAGGGGGCGGCAGGAGAAGAGTTTGGTAAGTTTTTGAGGGTATTGTGAGGAGGGGTGTGGGTGTGATGTGTGCTGACTGTGATATTTTTGTGTAGGAATGCTTCCGGACGTCTTTGGATCTGTCACGCCAGGCGCTGGAACTGCAGCCGGAGAATGTTAATGCGAGGTTTAATGTGGCGTTTGTGCAGATTCAGCTTGCGACTATGCTTATTCCGTTGCCGGAGGCGCAGAAGAGTGTGCAGGATGTGGAGGATGCTATCAAGGGCTTGGAGGAAGCGATTGAGAGTTTTGGTGAGATTGCTAAGGGGCCTCAGCCGCCTTTCCCGCGCAACGATCTTGAAGCGAGAGCGAACATGGGTAAGAACACGATGAAGAGGCAGCTTGGGCAGGCGTTGGAGAAGCAAGTCGAGTACGAGCGGAAGAATGCTTCGAGGCTTGAGGAGGCGCGCAGGAGACGTGAGGAGGAGATTCGCAAGCGTGAGGCTGAACGCGTTAGGGCTGAGGATGAGCGGAGGAAGGCTGAGGCGGAAATTAAGGCTAAGAGGGAGGAGATGGATAGGGAGAATCAGGAGGATATTCGACGGCGCCTGGAGGACGAGAAGAGGAGGGAGGAGGCGGATTATACTACTGATGCTGAGACTGGGGAGAAGAGGAAGAGGGAGAGGAGGGTTAGGGAGAAGAGGGTTAAGAGGAAGAAGAAGGGGGTTGAGGATGAGGGGGATACGGATGGTGGGGTTGTTGGGGAGGGGACCGATGCTGAGGGCGGTGGGAAGAGTGCGAGGAGGAGTCGGGCGACGAGTGGGACGGAGGGGACGGGGACGGGGACTGAGGCTGAGGGTGGGGGGAGGAGGAGGAAGAAGAGGAAGTTGGAGAGGAAGGGGCAGGTGGGGAGGGGGTCGAAGTTTAAGTCTAGTGAGATGGTTGAGGACTCTGATGAGGATGATGGGGGTGCGAACGGGACGCAGGGGAATGGGACGTCTGTTGCTGGTGATGATGGGGAGATGGCGGTGGATGGTGGGGACGAGGAGGAGGCTGTGTCGAGACCAGCAAGGAAGAAGGCTGCGAGGGTCCTTGATGACGACGAGGACGAGGAGGGGGAAGTGCCTATGGCTGTTGATGGGGAGGATTGAGCTGGTGTTCTCGATATTGTAGCATTAGCATTAGCGCCTGGAGTCTGGCATTGGGGCTGGCCATGGCTTGATACCGGCTGGGATCTGTAACTTTAGGTGTGATATACTCAATGCAAGTTGTGAATTTAGCCGGCTCCTTTGCGAGCTTTGCTGATGAGCCTGGTGGTGAAGTGTCGTAGTGTGGCGCACCAACTCGACAGCGAGGAGCCGATATGAGCGAGTGTACTGATCTACTTAGCACAGACACCGTGTCACGAACCCGGGAGACTTCCGTTACGGTAGCAGCACAACGTGCATACGCAACACAGGGCTTCTGTCTACTGCAGCACGAGCCCGCAGCTGCGCCTTCCAAGTTGGAACCCCTGATAGTCTTTCGATATAAGCTGATCTGTGCGTCTCTTCCAGGCAAAGCCGCTCAGACCACTTTCAGCAATGGCTGGACCATGAAGGCCGAAAACAAGACAGGACACTTTGGTATCAACTATGCTCTTCGGACGACAGTCGCTGTGGCTGGTTACTTGCAGCTGAGAGCGCCGAACGCCATCTATCCGAGCTAGAGCAACGCTTCAGATCTTCAGATGGAAGAGCGAGCGGGACTGGCAAGTACTCAGATCTCTCTGTACCGCCGTGGAGCTCATACACTGCTACCCTCGGCTTGCTTTGTCTCTATTCTAGTCCCTGCATGGCGAGTTGGCCAATGCTCCTCTGCTCCGTAGCACAAACCAAGTCTACCAAGACGTTCGAGGGAGCCGCCTCTTAGAACTTCGGTGGTAACTTCGCTTCCAACGTGCCGCCGTTAGAACTCCGTCTAGACCACGTGGCGTTGCGGAGGCGAGCTGAAGGAACGGAATCTGGGCCGACTCCTTTCAGCTTTTTCAGCAACGCCACATCCAGACTTCAGCTACAGGAGACAGTCCTCGACGTCGGCTAGACGAGATCATGCGGCAACAGGAAACGTACAAAAGACACATCGTCGACGCCCGCCGGGATGGCCGACCGAATTTCACACACACTTGCTTGCAATCTCTGTCACCATGTTGTCGTCACCACTTCCCTTCTTGGTTGCGTTGGTCACTATCGCTACTGCAGCGACTACGCCGGTGTGCTCTTCGGTTCCATACAAGAACTTGTTGTTCTTATCATCGTACACACCGGCTGTCAAATTCTGCTCGACCAAGTTTCCAATTGCGACTCCAGCTTGCACAGCTTTTGTCACGGTTCCGACAGTCGTTAGCACGACCATCACGGTACGTGCTGAGGATGTAGGAACTGGGGAGCTTATTAGCTGAACACAGGATAGGTGACAACGCCTGCGACTACCACACTCGCTACATCTACAACCGGTGTACCTGCGACCATTGCCGTTTCACAGACGATGTAAGTGACGCAGCCGCGAGTATTGCTGAGGTGCTACGGCTGACATGGATAGTACGCCTGAACCTGTGACGACGACAACGACCATTCCAGTAAGCCAATAAAGGGTCGAATGCAATGCATGCTCCATCACTAATGATCTCTTGCAGGTTACAACCACCATCACCATCGACCAGGCTAATAAGAAGCGAGCTGCCAGTGTGAACTCTGCTCAGGCTTCTGCGTCTTTCAAAGCGCTTTCTATACTGGCTAGCAACATTGTCAAGACTGCTTGCTCGTGTATTGAGACTACGCCCAAATGCACCACGGTGACATCCACGCGGACCAGCATCAGTACAAAGACGTTCACGTAAGCAGCGAGATCTCTGCGTGGACATTGAGGTTCATCTGCTGATATTGGAATGTTGCTTGCAGGGCTACGGTGGCCACTCTAGTTGGTGAGTGGCAATGATCTCCCTATGTCCGAATGTCTTTTCTGGCTCCCAGTTACAACTATCGGTCCACACGAGAAGTAGTTTGAATGGAGAGCACTACAGAAGTGCTCACAGAAGCCATTACACACTTGCTAGATCGTGCTAAGTGTAATGGACTTTCGGACCAGGAAGGGAGTAGTGTGATATATATGAGTACGTGAGATGGCTGACTGCCTCTAGGTGTGACGCAGCTGCTCCCGAACACCGAGATCGTCACCCTGACAGCCTCGACGACCCTGAACGCGCAGACAGTCACTGAAACGGCGACGACGGTGATCGCAACGGCAATCGTCTGCGGCAACGGGCTCTCCCTGTGTAACGGCCAGTGCAAAGACCTTACCTCGGACGCTTCGAATTGCGGAGCTTGCGGCAACGTGGTAAGCCAAGTCCCGGTTCCTAGCACACACGACCTCTGACATGGCCATCTACAGTGTCCCTCAGGGGCCTGCCTAAACAGTGCCTGTGTCTCCTGCAACAACCCCTTCGTTTGCGGTAGCGATCCGCCCAGCTGCGGCGGGAGTGGAAGCTGCTTCTGTTACTCCGTACCAGGCGGGTCGACCGTCTGCGCCAACTCATCAGACTGCTCGCAAAACTGCGGTAGCGATGCTGATTGCGGTGATGGATTCTTCTGCGTTATCAATACTTGTTGCGGTGGTAATGGCAGCAATTGTAAGCCTAGGTCGACGGCGGCGACGTGCGCTAATGGTGCGAGCACGGCGAAGATGTTCAGGGCGAGGAGGGAGGTAACAGGGTACGTGCTTTGGGATGACGGCTCGTATGGCCCTCCTGCGCCTTTGGAGTGAGAAGAGCTGCATCTCGCCAGCGTCGTGATAAGCTCATGCTTGTGTAATCCAACTTCTCTACATCTAACGGTGCTTTGACTCCGAGACACTGCCAACGATCCACCAACGCCACGCTAATTGACAACGACTTTTTGGCTCATCAGTTCATAGACTGTTGTGCTAGCCTCTGACTTGCCGACCTTCCAGCCAGGCCTGGTCGGTGCCTCACAGCACCACCTTGAGTGTCCATTGTGCTTGATCGGAGTAAGTCCTTCCTCTTGGCCTTTTCATCATGCTCTCGCATTTCCGCTCCAGCGATTTCAAGCTCACTCATCTCGCTCCTGGCCTTGCCATGACGTGCAGCCCAATCTCGCGTTCGCTGCTCAGCAGTGCTCTCTTCCGCTCCGGCGACAGTAGACGCTGTAGTCTCCTTTCGCGATCTCGGCGCGCCATTTGGGGCAGAGGCAGAGGCCTGAGCGGGCTCGCTTGGAGCACGCTCAGTCGGAGAGGCCGCAGTATCGTCAACAGCATCATCATCTTCTGGCTCGCCGCCACGTGTGTTTCGCTTCCGCGGCCAGAGCGAGGGAAGTACGATTTGTTGGAAGCGAGGCTCCACACAACGATCATCGAACCATTGATGTATTCTGCTCTCGACCAGCTGCGCGATTTTCGGTACATCTTGCAGACGAGATCGTGAGCCGATAAGAGAGTGAACGCTCAAGTCCAGCCGATAGTCGTCCAGAAATGTGAAGGTGAGGGTCGTTGGCGAGTGGCCGGTAGGGTTAAGAGGATGTCCTTCATTCTTCGGTTCTTGCGCTGGACTCTGCTCCCCACTATCACTGCCTGGGAAATGTTCCGGCTGCTGAGACGGCGAGAACGATACAGACAGAGTTCCAGAGAAGCGCACAACAGAGACTGCGAGCGCAACTGGAAGTACAGCAACGAAAGGTTTAGGGTAGTTGAGCACTAGCTTCGTCTCAATGCCCAACGTGACCACGTCTCCCAGATCGACGTCCATTCGTGCTTGCAGTCGTTCGCCCTTATTTCCAGAGAGCTGCTTGATAGGTGCGCCATTCTCGTCGACAGGTATCACACGGCAATTGCTAAAGATGGGAAACTCCTCACCTAAGCTGATCTCAGTCACACGAATCTCGTCCAGAAATCCAGGCTTCGTAGGTCCATTGAGTATGGCTGTGAGAGATCCAAGAACTGCCTCGTCTTCCTGTGCATCGGCTCGCAGTTGAGCTACAGTTTGAGCGATCAGGACGTTGAACCAGTCAAGGCTTTCCGGCTGGTGGCCATGGACGTTGTAGTAAGTCTTCTCTAGTAGCTTCTGCACAGTAGGCCCACCCTCGGACCGTGGTTTGAGCACTGCACTGCTGGGTCGTGGCCGGAGAGCAGAAGACAGAGTACGCTGTCGTGCTTGCGCCTGGCTGTGGGATAGAGTCCGTTGACGACGAGTGGCCGCCCGAGTAGCCGCTCTATCGTCTGCTGAAGGGGCCTCTCCAAAGATGAAGAACTTTATGAAGAAGAAGAGGATCAGAGCCAGTGTTAGCTGGCCAAGAAGGAAGCCTGTCGCAAAGCCATAGCTGGTGCCAGAGCCTGAGTTTTGCTGTGCGTAGGCCGCCTGCTTGGCTCGAGACATGCTGCTCTCCGCGACACCAAATCAACAGCGGTTGCTGTTCACCGATGGGCAGTGATGTGGTCAATCTGGGATGTCGAGAACATTGATTGACTTTCATCAAATTGTTACCCTCTGAGCCGCTGACGTAACCGATATTCACTTACTGCACCCCGCAAAACTCTATTTGCGACCTCCAAACCGCACTTATCCTTCCCTATCCGCCATGTTTCTTGTCCTCACTGTACCATGTAGCCTCAATGGCAGCCAGCTCGCCAAGTAGCGTCCTCTCGCCCTCGCGTGTCACAGTTGCGCATCCACATCTCCATCTCCCATCCTCGACCGACCCGCCGAGCGAGTCAAATCCACCAACTCAGAAAGTCTGGATTGTCTTCGGTGCAACAGGTCATATTGGACGGTCTCTTGTCAAAGCAGCTCTGAGCCATGGCGACAATGTCGCAGCCGTTGGTCGGACGCTCGAGAACACAATGCCGCAGATGCAGGGCTGGCATGAACAATGTTTGGGCTTGCTCTGCGATGTGCGCGTACGGTCCACGGTGAAGACAGCGATGGAGAGCTGTATTTCACGGTTTGGGAGGATCGACATCATTGTGAAGTAAGCGTAAGCCAGCAACAAGAATTTAATCCTTCTATCAAGTCCATCGCTGAGTATATATGTAGCTGTACAGGTTATGGAGTGATAGGCGCCTGCGAAGACCAAGACACCTCAGACCTACGATCTCAGTTTGACACCAACTTCCTCGGCACTCTCAATATTATCCAGCTCTCCCTCCCGTACTTCCGTCATCAGTCTGCTAAACGTCGCGATGGCGAGAATGCTGGACGGTACCTGATCTTTTCTTCCACCTCTGGTGCTCTGGGTGTGCCAGGTCTTGGACCCTACTGTGCGACCAAGTACGCCGTAGAAGGTCTGATAGAGAGCATGCTCTACGAAGTAGACACCTTCGGCATCAAAGCAACGCTTGTGGAGCCTGGCCACATGCGCTTAGACGAGCCGACTGGTTTAGACGATAAAGCCACAGACGACAATGTCGCCTCCGCTGCCGGGCATACTATGGTGAAGTTGCAGAGGTACGGCCACTTCTTCGTCAAGAAGCCTTCGGCGCCTTACGATACGCCTACCGCTCCTGCTGGTCACGCAGGCCGTGTAGTGCAGTGGCTGGCAGACCGACAGCCTACGTCTGCGGTCAAGAGTGCAGAGCTGGTGTGGCAATTAGGGCATTGCAAGTACCCTCCATTGCGACTGTTGCTGGGCAGTTTTGCAATCGAAAGTGTGAGAGATAGGCTGAGGAGTATCATAGAGGAGATTGAGGATTGGAAGCATCTACACTTCCCGTCGCCAGAAGGCGAGGGCGGGAAAGGTAAGGGCAAGGGTGAGGATGATGACATGAAAATGGAGGGCGACGCTGAGGGCGAGCTCGATGGTGAGGATGATGGTATGTATGGAGCAGAAGCTGAAGTGGGTGCGGAGGTCAAGGAAGAGGATGATGGTTAATAGCTGTAAGCGATATCTCTCCACGACAAGGCATTTGATACGAGCTCGTGTCTATACAGATGAGGCGACAATGTGTGACACGATTTATGGGAATAACGTTTGGTACGCTCGTTGATAGCATTGTATTATCATAGCATTAAACATACAGTCAACTGAATAACCATCCCTTCCAGCTGTTCGTAAAGGCATCAATATCGTCATGAGTAGTCGTCAAGCACTCGCGTCAAAGCATCGAATTCGTCGTATCAATCCATCATCTCCATGGCGCCAAATTCGCACGAGGCACCGTAGTCGTCAAAGTGCACTCATCGCCACAATCCTTTCGTGGGATCATCATTTATGCTGCCACTGAACCGACCTCGCCAAGCTATACCGATCACCATGCTGTGCAGCAATGGCAAATTCGGCACGATGATCCTACCATCGACTTGACTGTGTCCGGTTCATGCCTGGTCGTGGTCTTGCGGGTGGACCCATTACCGTCCGCTTCACAGGACTACCATTTGCTCGATCAGCAGTCGGCGCAGCGTGAGACTGCCCAATCTTGCCAAAGTCCTGGAAGATGTCAATGGCCTCTTCGCTGCCGTCACTCGGTATCTGTACACCAAAGAGCTCCGAAGTGCCATCATGGCCCATGGAATTCGCGGGATGTAGATTCTCCGCATCAAGTCCAAGATCCAGCCAGCCGAGATCATTGCTTGGGTAAGACGTAGAAGGCTTGTAGCTTTGCTTGAGCGGCGAGCCGAGGTTGACGGGCGAGCGTAATGATCGCGGCTTGCTCGCAAGAGGGGAGAAAGAAAAGAGGTTGTCGCTGGGCGGCAGAAGTGTGGCATTGTTGCTCTTAGCAGTCCCGGTGATGTCGGCAAGAATACCGGCACTCGTTGCAGCGCGAGCTAGGGAGGGCCGTCTCGCAGACCGTTTCTCGGGCGAGCCACGAGCTGCGATCTCCTCCTGCGGAACGTCGATGAAGACGTCGAAGGCCGCGTTGAAGTTGTTGCTGTGGCCAGGCGTGTCACCAAAAGGCTTCCACGGCGTCTTTGACTTCCCGTAAGGCGAGCGATATGGCGTGAGGCCGACACTACCGTCCTCTGCCAGATTGAACGCCGGACTCCAGGTTGCATGCTCCGGCAGTGGACTCAAGACTTTGGCCGGCGAGCCGAGCAATGCCTTCATGCGATTGCGGTGGTTACGAAGGTTTGTGTTGGGTGAGATGGAGGGCGGTGGCTTTGCAGGGCGCTTGAACACAACAGCTGGTGTCAGCGGGTTGCCATCCTTGACAGGCGATGAGGAGCCGTATGTGGACGCGGATGTCTTGAACAGCGAATGCTCCTTGCTTGGGCTGTCGAACGAGGAGCTGCGGATGCGAGCAATTTCTTCTTCCGCGCGACCTTTCTTGCTCCGGCGACGACTGATGTCTGCTTCGGATGTAAGGAGGTGAGCAGCACCACGTGCGGCAGAGGATTCGATGGATGACCAGTAGCCACTATCATTGAGACCGGAAAACTTCTGGCGGCGACCACCAGACCGGCTGGTCGATGGAAAGCGTGGCACAGGCGGAGGCGTGTCTTTGTGTTGAAGTTCGCTTGCTTGCGGCGGAGGTGATGAGCCGATGTCCTGAGGCGGAGGCGAAGATCGGAAGTGGGTGGGTGGTGGTGGCATAGCTGCAGCATCGTCCTGCTCGTCTTCGTGCATGGCAGGGTCAGAGGCAGGAATGGTGGCGTCTGAAGAGAACTCGCCATCATCGGGGAACTTCGCAGAGTCAATCGTCTTGCTCTCGACCTTCTTGACCGGGTTGGGAGCGAGAGAGAACTGGCCGATAGCGGGCGCGGTAGAAGGCCTGAAGCCACCCACTTCATATGGCACAGCTTGCATGTACTGCGTGCCATCCGGGTTTGTGATGCGCCGGACCGGATTCCTCTTGCCGAGCAGGTATGGGCGCTCTTCGCCAGCCTTGATCGCCCAATAGTTGCCCTTTCCGGGATCGTCCTTGGGTCGCTCCTGCTTGACGAAGTTCTTGTTCAAACTCAAGTTGTGACGGATACTGTTCTGCCAGCCAGACTCCGACGTCTTGTAGAAGCAGAAGTTATCTGAGATCCACTTGTAGATCTGGGCAAGCGTGAGACGGCGGAGCGGCGCACGTAGGATTGCCATGCCGATGAGCTCGGCATAGCTGTGCGGTGGCTTGGACCCGTCGTCGTGCACTGACGGCATGTCTCGCGGATCCGGCAGCTCGAACGGCTCTTCCTTGTCGGTTCTGGGCTTCTTGATGTTAGCGCGGTCCTTGAGTGGACCTGTGTCTGACGCTGTGCGCTTCATCGGGCCTTTGTAAGCGTAGTCGTCGTCGTCGTCGTAAGACATGGGAGGCAACGGCGTGAATCCGCTTGGGTCGTAGTGGTTCTCCTTGTCGTAAGGCTGGGAGCTGTCAAACTGGGCAAATAGAGACTGCTGCGACATTGCTGCTTCGGGATAGTGGGAGTAGAACTCCTGGTTCTTCTGAGGGGAGGCGGTGTCATAAGTTGGTTGTGAAGGAGGCAGTAGCTTGATGTCTGCCAGGTGATGCGAGCTCATGGGCCTTAGCGGTGAGCTATCCGTCTTTGTTGGCGACGAGCCCGGCTGGGAGCTTGTGGTGGGCTTGAGTTGCAAATTTTGCTTATTTGACGCGTCGCCGAGCGGCCGTAACGCGTTGAGCAGTGCTGTCTCGACATCTTCATCTGTATGGCTGCCAAAAGACGCGTCGTGATCGTGGTACACGCCTATCACGGAGTGCCGACGCGTCGCCGCCATCGTTGACGGCGATGTGCGCTGTCGCTGCTGTCTGTATCGTTTTCTGCTATCTCTTGACGCGTCGTGGGTGTTCGAGGCTGACTACAGTCTCGGGTGCTGATCCGGCTATGATCTCGGTGACGATGCAGACTCTGCTCCTGGTCTTGATGGGTTCGATATCGATACTCTGGAGGATACCGCAAAGTGTCTGCGTGGGACGATCAGCTCAATTGTTCCAGACTTCCCGAGTCCCTCGCTCGCTCATCATCATTCCTGCGGGATCGACCAAATCAAGGCAGTGCGAGTCACGCAGATCTTCACGCACCTTTCCTGCTCTCGTACGATATCGCCGTCTTCGCTCACCAATGTCTCTGCTACAATGCTACGATCGAGAAGAGAATACCTGCGAAGGCGAAGAGTATGTAGCTGTTGAGGGTGTATCAAGAGAGCGGGGCTGCGCGGCAAGGGAAGCTCTTGGACGAGGCGTGTCGGGTGCAGGGATTGGCCAGACTCACGCCTTGCTTCAGGTGCCGGTTTTGCTATCGGCGAACGTGGAACTTTCGTGACGGTGCGTTGATGGCCAATTGTTGCCGCAAAGCAGAAGTAGACGATGATGCAAGTTCTAGAGATGCTCACGGTTGAAAAGCAGAGCGGGAACAAGAAAACTGGCATTGAATCTGCTTCGAGCTTCGTGCCGCTTCTGCAAGGGGCGCTTGTGCGACGCGATGACGAGCTTTCACCAAAGAGACACAGAAACACGTGATGTGCCTGGTGGAAGGATGCTACTTGATAGTGGCTATTGGAACTACGATGCTGGTGTGGGCAAGCAGTGTAGATTTCAACGTCTTCAAACACCGCTCGAGCCGCTACATTCGATCCTGCGTCGAAAGCACAGCCTGAAGCGTGCGTGGAGCGTTCCGAGGAAGCTCATATCAATCTCGCTGCGAGAAGCCAACGTCCTTGCCACTACCCATGCCAATCAATCTCTGCTGCATCTCTGTCGCCAATTTCGCCATGTTGCCAGGCAGGTCACTGAAGTCACAATCTCCTGCCCAATCGCCAATGCCATGCTGCAGGATATTCCTTGACCTCGATGGATCCGCTCCCTTCAACCCCATCGTTCCATGCAAAGTCATACGCTCAGCTTTGCAGTCATATACACCGCGGTGTAGAATATTGTTATTGTAGAACACGATGTCTCCAGGTTGCATCGACACTCTTACCTGTCCGGGCATGCTCCCCTCAAAAGGATCTGCTTTGCGCTCCTCGCCGCTCCGGGCACGAGCATGGGAGCCTGGCACAACAACGAGAGAGCTGTCGGGATAGAGGGCAAGATTCCATTGGGCGTGTAGCATAGGCTCTTGCAGACGTTCGAGCTCGACGTCTGGCGGTACGTCCGGGCCAATGTCGTCTCTATGCCATCGCAACTCGAAGTCTTTGGGTGGACAAACGAGCATGTTGTACAGCTCCATAACGAGGTCAGATGTCTTGCAATCTAGTAATGCCGTTACTGCTCCTGTCATAACGTCTCCAAAGTAGCTTTCAGCAAATGCTATGCGGTCCTCGTCTGGCATCGACGGGTGCAGGAGATGCTGGACACCCCAGATACCCTCCGTCGTCGCCTCGCTGACGGGCCATGGCGGAAATTGCTTGGGGACAGTCCTCACGAAGGGCCATCGTCCTGCCCGAGCTCGTTCGGCTACATGTTGTGCTGCGGTCCGGAAGCGTGTAATATCATCTGTGCTGAAAGCCTTCTGTATGCGAACGAAGCCATCTCGTTCGAGAGACGCTCGTAGCTCTTCCGCTGATGTTGTAGAAGACATGATGGTGCTTCGATGGAGAGTTGCCTGAGCTGAGCACGAGCCAGCTCTTGGACTTCGACTTCATGTCAACACAGACAGCTGCCTTGCATCCCCCAAACATCGAACACCAAGATCGCCCATTCCGGATGCGCCGCTGGTCCTCGAACAATAACCATGAGATACCGTGATCGTTAAGGCAGAGACAAAACCGCAACCATGGACATCTTCCAGACGGTCACTGGGTACATCACCAAGATGGTATCTACCGGAGACAGCAATGCGACCCCAAGTGGTGCAGCAAAGATGAAGATACTCCTCCTGGATCGCGACACCGTGCCTATCGTCTCGGCCGCTACAACACAATCCGCGCTGCTCAATCACTCCGTGTACCTCACGGATCGAATCGAGAATCAGGAACGGGAGAAGATGCGCCATCTACGCTGCCTAGCATTCCTACGGCCCTCGTCAGACAGCATACAGTCTTTGATTGACGAGCTCCGGGAGCCCAAGTATGGAGAGTACCACATCTGTATGCGCCTACATGTCCTAAGCAGCTGTGGTCAGGCTTCTGACTGACACCAGACTTCAGCAACATAATCAAGAAGTCCTCCCTCGAACGACTAGCCGAAGCAGACGACCATGAGGTCGTGAAGGGCATTGTCGAGTACTTCGCCGATTTCATCGTCATCAACCCGGACCTCTGCAGCCTTCCTCTTTCCACCCGCATATTCAGCTCTTCGTCGGATGCTTGGAATCATGATAGTCTTACGCGGACGACTGAGGGTGTACTTGCGCTGTTGCTGAGCCTGAAGAAGAAGCCTCTGATACGGTTCGAGAAAAACAGCGTGCTGTGTCGGAAGCTAGCGACTGAAGTGCGGTATGCGATGACACAGGAAGAGCAGTTATTCGACTTCAGAAAGACGGACACGCCACCGATATTGCTGTTGATTGATAGAAGGGAAGACCCAGTCACACCACTGTTGACACAGTGGACATATCAGGCTATGGTGCATGAGTTGATCGGCATCGAGAACGGCAGGGTGAACCTCAGCGATGTGCCAGATGTTAGGCCAGAATTTAAGGCAAGCAGCAGCTCGACAGACAAGCAGTGAGACTGGACTAACGCATCCGTCTAGGACATCGTGATCTCACAGGACCAAGATCCGTTCTTCGCAAAGAACATGTACCTCAACTTCGGCGACTTGGGCCAGAACGCTAAGGAATATGTCGAGCAATTCGCCTCGAAACAAGCAGGCGGCCAGAAGCTCGACAGCATGGAAGACATGAAGCGTTTCGTCGAAGAGTACCCAGAGTTCCGCAAGCTATCTGGCAATGTTACGAAGCACGTTACGTTGATCACAGAGCTCAGCCGCCGAGTCGAGAGCGATCGACTGCTGGACGTCTCCGAGCTCGAACAAAGTCTGGCATGCAACGACAATCACAGCCAGGACGTAAAGACGTTACAGCAGCTTATACAGAATCCAACCATCCCACCAGCAAACAAGCTCCGGCTGGTCGCTATATACGCATTGCGGTATACCAATCACACCAACAACGCAACTCCTGCTCTGCTCGACCTTCTTGCAGTGGCTGGCAACATCAGCAGACATCGCATCAACCTCATTCCTAAGCTTCTGACGTATGCTGCCAGCATACACTCTGCTCAACAACAGAGCGGCGGAGCGCCAGGATTGCCAGATCTCTTCCAGCCCGCACAGAACATTTTCTCTGAAGCACGATCCCGCTTCAATCGTGGGCTGAAAGGCGTAGACAACGTCTATACTCAGCATACGCCTCACCTTTCTAATACCCTTCAAGATTTGATCAAGGGCCGCCTCAGCATGTCTGCTTACCCGTTCGTGGAAGGTGGCGGCCAAACAAGAGACAAGCCGCAAGATGTTGTGGTGTTCATGGTCGGTGGTGCAACATACGAAGAGGCCAAAATGGTGGCACAGGTCAATGCGAGCTCTCCCGGCATCAGAATCGTCCTTGGCGGCACTGGTGTAGTCAATAGTAGCAGCTTCTTGGATGAAGTCGAGGAGACAGTCGATTCATGGCCTGAGCCAAAGCCAGATACCGCGGCTGGCAGGCTAAGAAGGGAGGTCGGGCGAGCGTAGAATGTAGCAGCGAACAGTAGACACCTCGACGATGCTGAGCGTGGAAACTCTGCTACGCTCCGCCTGCTGCGTCTAGCTTCGATCATCGCTGGCGAGATTGCCGCCTACCAAGCTCGCTAAAAACCGACTAGCTCCCAGCACCCAGGGTAACACATTAATCGCAGTCTGTTGCATGTTCTATCGATCGGCTACACAAGCATCTCGACGACGGGGTCTCGAATGGTCGATTGGCGCTGTTGGTGGCCGTTTTCTACCATAGGTACGACCCAACCCTAGCCTTCGCTTCTCACGCCGGCCCCAACGATATCCTTTTGTAACTCTTACTCTCGAGCAAACTTTCAGCTCTCTACAATTGCAAGGTGCAATGTACATCATTCTCATGGAAAGAGTTAGATTTTGCCATGCTGTGGCACGTGATCGCCAAGGGTCAGCAACGCCGCTTTCCCAACTTCAGATGCTTCTCTCCACAGCAACGTTATGACAATTCAAGCGAGGACCCTATCGAACCGGTGAAATACTACCTTCCAGCTTGCGCTGGACGTGGACTTAGCGCAGACAGCGATTGGAGAGTCCAAGCAAGCTATACAACGCCAGCTGCGGCTGAATAAGGCCATGGGATCGCTCAATTTACAGGCTAAGAGCTGCTCCCTTCTGTCCTCAACATGAAAAGGCTCTCTTCACCAACCATGTGAACGTGGCGTGGGGGTTTAGCGAAATAGCTATCTTATGAGGGATAATTCTCGAATGTCTCTGAGCTAACATACAGAATGTACTTACTCAACACAACCGATCTGACTCCCAAGTCGTTTCCGAGTCCCAAGGCTCCTAAAGATGGAACGCCTTTTAAGGGTAGAGGGTCACCAACGCCCACATATGCAATTCTATCACACCGCTGGGAAGAAGATGCACTCGAAGAAGTCTTGTTCGCAGAAGTGAGATCGTATGTTGAAGGAAGCAAGAGGCGAGACTGTAAAGGCTGGGACAAGATTGTGGAAAGTTGCAAAGTAGCTAGGAGCCATGACATCGAGTGGATGTAAGCAAACCGATGGCTGTAACCTTGGGTGCTTGAGACAATCTCGGAGTAGCCATCAAGTCGCTATGCCGGGATTGTCTCACAGCAGCCATATGGATCGAACAAAGAGCTAACCCTGCCACTCATCGCTCTTAGATGGGTCGATTCCTGCTGTATCGACAAATCAAACAATACCGAGTATGCCGAGGACATCAACTCGATGTACAAGTACTATGCCAGGGCGAAGGAGTGCTATGCATATCTGTGGGACGTGGAGTACACGCCAGGAGGTCGAGGAGACAGACTCGTGAGCGTATCACCGCATTTCGCGGGTGAGCCCAGTGAATGGTTTACTCGCGGATGGTAAGTAGTGATGTGCAGGGTGGTCAGGAACATGAGATATGGACTGACTTCCTTACCCATCGCTTCTATAGGACTCTTCAAGAGTTACTGGCTCCAGGGACAACTTGCGAAAGCCCTTTGGGTCCCACATCTTCCACCATGACCTTCTACGATAGGACCTGGAAGATTATAGGCACAAAGACGGATCCTGGGCTCTGCGCCGAGATCTCACGACACACAGGAATTGAAGGTGAGTATCTTCGCCATCCTGCTATACTTCACCAGGCAAGCGTCGCAATGAGGCTCAGCTGGGCGGCGAAACGGGACACGACGAAGCCAGAAGATCGCATATACAGCTTGTTGGGCATATTCGGTATCAGCATGCCAGTCTTATATGGCGAGGGTGAGGCTACGGCCTTCTGGAAGCTGCAGATGCAGCTCATGGCTCCAGGGCCGGATGCCTATGACCAATCAATTTTTGCATGGAAGTTACCCAACAGCCGGGCGCCGTGTGGGATGCTGGCAACCACGTTGGATCACTTCGCACACTCGAATAACGTCGCTAATTTCGGAATCGACGCCGACGAAAGGATACTTTTCGATGTTACTAACGAAGGCCTAAGCATCCACGTCTTCAATGGGGCGACTAGAGCGCAAAGCGCCAATTTTCAAACGTTCAACAAAAAAGAGACGATCATGCTGTCGTGCACAGAGGGAAATTTCGCGCGGCGCAATGCGGTCACTATAAGATTGATGAAGCAGGGCGATGGCTGTCTACGGAGGGTGCAGCCACACGAGCTGGAAAGCTCGCCTAAGTACAAGGTTGACAAGAACGGTGGTTTTTTGGGTATAATCGCCCCCGGAGTACGTAGACATTTCTATGTCACGCAGAATGAGTATGACGGAGCATAGGCGGCGTAGGACCGCACTAGCTAGTTCCCAGCAAACATGGCAAACGGTAGTTCGAGCAAGCTAAGTGCAGCGGCGCGAGGGGGATACGGCGGCAGAGGGAGAGTGCTGGGTACGGTTATCTATAGATTCCGCTGGATGGTTGCAGGCGTGTCACACCACGTACAGCACTCATCGAGCCTTCAGTCAGTCCGACCAATTATCCTCGGCATAGCTCGACCAGTCTTCCACCTCATCGCTATCGTCGCCTTCGTCGCCCTGCTCAGCTTCTGGCACCTCCACCCGCTCCCAAGGCAGATGCTCTGGGCTGGCATTGTCGCTCACAGCAATCCGCCCGTCGCGATCAAGAGCAAGCTGATAATACGAGGAGCATCGGCGCACCTTCGTCTTCAGCTTCAGACGCGGGAGGCTGCACTGCACATCTCTTCGTGGCGACTGTGACAGGACTGGCATCAACGGTCGTCGCACTGTCGACGCGCTTGCGCTTCGGAGCTCTATTATTTCCTCGCCCCAAGCAGCCATGACCTCCGTGAGCCTCTCAGACACCGCACTTTACCAATGATCCCTTAGGCTTTCTCTGTGGTCCTCTCCATGACACTGTCCATGCCCGTGGCTGTGCACCGCAGCTGAATCTGGCCCAAGCATCCACAAAGCGCATGATGTTTAAGCATATGACAGTAGCCGCCCACACGAGGCCAGCCATTACCACACAAAGTCCCTGCCCGACCAGGACACCGATCGTACACCCCACGGTAACGACGAGGGGTCCCGGCCTGTCCACGCGATCAACTGACTGAGTAATGAAGCTCGTGGTGAGAGCTACAAGGTAGCCCACGACGGTGAGTGCGAACATGGCGAAACGTCCGCCTCCACCTCTCGGGGGCGTCTTCCCATCGGCATTATCAGTCCCGCTTGGCTGAATTGGCCAAGTGAAATTGTGTATGTCGGTAATGGCGTCGGCGGCAAAACACGAGTTTATAGAGAGTACAACGAAACCAGTCAAGAAGTACATGATGTAGCTGCCGATTTCGACGACGAACATGGCTGGTCCCAGTAGCACTATGGTCGTGGAGCGCGCCGAAAAGAGGATTTCAGTCACGTTGCTAGCCACGTACATCTTGAAAAGTTGCGCCAGTGTTGCAAGATCGCGTTCTAGATAGAAGCGACTTTGTAGTAGGACAAGAACCTGCCGGGAAGTGGGACCACTGACCATATCGAGCTTCATGACGGACCGGGTAAGCTTTGTTGAACAATTTGACCATCCACAGCCTTCCACTGGGTAAGACAGAGTATCAATACAAGCCGCTTTCCCGTGCTCACAACCCCAGGAGGTGGTGCGATTCGAGAATCGCCCCTCACTATGCCAGCATCAATTCTGACCGACTAAGGACACCTTCGTCGAGATCACGGCTCAGAGCATCTTTTCACACCCCACTGTTTCCCAGTGTCCCTGTAGACCCTCTGCGCGCCTTCCGAGCTGGCTCTCCCACAAAACTACCCACCATGCCTAGCGCCCTAGCAGCAATCATAATAAGACTTCCCAGTAGGACCGTCAAGATAAGCACCCCATGTCCCATCAGTACTCCTACCACACAACCCGTGGCAATCATAAGAACCCCAGGCCACTCGTCGCCGTCTCCGGAGTGTTTGGCAAAGTTCGCAAGCAAGGCGATGATGTAGCCTATAGCAGACGTGATGAGCACCAAACCTCTCGCGATGTCCGACTTTTTCTGGACAGGAGTACGAGGTTGATCCGCACTAGAAATCGTTGCGAGGTCCAAAATCTTTCCCAGTACGCCGCGGGTGAACCATGAGCCAACGACGAGCACCGCGAAGCCGATGAGGAAGAATAAGCCGTATCCGCCCACAAGAATAACTGACAGCGCGGTGTCCAGGAGCACCGAGGTCGTTGCGGAAGTAGAACCAGTCGCCATGGTTGTGCTGTTTGAACTGATCATGTTTGTAGCCAGTCGTGATGTGGCATTCATTTTGGACGGATTTTCGTAATTGCACTGGCTAATCTTCAGGCGCGATCATTATTATCTTATACCATTCGAACAGGTTGTGCGTGAGTGGGTCCAGGATCCCCGAAGGAATTCGATGGACGCAGTAAAGCAACAGCTCCACCAGCCAAAGCTTCGCGACTAGTAGGAGTCGCCCAAGCTTGTTCCCAGCAGCGATGGTAAGTGATAGTGTAAGCAAGCTCAATGCAGCGGCGTGAGGAGCATATGGCAGGGGTGGGAGAGTGCTTGATACAGTGTCTGTGTAAACATCTTATCATTAGCATCTAACAGCAATCTCAGATCATGTCACGCAGTCTTATCCAGCACTACGTCCGCTGTATTCGTCGCATACTACACAATCTCATCGTCGCTCTGCCTACCCTACCATATGCTCATCCAGTCACCCTTCCACGATACTCTGGCCAGATGGGAGTTCTCACAGCACTCCAGTACTGCTCACAGATGTTGAGCGCAAAAGCAAGCGGGATACCTTCACACGTCCACGCATCAACGGACTGTCCTGGGCCTCGCGAGACGGTCGCTGGTCCGGAAGACAATGCCCGCCTCTTCGTTGCTCTGAGCGTCTCAGCGTCATCTCGAACATCGACGGCGCTATCGAGACGCTTTCGTTTAGCTCCGCTATTGATATCGTCAGTCACATCTTATCCGTCCTCGAAACAAGCACTCTTACCCGTCAGCTGCTGCAGGAGACTCTACTTCCCACGCACCCTTTGGCCAATCTGCCCACCTCACCTCCACGCTAGTGGGATGCTCACAATACTCCAGCGTCTTTAGACCCAGCCGGTCGTACAGACGACCTTCTGTCCAGACCTTCACGGCATGCGAGCGCTGTTCAGGCGTCGATACTTTCCTGGGCCGATACGTCGGATCGCTAACAGGCTGCTCGAAATGCGTCCTCTGATCGAGTAGAGTGTCCTTCACCAGCTTGCGAATCACGGGACGTGCTTTCTCCGGATTGAACGGGTCGTATGCCGTGTACGTCCGGTGTCCCGTCCACATCACGACCTCGACATTGTAGATCTGCTCAGACGGTAGTTGCAGGCTGCATGACGTTTGTTAGCTTGTTTGACAGCGGCAGCGCAATAGGTCCCAGATGAACGACACTAGGCTGTGGCCTAGTAGCACTTGCTTACCCAAGATCTTGTCGTCCCGTTGGTCCACTCAGCACTGCCTCCGTCCTCTCATCCTCGTCTTGTGGTGTCTGCGTTGACAAGAGCAGTGGTTAGCGAGGATGCGACGTTCTTACATCTTCTCGAAAGCTCCGCTAAGTATAACAGCGATACCGACTGCAGCAGCGCGTACCCACATGGCAGCATCGAGAGAGATGCACACTATGCGAGAACGACTTACCACTCCATGCTCGTGCGCGCTGCCAACTTGCGATTCCGAGTGTACAGCAGACGCCTTTCTCGCACGCAAGGGCTGCTGCGCGTCTTCTTCTTCCTCCTGCACAAGGGCGCGCAACTGTGTCTGTTGCGACTTCGCCTCCTCCACGCGCATCTGCCGTGAACATTCCTGCTTCACATACTCCCGCTCATCCCAGTCCGCGTCCGGCCGTAGGACGCCCACATGCTTCTTGATAGCCGACCACGGCCTAGTCCAGCCTTTGCGCTTACGAAGGTCGGCGGCGACGAGCTCATAGAACTCTCTCTCTGAGCGCACCTCCGGCTTCTTCTCCAATGCGCTCTTCACAGCTACGCCGAGCTGGTAGTGGTGCTCTGAGGTCCACACGTCGTCGCCCATGACTGCTGGTCTCTAGGTGAGGGCCATGGTGCAGTGCGTCAGTGAGGGAGTGTTGTTGTTGTATTGGTGTTGCGCGTTCGCTTGGGGTGTTTTCATGTTGGTGGGGCCACTTCAGTAGCGCCCAGCTTTGGCATCCGAAGATGGAAGTAGCGAGCTTAAGGCCGCTGTCACATGTTTGCCGAAGTTCCAGCGCAGCAGAATGCTGTAGTATATGATGGTTTCACTTCGATTATGTTTCAAATTTGGCCGTCATAGCCTAGTGGTTATAAAACTGCAGCTTGCGCACAGAAAGACTACCGCCCCACCCGGACATCGTCTAGCAAGGTTTCAGAGTTTCGACTCTAGCGCAGCATACCACTCCACGGCGTCGTAGTACGGCCTCGAGGTCAGACTGCAGCTTGCGAACATAGAGTCTTCCTAGGGTTTACGGAGTCCGGGCCTGTGGAATTGATTAAGCAAGGTGAGAAGAGATTGGGAATCTCGCAGTTCTGGTTCGTTGAAGGGGAGCTTACTCCGTCGAACTTTTTTGCTTTTGCCAGGTTCGGGCCAGGTGAGGTGTACAAAGTGAGGATCCCTCGCCCAAGCACTCGCCGGCTTCACAATCTCATCAATCGTTCAATCGTGCTGCTGCAACGTTACATCCTCACCACTCCTCATCCTCATCCATTCCCTCATCCTCCATCTCCTCCCCCCTCCCCCTCAACATCCTCCCCTGCCCATCCTCATCCACAACCTTACTCCTATCCAACACCCCGAACCCCAACAACTTCCCCTCAAGCTCCTGCACACTAAAACTATGCCCATCCCCCAACCCCTCAAACCCCAACACCCTCCCCACCCCCAACCCAGCCTTAAAACAAACCACACAAGGCAGAACCTGAATCCCCAACTTCGTAACCACAAACGCCGCATTCTCCACATTCACACTCACAAACCTAGTCTCCAAATGCTTCTCAGCCAACACAGCTAACTTCCCATCCATAATCCGACAGCGATTGAAATCCGGTTTCATGAAGTGGACTACACATAATGGCGCCTCCTTACTCGTAGTAATCGCTAGTAGTTCCTTTTCGTCTTTTATCTCTTGGTATGTGCCGTGGCCGGGTAGTTGTTTGAGGGTTCGGGTTGCTTGGAGTTGGGCGTGGAGTTGGGCTAGGCGGGCTTCGCGGAGGTGGTCGAGGGAGGTGTCGTTTTCGAGGCTGTCGAAGAGGGCGTCGTCGTCTGAGGAGTCTTGTTGGTGGTCGAGGGTGTGGGCGACGATGGGGTCGAGGGTGGCCATTTTATGACGTGTGATGTGTATTATGGTGGTGGTGAGGGGTCGTGTGAGTTCTTCGCGCGTGTTTGATGTCTGGACGCGTTTGAAGCTAGCGGGAGATCGGCGCAGGGCTGAGACAAGTGAAGTGAAGGACAATTTGGCGAAGAAAGCACAACGAATGTGGAAGGCACGAATGAGATGGCTTTCTCGACGAGTTACCATACAACTTCATCACTCCTTCACCACCATATCGTCTTCACTGTGATGTTACAGCTTTCTTGGCGAAACACTCAAGCCTTCGCAACGGGTCAACCTTAGCTAATCCCTGCCAGCAAGCCCGGCTCGGGAACAGCCTTGCAGCTAGCCACGAGTCCTCCCTTTCCTCAACGGCAGACAACACGAATACACTTCCAACTTTACAACCCAGCGCAAAGCGCAAAGCCACAACGTCTCACTTCATAGGCCTCCAACGCACCGCCCTCTCGCCCGCCTCACTCCTCTCGCGACCACCATCCTACACCACCACCACAAAATCCACCCCCAATCCTCCAGCCGTCACAATGGGAGACGAAAAGCAGCGCGACGATGTCGACAGTCTCTCCATCGAAATGGGCGAAAAAATGCCAATGTCCAACTCATTCGATGCACAACCCAAAGCCGAGAGCAGTGGAAACGGATCAGCAGCTCCCGTTGCGCTGGGAAGCATAACGAACAACCCCGTCATCTCCATCTTCGCCTACTGCGGGAGTAGTATTCTGATGACGGTGACGAACAAATACGTGTTGAGCGGGAGGGATTTCAATTTGAACTTTATGTTGCTTGCTGTGCAGGTAAGATCAAGAAAGCTACACACCCAAGCTGAACGACGGAGCTAACGATTAATTTCGCCAGTCCATCGTCTGCATAATAGCCATCCAATCCTGCAAACAAGGCGGCCTCATCACCTTCCGCTCCTTCCACGCCGACGAAGCGCGGAAATGGTTCCCCATCTCCCTCCTCCTCATCGGCATGATCTACACCTCGACCAAGGCCCTCCAATTCCTCTCGATTCCCGTCTACACCATCTTCAAGAACTTGACCATTATCCTGATAGCCTACGGCGAAGTCCTCTGGTTCGGCGGAAGCGTCACGGGAATGCAATTGCTGTCTTTCGGGCTCATGGTACTCAGTTCAGTGATAGCAGCATGGGCAGATATCCAACACGCGCTTCAAGGCAACACAGGGGAGAAGTTGACTGGTGAAGCGGCTGCGAAGGTAGCGACGCTGAATGCGGGATATGTGTGGATGATGCTGAATTGTTTCTGCTCTGCTACCTACGTTCTCGCCATGAGGAAGAGGATAAAGCTCACTAACTTCAAGGACTTCGACAGTGAGTCCCATTCCCTTTCATGACCTACTCGACTTTGTGCTGACTTCATCGCGTACAGCAATGTACTACAACAACCTCCTCTCCATTCCCATCCTCCTCCTTTGCTCCCTCTTCCTCGAAAACTGGTCGACCGCCAACCTCAACCTCAATTTCCCCACCGAAACCCGGAACTGGATCCTCTTCACCATGGTCCTGTCCGGCTTGTCATCCGTCTTCATCTCCTACACCTCGGCCTGGTGCGTGCGAATCACTTCCTCCACCACTTACAGTATGGTCGGTGCCCTGAACAAACTTCCGATAGCGATCTCTGGACTAGTGTTCTTCGATGCCCCAGTCACGATGGGCAGCGTAGGCGCCATTTTCGTGGGTTTCGTGTCAGGGGTTGTATACGCTGTAGCGAAGGTTTGGCAGAGCAAGGCTAAAGCCTCGAATCATGGGGGTAGTGCTGGGGTTGGAGGGGGGTTGCCTACGACTGTGAGCGCGAGTGTGCAGAGTATGAGGGATAGTTTGAAGAACTGAGGTGGGTGGATTGGAATTGGGGTTTGGTTGTTTTTGTCGTGCGCTCGAGCAGTATCTTATCTACCTCTAGATTGGGGGGGAAAGGGATGGGGTTGTTGTTGTAGGTTATGAGTGGGCAGGGTATGGATGGCGTTGACGGGCTGAGTGGCTGCGCTGGCTGCACTGCTGGGTTGGCGTTGGGAGAGAAGATATGCTATAATGTAATCTTAGGCTTACATAACTTGCTATGCTTGTTTCATGTCAGCCCCGGGGCCTGGTCTCTCGAAGTCCCGGTGCCTTGTGACATGCTGGATGTCCTGGGTTCTGAGCTCGACGACGATGAGCTGCAGGAATATGTTCCTTTGAGACGCAGGTCGTTAGGCTTGCTGGATGTGGTTGCTAGGCAGACAGGTAAGTGGGGCATCTCTGCGCCGCCGAATGATGTCTGTGCTGTTGCATTCAGTTTCAGTGGTGTAATGGAGTTTTCTGACCAGGAGCGATCCAGGCTGACTGATCTTGTGGCAAAGACAATATTCTCAGACCGCAGACATTAGTCTATCGATCGCGCCGACGGTGTAGGGGCCTCGTAGCAGTGCGGCAGTACGGAGAGGGCTGTATCTGGAAACCTGGCAGTTGACGCTCTCCTGCCCTGGCCGCGCAGTATGTGGCCTAGAACGTCGGTATAGCGGCATGATGGCAATATGGCGGCATCGAGATGTTTACAGATGGCTTCATACGCCGATCTCACCAGCTAGTCTGGTAAACTACAGGATCGCGGGCCGCATCTGGTGTCTGGAGTTGACCTTGTTGCTGGCGGACAGGGGCAACGGCGACGATTACTACTTCAAGAAAATCAGTTTGCTCTATACTGAGTTCAAGATGATGGAAACGCATACATCCCACACGCATGGGACGAAGGAGCCGTGAGACGCATTACGTTTACTCAGCTCTCTGCCCATCAGCGGTGGATGGGGGTGTATACGTGATGCAGCCTGTGCCAGATTACAGGATTGTGGTAGTGGTTACCGGACTTGATCTGGGGCGAAGTCGTGTAGCTGGAGATCCGGCGCAAGCTCGGGATGGACGTAAAGGTCTTTGGCCGCTGTCTCGATATTCGTGGCGGAGGTAGGGAAGACGTACTCGGATGCTGCAACAACGTCGCAGAGCTTGGCGTAGGCCGTGGCGGCATGGATGGCCGTGTCGGGCTGGCAACGCTATTCTCGATTTGGAGGGCGCGGTTAGGACTCTAGATCAAAGGGCTGTGGTTCATGTTCAACCCAGGCGTTGCATGGACGACTTCGCGCCTGATCTGATCGCGGACGGCCTCACGTTCGTTTGATGGAGCTGGAGTGCATGTATAGATGGTAGGACTATACCGCAGGACGACTGCCGACATCTGGTAATCCTCCAGGGTCGCAAGATGTCAAATACCCAGCACCGTTTGATCACCGTACCATCCAATTCAGATCACGTCGCCGTCCACTCGTGATAAAGCTCGATAGGTGCCGTCCGTCCCTTGCCGTATCAGCACTCCCGGATTCAGACAGCTGTGGGATTGTCGATGGTGGCCCATCCGACGGGGCGAGCACAGACTCCATGTTGGATGAAGTATGCGACCGTGGTTGCTAGCGTAGCGAGCCGTCAAAGCTGAGTTGTCTAGGTCCAGATAGTGTACCGCCAGCTGCTCGAAGCGTCTGTCCTCAATATCCCAGTCTCTGTGCGTTCCTGCTTGCAGTCAAGGCTAGATAGATTGAGGGTAGGCAGCGCCATGAGCCAAACGTGTGATCATGCACTAATCTGTACCCCTACGCTGACCAGTCTAGTTTGATATTTGAACGATATTGTGCGAAGAGCTGACCGCGAGATGCTTCCACAATCAGGAGTCACTCTCGTCAACGCCGGCTTTTCTTGGTGCCGTCGCACTCGTCCACTGGTCGGCCCCGTGTAGCGTTGTCGGCCGAGACGACTTCACGGCCGTTATCCGCGAACTGTCTCGCCCATGGTGGAGAACAATGGGCGTCTGCAGTCAGACGGAGGGCTTTTCAAGGGGAGATTCGAGCTGAGGTCAGCACCTTGACGGTGGGTACGAGTGTCCATCATCCCCAGCATTCTCCTGGCAGAGAAGGTCAGCACTTTACTGCACATAAAGCGTGCAAGACGTGTTTACGGGAGCTGGCGGGTTCTTGGTAAGATCTCTAACCAGACGTTGATCATCGCACAAACATAGGTGTCCAGGCGTCGATCGGTTGAACCCGGTTATTCAGAGTCAAGAGGCATTCGAGGTGGCCCTGGTAGACCAGACGCAGGATCTCGATAGTGTGGACTTTGGCTTTGATGGTGCAACACACTGGCGACCGGATCTGATCGAACCTCGATCATGATGCAGGACGGGTGAGCAACACAACCAGAGCGTCATAAGTCTGGTAGCCTCACAGCGTTGCAGCCTTGAGATATGCTCCAGCTCCTTGGCGTCCTACGCATTATCAGTCACGCGGCGGTCAGGTTTCAAGGGTATCAACGGATCCTTTCAGAATCGGCTTTAATGCCCCCAATTGGGGGCCTGATGGGAGTCCTTGACGTCGACCGGTTGGATGCCAAGTATTGGTGGAGAGCTGTAGGACTGGCATCGTGATCGTATTCGTATGAAAACCTGAGCCTAGCCTTGTACCACTTAGCATTGAGTGGTGAGTACGGGAGCCAGCAGAGAGTTTCGAGGATCGTCGCCTGGCTTTTTCAACAGCTCTCCAGTCTTACAAGGGTTGGTGCATGTAGCTGCATGCAGCTGCAGCATGCGAGGCAGGAATCTGCAGGCGTAGCGAAGAGGTAGCGAAGTCTATCCCACTTGCGCCAACGCTGTCGAATGATAGAAGCCAACCATGGCCTTACATAGCAAGACTCTGACACACATCAATACCTTCCGTGGCGAAGGTGTGTGACGGATATTGCCAAGATGGAAGGATAGCATAGCATAGGATTCTCGTTCAGGCGTCCACAAGCAACCCTCACTATTGTTCATGATGACTGTCTTGATCCTCCTCGGCGAGTGCGGTCCAGTCAAGCTTCTCTGTGTCAAACATAAGCGCACGCCGTGACACAAACGTCGCCGCAGAAAATGGAGACAAGCTGAACCGTATCTCGATGACATGATGGTTTTCCCATGTTCCTGTCAGTAGGAAGCTTTCTCCAAGCCACAAGCTATTTGAAGCTATATGGGGACGCTTCGCTTGACGATTGGTGGTACGCTCCCGCCAAACTCGCGTGTGCATCGGATTTTCTGCAGAGTGGGGTGTGCGGCTATTCTTGGTCACCGCATGAGCAGCCTAGCAAATTCTCCCCATCGTATGCGATTCGTATCGAATACTTTCTGTTGACTGAACGTCGAAGTAGGGCAGAAGCATGACGAGTCCTCCTATCGGCTCCGGGTGAATCGGCCATCTCATCACAAGGATTCCGGAACATGAGCAAGCCCAACCGTCACATCAGGGCGCTCGGTGCAGCGTGTGGCCTTCGATCCAAAGATCGCTCCAGAGAACAAGGATGAGGGTCGCCCCCTGTCAACTCCTCCTCGCGTGGCGTGCGCTGGCACCGCAGAGCCACAGCCTTACCGCTCAATCGGGACATGTCAGTCCGCCAAACGACTCTAGCTCCCCTAAATGTTCCCCATCATCACCTGCCCTCTTGGGCGCACACGTGGAGCGCACTGGCTGGTCGGCGGGCGATCGCGATGCCTGGGGTCTCACACCGGTACAAACGGCAGGAGCGGCTGCCCCTTGGCAAGCCGAATCACTGGCGCGACCGTACGAACGAAGGAGCATCTGCCTTTCGACTACGACCGAGAGCAAAGGATGGGAATTACCTCGTAAGACGCGGCGCGAGGCATGCCTAAAAACATGATTGCGAGAAATTGTAAGCACTCATCAACACGCGAACGCAATTACGAGGTGGACCAGCAATTATATAAAAGATATAATTAGCCTTGGCGGGCAATACTGCGACGGCTGCAGGTCCATCTGCACAGCTGATCCGTGCGCAGCATAGTCTTCGCTGATTCGGGCAGTTCGTCGAAGATCTGTAGCCTCTCCTGACCGGCGAGCGCACGCCCGTGAAAGCGAGGTTCCTTTCTCGGGTGGTCCCGGCGGTCAACCAGATATTTACACGTTGTGCCAGGGATGTTTAGCGAGGCTCTAGGTGTATCCCCTCGGTTCCTACTATCCTCTAGCACGCTGACTGTGGGTGGCAATATATTCCTATCTCTTCCTTCAACCTTAGCTGCTGCACCGCTCCCTCACCTTCCTTTGACATCACTCTTTAATATCGCAGGACTCGGACGTATACTCGTCCTTCTTCTGCTTCGACTCTTCGCATATCGGCACCGCATTACATAGCTGGTGGCCCGTTTAATATTCTTTCGGGTTCATCTGGACGTTTTTATACCATCAATTAGGAACAAGGGAACTCCGATACCATGGCTGGCAGATTCTTTACCACGATGCTGCTCGCTGGCCTTGCGAGTGCAGCACCAGCACCTCAAGATCAGGTCAGCACTGCTGTCAACACGGTCACGGTCAACACCACGGACAACACTCCCGTGACATCCGCATACACAACACAAGTCACACCAACGCCATCATCACTTGGTGGGCCAGCTGCGACACTGTACCACGGGCCCGCGATGCTGCTGAAGGGATCCAACCTCATCCCCAAGCTCCCGCAACAGATAACAAACGGCAACAGTATTTGGGGGCTTTTGAAGGCACCGAGGCTTCCAAAGTGGTTGAATGGCCCACTCCCACAAGGTTTTCCGTGGGGATCGCGAACACCAGGCAACGCGAACCCGTATATAAATCCCCCCAATACAGGCAAAACGCGGAACTACGTGTTCCATATCTCGGAGCAAACGATAGCGCCTGACGGTGTCGAGAAGCCTGGGCTTGTGATCAACGGCGCCTTCCCTGGGCCGATCATCGAAGCAAACTGGGGTGACTACATCGAAGTCCAGGTATTCAACGATCTCACGACGGAGGGAACGACACTCCATTGGCACGGGCTCCTCCAAAAAGAGACACCTTGGTTCGACGGCATCCCGGCAGTGCAGCAATGCCCTATCGCGCCTGGCTCATCGTTCACTTACCGCTTCCGAGCTGATCTGTACGGCACATCGTGGTACCATGCTCACTACTCTGCGCAGTACGCTGGTGGTCTTGCAGGACCCATGATCATCTACGGTCCGCACAACGGTCAGTACGATCAGGACATGGGACCGATCATGCTTTCAGATTGGTACCACGATGATTACTTCAAGTTGGTCGAGCAAACCATGGCGCCCGCTGCCGACCAACTGCCTCCACCAGTTTCCCAGAACAACCTGATCAATGGAAAGATGAACTACCCCTGTGATGCTGTCACCATCGCCGCCAATGGGCGCAACTGCACGCCGAACGCCGGTATCTCGAAATTCAACGTCACCTCTGGACTCACCTACCGTCTTCGTCTGATTAACTCTGGTGCTGAGGGAATCCAGAAGTTCAGCATCGACGGCGCTAAGCTCACGGTCATTGCGAACGATTTCGTTCCAGTTCAGCCGTATACCGTCGACGTTGTCACTCTCGGTATCGGACAAAGAAGTGTAAGCATCGGAACGCTCCCTGGTACAGACATAACTAGAGATACTGACACTCAATCTAGGACGTCTTGTGGAAAGCGACTGGCAAGCCTACTGATGCTGTCTGGATGCGTTCTACCCTCGGCACGTCTGCCTTCGTAGGCGGCTGCACACTCAACGATGGCATCTCGCCCGAAGCTGTCGCGGCCATCTACTACCAGAAAGCCAACACTTCTGATGTACCGACCACAGTCTCGACTGTTCCGGCATCCGAGATCGAGAACTGTGCCAACGACGCCCTGAGTCTGACGGTTCCGACCTACAAGATGACCCCTCCGAAGAACCCACACACCGTACAGGTTGTCAACATCACCTACCAAAGCAACGGCACACACAATCTTTTCTACATGAACAACTCGACGTTCAAGGCTAACTACAATGATCCCGTGCTCCTGGACGCCAAACTTGGGAACATGAATTTTCCCGCTGATTACAATGTCTACAATTTCGGCACCAGCCCGTCCATCCGCCTGGTAGTTTACAACTACGCACAGACCGGCGTGCACCCGATGCATTTGCACGGACACAACATGTAAGCCGTCTAATGAATGCTCAGCAGACTTTGCAAGTACTGATCATCTTAAAATCAACAGGTATATCCTACAAGTCGGCACTGGTTTGTGGGATGGCAGCATCGTCAACGCCAACAACCCGCAACGCCGTGACGTTCAGCTTTTGCCGAACGCTGTCAGCCCGACAGAGCCCGGCTACATCGTCATCCAGTACGACACGGACAACCCAGGGTAGGTCACTGCGTTGTATACGACGCAAACTTTTGCTGACTCTACTGCTTTAGTGTATGGCCGTTCCATTGCCACATCGCATGGCACGTATCGGCTGGGCTTTACATGAACATCATTGAACAGCCTCAATCGATCAAGAAGGATTTACAAATACCCTCGATCATGGCGCAGACATGCCGAGACTGGTCAGCATGGACCGGCACTCATAGTAAGCTCTAATTAAGAATCCAGCACATGTGGAATATACTGACGCCTCGTAGTTGTTCCGGAAATCGACTCCGGCTTGTGAACGAGACACTACCAGCTTTGTACACTAATGGGTCGCTGGCTGTCTAGCATGTATAGAGGATGATTATGACACACGCATTGCCATGGCGTTATACCCTACATGGGTGGGCACAATACATTCGCTTGCGCCTGATATAGAGAGGTCCGGAGCCTTCATCGGCCGACCTGGCAATGCGAGTCGCTTTGTAAATATACAGCTGCACCGCCTACGGGTGTGACAGCGAGAAATAATTACGCTCGTTTGACAATGAATGCTCTACTGTCTCACCTCGGAACGCCTGTTGTGGCGCAGTTTATATTCGTGGCAGCTGGTTGAGCAGGCTCGGAATTGGCTGGTTGGATAGGCCTCGACGATACCGACTCATGGCATTCATGTTGGTGCATGGTGCACTGGGCTCACGAGTGTACTGACACATCCAGAATTCGCCGCAATGTCTTACAATTGGGTTTCGAGGAAAAGCTTGATGTGACTGCCTCTGAGAGAGACATGTTTCTTGGAGGCATTACTTGGCGACTGCTTGCGTTTTTACTGACTTGGTCGACTATGGCGTACTAACCATACAGCTCTACTTCGACTAGTGCTCAGTCTGTGAGGCTGCGAGCCTAGTCGAAAGGATACGAACGACGAAGCATCGCTACCTGGAGACGGCCGCCAGTGGATTGATGCCACTATCAGCATCACCAGGGTATATCCAGAACGCCATTTCAGGTGCCAAAGCACCCATCTTACAACATCAACCCCCCAACACTGCACGTACATCCTGTTACGCCAAGGACGTTGAACCTGGACTGCCTTCTGCCTGTTGATCCGAAAACGCTCTGGCCGGTTCTAGTGATGTATTACTGATCCTTCTGTCCTTCCCACGTCCTTTGATGCCTTTGTTGCAATTCCTGTACAGCCCTGCGAAGTACTCCCACATCTCTTTCTCAAACTCCTCAACCACGTCTCCCTCTCTAATGCTGTCGAATCGCGATTTTAATATCCGAATCGTCTCTACGTGAAATTTGTTCTGATGCGACTTCAGATTCCCGAGCTGAGTGAACTGCTTGTTACAGTTATCCAGCTTGCAGATGAATGGCTTGGCGGCTGTGTGAACGATCTTATGTGCGCGGACGTTGCCATGCTGGGCGAACGTCTTTCCGCATAGATCGCAGACATATGGTCTCTCGCCTGTATGCCGTCGCTCGTGAGTCTTGAGATTGCCAAGCTGGCTGAACCGTTGCCCACATGTCGGCTCCTTGCAGACGAAAGGCTTGACGCCGGTGTGAGCCCTGGTGTGTATCTCGAGGTGTGTCCTCTGGTAGAAAGCCTTGCCGCAGCCTGGCACTTCGCAGAAATAGCGTTTCTCTACCTTTCTTGGAACACGAGCACGAGACCTGGCCCTTTCACCTTGTCTGGGCTCCGCCGGCTGCGTCTTGGCCTGTATAGCTCGCATGAGCACATCGATATCTGTCCGGAAAACGACGGGCTTAGTCTCGTCCGCAGATTCAGAAAGGCCAGAGCTTATGGGAGAGGAAGTGTAGCTACTGACGTCGCCGAAGACCAAGGAGGGCATCACAGGAGACAAATCTTCCAGCTTGATGTAAGTCTCGCTGTCCGTGCTGCTGTAGGTGTCGTTGGATATGATCGTTGATTGAGGAGGGAGACTTGGCGCCATTGTGGTCGCTGCTGGCCAGCCCAAGCAGCCAAAGCTTGCGCCCGGGAACGGATCTGGCAATTGGTATGATTGGGCGAAAGTTGTATCGTGAGAGAGAGGCAAGTCTTGCAACGAGCAGTTATTGTAGAATTGGCTAGATGGCAACGAACTTAGATCGCTCGGGTCAAGATGTTGAGGTTGTTGGTACGGCATCGACATTGGAGTACCTGTGGTGTCGGGCCGGAAAGGTGGTATGTTGAACTGAGACATCAGACCCATCATATCAATTGTGTTGTACTGAGGTTGGCTGAGCCGTCTTCGAAGCAGGTCGCTTGGGTTCACTGGAGCCATAGTCATGGCCATTGTGTATTGTGCGTCCAGATATTATGGTCGACCCGTCGATAGATGTGTCTGGATAAAACAATTAACAGCACTGGTATGAGCTTAGTATGGCTGTCGTTCCGAGTGGCGGCAGACGACGACGTATATCACTATGTGGCTCGTAGCGACGCACGATAAGATCGTCCACCGAGGCAACTGCCTCTCGCTTCTACTGACCTCGATCATAGCCCCTAGCAGTGACAATCACAGTGGACTACCAACGATGTGCTGCTAGGATGACGAAACCCGGTGGGGTGGTGCTATATCCCGCGACAGGAGCCCCATCCGCTCAAGCACGGTACACGCCTGGTGTAGAGGCTAAACTTGAGGCGCTGCAAGGACGGGATGAGCGTCTGAACAGATCGCGCTGCGGGCGGCATCAGCAACAAGAGCTCGCAGCTCGGAGCGGTGGCTGCACGGGATGATGGTGCGGACGCAGGTTGCCTGTTGCTTGAGAGATGGAGTCGTTCGGTTAATCTCTGCTAGCGGTAGATCCCCTTCCAACGCATCGACGATGGGGCCCGCCTTCTCGGTAGACCACAAGTGTTCTCATCATCTGCCTATCTCGCGAGCACGCAGCGGCGGCGCGGGAAACATAATGCGATTGTTAGGAGCGAAAGGGGCCAATGGGAAGTGTATTTGATGCATGCGCCATCTCTGCCCACGCAGTCGAACGCCACACAACTTGCAAGACCCGTTTTGCGTAAGAGAAACGCGCCGCCTCGAACCACGCTCCGAAAGCGCCGGCAGCCTTGCCAACAGCGATCAGGCATATCACCCACGAGGTTGCCGGCGCGAGGCTCCCCCGTGCTTTGTAGAAAGAGAGGTGATGTTGGAACTGTCACAATTCATCTCGTCGCGTCCGGCCCCGGCCTCCGGCTTTCAAGAAACGGGCCGATACCTTGTACAAAAAAACATGCTCCAAAACAGACATCTCCGGAAAGTCAATGTCAATCACAGCAAGAGTAGACGATAGCGTGCGGCCGCGCGCATGCCTTACGCGCAATGGAGGAAACATGCTCCGAAAGGTATCGGTAACAAGGCAAGACGGCAAGAACGTGAAGATGTGCACACTCTCTCATATGCGAACCAGTTCTCCCGCCAATGACAAGAATTCTGTGTCGTTCAGTATGCTTGTGGTAACAGACCTGCCACCACTGTGCACAATGCCCACGTTAGTGAGCATCGTAACCACACAATCGTCCGTCCACCACAGACCGGCTGCAAAGCCCAACACACCACCAGAATGTCCAAGCCAGGTGCCTTGATCTCCCATCTCCTTCCTGAACAGACCACAGCCCATTTCTTCTCCCGGACGCCCGGTAAGTTCGAAGCCACGCATGATAAGTACCGATTCTGGCTAGTGCAAAAGTCCTTGCTGCATAGCCCTTCCGAGCTTCAGCAAGTCGGTCGTCGTCGAGCTCATGCCGCCAGCAAGCCAGGAGACCGACAAGTTCGACCCGGTGACGTCGATGAGCTCGCTGCTCACCTGCGAGAAAGCTGGGCTGACTCCTGCAACTTCCTGGAATCGGGCGGTGGCCAAATGGTAACGGCGAGGTGCGTGTTCGTTCTTCGCGTCTTCGAAACCTTCGAGGAACGTGTGATCCATCTTCAACGGGTCCAGAATACGACGTCTGATCTCACTCTCAGCGGTAGTATGCGTGACCTCCTCAATGATCAAGCCAAGAAGTGTGTAATTAGTACTCGCGTAATAGTACTCTCCTGGAACAGGAGCGAAGATCTTCGGCCGACGGACGTACTCCAGCGTGTGCTCCCGTCGCCAGATATAAGCTGGTCGAATGCTGCGGCCTCGTCCTTGGACAATCCATATCGGATCTTCTTCCCAGCTGTCGATGCCGGCTCGGTGTCTGAGGAGCTGTTCGATGGTGGCGGGTTTTGCGCAGTCGATATCATGGTAGACATGCGACTGCAGATGTTGTTTGACGGTATCTGAAAGGTGCAGTCTGCCTTCTTCGATGAGCTGTAGCGTGATCAGCGCTACAAAGACTTTGGTGATGCTGCCGATGCCGAAGGAGTGGTCATCTTCGATTGGAGTCTGCTTGACCACATCTGCGCAGCCTGCAGCAAAAGTGTAAGGTTTTGGATTCGTCGTGGAGGAGACAGCAACAGACAGGCCGCCGAGAGTCACGTTCTGCCGCAGGACACCATCAATCTTGGCGACGACCTCGCTGCTTGTCGTCTTGCTGCGCCATCCCACCTAGTGCTCAGTGTCTTCATGTTGAAGAAGTCAATACTTGTAGGTGGGGTTTGAAATGTGCTGTGAGCTCTCCCCAGTCGAAGAATGACCCAGACCCGCAGTCAGTACTGTCTTCCACCTTCATGGTGACGGAGCACATGAGCGAGCGATAGGATAGAAAGTCTGCCCACGCTTGCGCTATGTTCAACCCCAAGCGCCGTTCGGACAGGCTCGGTGCGATGTCATACTGTATATGCTCTTACGGCATCCTCCTCCCACGCCACGAGAATAGTAAGAATTTGTGGCGGCAAGCTTACGGGGCTGTACCCAACGTGCCGGGAATGCACGAATGATACGCTATCAGTGAATGGAGAGTCGTAGCTTCGGAAATGTCGCCTAACAGAGATGTGTTCCTGGCATGTCATTATGCGGTGTGCATAAGCTCGGTCGTAGATGGATGGAAGATCAACAGAAGAGGCCATCATCATCATCAAATCGGACGGCAGCGTTAGGCAGAAGACTGCAAGGCGTTAGTTTATGGTACATCATCGATGCCAAATTCGACTAGGCGACGTATTCGACTGAGTCGGCGCTCGGTGGCTTCCAGTTCAGCAACAGTGCGTTCCGTGCCATTGTTGCGGACCCAGTCTCGATTTCCTGATCGCTGGAAGTCTCTCGAATGGCTTGCAGCACCCTTGTGTGGAACAAGAGTTAGATGACGAGTCGTTCGGCTGTGGTGTATCGTGGAGCGATAGTGCGTGAAGGATTTGGCGAACGTGGCTGCCACGGTATTGCTACCACGGCAGAGTCGAAATCAACAGTTCAGCATCGTTGCATGATGTCTGCCATTGGCTGAGACATTGATCGTACCGCCATCTGCAAGTAAGCTTGGCCTACCGTTGTCGATGAGTCCTTTGGTCTGGAGTGTTCGGGAAGTGATAGTGCTTCAAGTCGATTGTTGCAAAGATCTTGTACTTTCATATGTCATGATTCCGTGGCTGTCGTGTCGTGCGTATGCCGTCAAAGCTGCATCTCAATGCCTTAATCTGCTCATCTTAACCTCCATCTCCTGCTCAAGCACCACACACCTTCTCGTCACTCCAGCGAGCTATTATGCCCACACCCTCCAGCAGACTCTTCCGCTCTCAATGCAACCTAGGCAAATACCGATCTTCCGCCTCAAACATCCACCGCTCCTCCTCCAACCTCTTGAGCGCCGACTTGCGCAGCTCAAGCTTAGTATCCTCGACCAGCTCCTCCGGTGTATACAACCCTAACAAGGTCATCAGTAACAGCGCAATGCCATCTCACCACTGCCTACACCCACCATGTTTATCACTACGCTCTTTGGCCATCTGCTTCACCACATTCTCAGGGTCCGCCCCATCACCTGGCAAGAGGAAGAAGAAACGACCCGCGGCTACTTGATGCGCTGCGTGTTCTATGTTGTACCCCATCAGCTACCATGTCGCCGGCCGTGAGGAAGACATACGTACCAGCCTCGTCCTGCTCTTTGAGAATGTCCGGCGCGTTCATGTGCTCTTCCAACGCGTCCATCACCATCATGTCGTTTCCTAGCAAGTAGTCTCCACTAGGTTTGCAGTTGACTATGCTCAGCTCTTCGTCGTGGTGTTGGCGTGCCCTTCGTCGGCCATGTTTCAGCTCGGGCGAGACGTGTCGCGGTCTCTGCTCTTCCTCCTCGGACTCATGATCGACGAGGATCTTGTCGTTTGATTTTGCAGTTGCGCGGCTCGTGGGACGGCGGGAGAGGGAGGGTGCGAAGAGGTCGCGTGTGGTTCGTGTGCGGGAGGTGTCTTGGAGGAGGCCGCGTTGGGGCGGGTTGGTGGAGGTGGTGGGATCGTGTTGGCGGGGCATCGTCAGAAAGGTTCGTGATGTATCGATGGTGGTGATGTTGTGCTGATGGGAGTTCGTCTTTGCTCACGCAGCGACTTCTCAGCAAGGACGAACCACTGGCAACACAACGCGGCGTCAAGGTGTGGATGTATTGGAGAATATTCTTCTCCAGTGACAAGCTCAAAGGCTCGAAAACTGATGAAAAAGATTTCGCGTCAGCTGGAGGTAGTGCAATACCAGCGACACGGTGCCACTCGACATGAGCAAGCTCAGCGGCCGAGCAACTCGTTGCAAAAAGTAGATCTATTGGAGGTCAGTGGAGGTCGTTGAAGTGGTGGAAGTGCGGAACTTACTAATCTTGAAGGTCCCGTAGGACCGTTTCAGACTGAGGAGGATGTTAGAGGAGGTCGACAGCGTTGATTTTCGAGGTTTGCGTACGATTAAACTGAACTGTGAGGGTGTTAGCCATGCTTGAGAGAAGGTGGTGTTGTCAAAGATACGCACAAGAACAGATCTGGGAAAGTCAGCGGATGTCGTGGTCGTCAAAATCGAGTATACTGACACTACACTGTGAGGGCGTCAGCATTGTCACACCGTGAAGTTTTCTTTTCGACTCGCCTTGATCTAAGCCAAAAGGCAACTGGAAGAGTGTTAGTAGATGTTACAAAGGGTAGGGGGTGGGTGGTTGACGAACAGAGAGCTAAGGAATCAAGAGGAGGTGCGGAGGTTCGTGAGAATATATATCAACGAGATTTTCTCATGACTCGCGCCCAATGCGCCATTTTCGACCGCAGCGTCATGCAGGCCCTCCAATCACAGCAGGCTTGTCGGTACCGAGCTCGGCTGCTTCTCGTTGTACAACTTTAGGTGGGCCTTGGGGATGCTGAGTCCTCCAACAAGAGAGGCGTACAAGGCAGCTACAGTAAGATCCGTCTCCCGGACATGAGGCAGCGAGAAAAGTGTGCGGTATGCAATGAAGCTGCACTTCCTACGTGGCCCTTTCAAATCGAGGGAGGCAAGCAATGTGATGCTTCGTTCGCCGCACTGTCTGTATCCCAGATCCATGGTAGAGTGTGGTCAACGGAGGCACTTGATAGGTGAAGCGTCAAATTACGTTGGACCTATCAAAGATCCCTCTCCAAATGAGTCTACTCATGAGCACCAAGAGGTCCCACGCAAGAGGACATGTACTGATTTGCTGACCTGCATTGGGATATCTTAGCAGTGTAGCTGGCAAGTTGATACGGTGAGACAGGGTTGAGATGCTGTCATGGTTGGTCAGGCTGTGCTGTAGACTGCCAGCCTGTAGTCTCGTAGTTGGCACGGTATAGTCAAAAATATGAGGCCGAGATATGGCGTTACGGAGATGGTCCCAAAGCTCGAGGCCGGAGCAAGCGCAGCAAGAGGAGAGTAATATCAAGCACTGCTCTTGCAGAAGAGGTCAGCACATATAGTCTTGGAGCCATCTGTGATATGAGTCCTTAGCCATTCTTGTTTGCTGCGACGAGGTGCGGCGACATTCGTTACAGTAGCACGACCGCAACCTTGCGGCTAGCGATGGTCTGAGAGATGTGCTCTTCGTTGGATTTCCAGTCGACAAATGCGACAAAATTGCAGCGTCGATAAGGGAGGCGAGTTAGCAAAGGAGCACCGAAAGCTTCAGTCGTATTTTTGACCAGCGAGTATGAAATCTTGGAAGCCGCTAGGAAGCTGGAGGACAGACTGAATGAAACTGATGATACTGAGATTAGCATCGATGATACCTTACCTCACGCCGACCGGTGCTCGCAGTCGACGACCTTGGACACCTTTGACAAGCTCAGGCGCGAATCCGCCATGTACGTTGAGGAAGGCAGCAACGAAACTCCGGTCTCCAATCTCGAATGCACTGAATTGCATCAGAGCGGCGACGATGTGAGTGTGCGGATGATGGTCCGCTCGAAGAAGATAAAGCACAGCTGCGTTGAAGGTTGTGATAAATACCATGTTCGTTGGCTTTTGCGATTATTTAATCTTTCTGATCTGGCAAGAAGACTATCTCAGTCGCGAGCCACCAGAAGACGAGCGTGGCAGGGAGCGTTCCCGCCCCCTTGCGTATGACTACCTGTAAGTCAGCACACGTCGTCCGAAAGAGTCGTACATGGCATGGCGCTCGACACGCCGATCTTGCGATGCGACCTCAGTGGGGCATAAGGTTGGACAAAGTACTGGGTGCTCATCGCTTAGCGAGCAGGCTCGAGACGCTCTTGTAGCGGACTGGGCTGGCCAAGCACCATCAGTCTGAAGACTGCTCGTATACCTCTCACACCAGCACTTGGTCGTATAGCTTTCGCTTGTATCGCATGGAGAGCATGCTTATCGCTATATGCTGCTGTCTGGCCCCTGTACAACGTGGTTCTGAAGTAAGGTAGGTTCGCCTTTCACGGGTCGATTTGGCTGCTTTTGCTTGCTTGCAGGCCAATGGCTCTGAGCTCAAGCTACTCAAGTAGCAGTATGGCTCGACTCTGCTGAGTTTGGAACCGCCAAGCAGGTCAGTATAAGGCATGGTCTTTGAGGGTGTCAGTACTACCAAAGTGGGCACCTATTACCACGACTGGCTGTGGTATGCTCATACGGTGGGCACCGTGGGCTTGATCATGGCGTGGTCACGGCATGATCGCCCTTCCCTCCGATCGTGAGGCGCCTCTTCTCCTCCGGTCTGCATCTGTGCCGTCCATGTCTCACGCCCGCGATGCAGCCACTGACTCAAAGCGTACGTTCCAAGACACATGCTTCCGAAGCCGTAGACCGCATGGAGTGTGGTGTGGTTGATTTCCTCCAGCGTTCCTACCAGCTGCCAAACCCGTCCACTCTCACATGACAATACCGTATTACCACAATCCCCAATCCCAAGCCAGCCATACGCCCACCCAACCAGTTCCCTCCGATTACCGTCGTCCAAACTCCACCACTCCTTTCCGCCCCCACCCCTCACCCAAAAACATCCAAGCACCCGATAAACGACGCAAGCGCCACCGAGAACATTTAAGCTTCTGCATGTCTGACTTTCGGTGGCTGCATATCGCGGCGGGGCCGTCGTCCCGCGTAGACCCACCTGGTCACTCCACAATCAACGGCTTCGCTTGGGCCAGGCGGTAAAAGAGGCAGAACCCAGCGTTCCCCGACCGAAGCCTTTCAGCTCCTTCGTCCCGTCTTGCACGTCGCATTGCAACGAAGCTTACGATTACGAACAACGACACGAAAGAAGACGGTTACAGGAACGAACGAAGAGATAGCAAGGGACGAGGTGTACTACTGGTAGCGGCGCATCGCATCGCGAGACCTCGTTACCGTCGTCTGGCGGCTGAGACGTGAAGAGCTTGGAAGAGCTGCACAACAACTACACAACATCTCTGCGAAAAGACAAGATGTATCCCGGCCATCGCCCGCAGCAGCAGCCACCGCCGCCGCCGAACAGGCTGGGTGAGCTGCTGGAGCAGGTTCGCGCCGAATTCGACACGCAGTCGCATCAGTCGAGGGACTATGATCAGTATAGTGAGTTCATTTCTAATGCAATGGGCAAGTTGGCGCGTGGAGAGCGTCGAATTGAGCTATCAAACGTCCTTGTCGTGCTTCACATCGTGGTTAATGTACAAGAAATCTTTGCTGATCGTGTATATGTTCGCAGTGAACAACCAAGCCCACGAGCTCGAACTCATCAAAACCAAGATCTGGCAACTCGAGCAAACTCACCTGGGCATGAAGTCCAAGTACCACATCTCCTCCTACTCCCCTCAAACCACTCCTCTAATATTAAATGTAGATACGAAGAAGAAATCCAACGCTTATCCCGCGAACTCGAATCCCGCGGCGGGCCCTCCCAAACCGGCCACGGCCCCAACGCCCAACCGCCACCTCCAGCTATCGGCCACGGTCCCGCAAACCTCTTCCAAGGCATCATGGCCGGAGGCGGAGGCCAGAACGGACCTGGTCTGGCTCCTCCGCCGCAAGACCAGGGCCAAGTGCATGGTGGTATGCAAGGCCAAGGTGTACCTCCCGGGTTGAATCCTCCGCCCGGACCGCCGAATAATCCTTTTGCGTATGGGCAGGCGCCGCAGCCGCAGCAGGGAGGGCCGAGTTTGAATGGTAATAAATAAGTTTTGATCCAAGCCAGTTGTATATCATGTTGACGCGAGTGATTTATAGGCTACGGACCACCCGGCCAACCTCCACAATCCATCTCCTCTCCCGGCCCAGGCAAACCACGCATCGGCGGCGGCCCACCTCACCTCGGCGGACCCGCTACACCCCAACAAGGACCCGCAAACCCCTACCCGGGTTCGCCATCCGCTCTTGCTCGCCCAACCCCACCACCCCAAAACCAACAAATTGCCCCGGACTTCCAATACACCCACGCCCAACTCGAACAAATCGGCAACCAGCTCTCCGAACTCGACCCGGAAAAACTCCCACCGCACTTCAAACGCCAGGGAGAGGACTGGCATGCCGTGTTCAACCCGCGGGTCCACAGACGACTAGACGTGGAGTTGGTTTTCAACCTCGCGCATCAGAGTGTGGTGTGCTGTGTGCGGTTCTCTCAGGATGGAAGGTTCGTAGCCACGGGTTGTAATCGGTCAGCGCAGATTTTCGATGTCACGACCGGGAAGCAGGTGTGTCATTTGCAGGACCATGCTACGACGGCGGATGGGGATTTGTATATAAGGAGTGTGTGTTTTAGTCCGGATGGGCGGTTTTTGGCTACGGGGGCGGAGGATAAGATTATTAGGGTATGTCTATCATCCAACAAAATTTGTAGTCGGTTGAGTTGCTAACGTGGTTGGTAGGTCTGGGACATCGCCACAAAAACCATCCGCCACTCCTTCTCCGGCCACGACCAGGATATCTACTCCCTGGACTTTGCGAGCGACGGGCGGTATATAGCATCTGGGTCCGGCGATCGCACGATCCGGTTATGGGATATCCAGGAGAACCAGTGTGTGCTCTCGCTCCAAATCGAAGACGGCGTAACTACCGTCGCGATATCGCCGGATGGCCGGTACGTAGCCGCCGGCTCTCTCGACAAGAGTGTGAGGATCTGGGACACCCAGACCGCTGTCATGGTTGAGCGGACGGAAGGCGAGCAAGGTCACAAGGACTCCGTGTACTCCGTCGCCTTTTCTCCTAACGGGAGCCATCTGGTTTCTGGATCTCTGGATAAGACGATCAGGATGTGGAAACTGAACAACCGGCCTGGAGAGTTTGGGGGACCGCCTAGGGCGCAGACTACGTCCGGGGAGTGTGTGAGGGTTTTCGAGGGGCATAAGGATTTTGTGTTGTCGGTGGCGTTGACGCCGGATAATCAGTGGGTTATGAGTGGGAGTAAGGATCGGGGGGTGCAGTTTTGGGATCCCGAGACGGGGTGCGCGCAGTTGATGTTGCAGGGGCATAAGAACTCTGGTACGTGTATTTGATGGTTTTTGGTTGGGATAATGCTAATGTGAGTTGTAGTCATTTCTGTGGCTCCTTCGCCAAAGGGCGGGTTGTTTGCTACTGGCTCTGGCGACATGAAGGCCAGGATCTGGCGGTACGGGCCTTACAACGGTCACTAGGAGGGCCGGGTCCGCAAGGAGGACTGGAAGGACCGACCGGATTACTGGGATATGTGGCTCGAGCACGTGAGGGCCAAGGCTGTTGAGCCTACGGAGAGTACGGAGTGGGAAGTCTTGGTCAATCAGGCAAGGGAGGCTGTGCTAAAGGCTCATGAAGAAAGGATAAGGATCAGGCGTGAGAAGTGGAATAGATCGCAAGTGGAGGTTGTGAAGGAGGTGGTGATTTTGGAGTGATGTGTGTTGTTTGATGGGCGTGCGGGTTTGGGAGTTGAAGGGTGGGGACATGGGTTATGTGGTATGAGCGGGGTGTAGGGAGTATTGGGGGACGGGGTTTAGGCTTGAAAGTAGGCGCAAAGTATTGTAGTGTATACTTCGCCGAATCAGCACATAGCCTCATCGGCATGAAAAGGGGGTATCAGATCCTTTGCTTGCGCCATTAGCTCGTACCGTCTACAAGACTGATAACTCCTACGTTACAATCAGGCAGCAGGAAACATCGCCTGCCACGCGGGCCACTTAGAGGCCCGCAATGACACCTGCTCAAGTGCTATTGCGTCCGCCTCCGTGAGTATTGCTCCTGCATCTGCAAGGAGCCGCACAGCCTCCTCATGACCCATGATGGAAGCGACACCCAACGCTGTGACTGAGGCTGGGGTATTCGTCTCTGCGCCAGCAGCAAGCAACAGTCGTATGGACTCTACATGACCTTGCGCAGACGCGATCTGAAGAGCGGTACCAAAGATGCCTTCTCTGTCCTTCGTAACTTTTGCTAGCTCACGGTACGGCGCTTCAGACTGCCATTTGCCCGCAAGCCATGTTCGAAATGCGGCCGAGCCGGGGGTGTTCACGTCCGCCCCCCACTGCAGCAAGATTCGTAGAGCTGCAGGACTGTACCAAGAAGCGGCCTGGAGCGCGCTGTCGAATCCGCCACCAGCACCTGTCTCCGCGCCCGCTTCGAGCAGTATCCTGATACCTTCCACGTGATCCGCGTCGCCTAAATTGAAGCACGCAGCTATGAGTGCAGTGCCGTGTCGTCCACCACTATCCGCGTTGGGATCGGCGCCCGCCTCGATCAATAGACCCATCACCGTTTCGTGATTATGAGCCTCGTGACCGCGGCCCTAAGGCGCCTCGTTGACTGCGACCCAAAGTGGACGGCCCATATTTCCATGCGAGGCATTTGGATCTGCACCGTTGTCGAGTAACAGGCGGACTGTTTCCACATGGCCTCCCAATGAAGCAGAGCAGAGCGCACCATCGTTCACGTCGGCTCCATTGTCTATAAGAAGTTGTACAACAGCAAGGTGACCGTGTCGAGCAACTGCCTCCAGAGGGTTGCCAAAGTGTACGTCTGCCCCCGCTTCAATCAACAGTTGTACCAACGAGTGATGGCCGTATTCAGCGGCGGTACCGATCGCGCTAAAAACGCCGCTTTGAGAGGCGTTCGGATCGACGCCTTTTTCGAGCAGGAACCGCACGATATCTAAGTTCCCATCACGTGAAGTAGTGCCATGTACTGCAGCACATAATGGCGGAAGTGGATAGACCGCCCAGAAATCATCTTCGTCTTCGCCTTCTCCGTCCAGAAGCATTCCATACTTCATAAGCACTTCCACAACTTCTAGGTGACCATAGCAGCACGCCGCCCCAAGAGCGTCGACTTTGGGGGCGAGGGCGTCTGGATCCAGAGCTGGCTCTGGTTGGTCCCATAGTTGAGTATATGGATCTACTCGGTCATGATATAGCAACATTCGTACGATAGCCGCTTCTCCCTTCTCGGCAGCCCATTTCCAGGTAAGGATCACTCTTTCATCCGTGTCTGCAGCGACTAGTAAGCGCTCTACCGCTTGGTGTCGGTAGAACCATGCCCACCAAAGCGTGACGCCGCGAACGGTAGGGTCGCCAAGTGGACACTCTGCACCATTCTTGACATTAGCCAGCTCGTCCACGCCTTCTTTATACACCTTATCATATATCCGTCCCGTTTCAAGACCAAATGCGTCCGCCAGCTGGTTACATTGCGCGACCACCATCTCTGTGTTTGTCGGTTTTCCATCGCTTTGATGGTGCAAACTAAGAATGGTATTGGCAAGGCGAACCACGGGCACCTTGTAATCCACCCGAAAGTTCTCACCAGGCTCAAACTTTGCAATGCCCAGCAATCCATACACCTTGTCCCTTGGCTCCCAGCAATCTAAGGCTCGATTGGTCATGATGAGGTCCCAAAGTCTGTGATCCAGCGGGCGCAGCGATTGTCTGACGATAGACATCGCAGGGCTCTTCATGAGTGACTGGAAGTCCATGTTCCTGTCCTGTTGCCGCTTCTGCCGCTGTGGCTTCCAAGTACTCGTCGCCATGACGTTTTGGAATTCCAACCAGTCGACTGTTTTACCCCCACACAAAAGCACAATTTCCCTGGCCAGCATTATTTCTTGAAAGATCCACAATCTAGTCCAGTACACCCGGTTGCAAAGTCGTGCGACCGCGAGTCCACCTGGCTGACTCCATAACCTGGCTTGCTTGGACTGATTATGTTTCTCAGCTATGGTCTGCATAGCAAGATCGCTGTCACTATGCGTTGGACCAAGCCAGACAAGTACTTTGACGGCTTGACCGTATATCCGTCCCATGATTTTGATCTGTTGCGCGACTTCGGAGGCGTTCGATTGGTCAATTGACAGAGCGTCAATCCCTTGCCTCGGTGTTAGCACGACGCAAGCTCGCATCAAGCACATAGAAGAGCCTCATAGTATACACCGGGCAACCGCATTCAGTAGCAACGTGCGGCAAGCGAAGCTACGCTTAGACGCTGAGATTGCGGCAGGCCGGGGTTTTCAAGTTGGGTGGCCATTTGTGCTTCACCCCGGACGTGATACAAGGATAGGTATCATTAGATGGTAGAGCGTTAATACGTACTGACGCACGATCAGCATATTCCCGAGTGTCACATATTTTCTCTCAGCTTTACCATATGGGGAGTTCGATACCTGCACTGCTGCTCCGATTGAAGAAGCGCCACAGATTCTTCCGCACCAGAACCTCGCACCCATCGATCTCAATGACGCTGTCCGCGGGTGGCGAGCCCCATGTATAGGACAATGCAACGTATTGAGGTTTCGCATCGAGCGATACGATAGTCATTCTGCATCGTATGGGTCCGCTGTAACCAGCGACGCGTGGGATGACTTGTATGAGTCGAATCTCGTCTCCTACAAGCGGCAGTACTTTGTCCTTACCCTCAGTGGGTTGCTGCAGGCTTTGATGACTTGTTGGGTTGCTTTCAAGCAGAGCTAAGAGATCGGGATCCATGTTCCTCGAATGAACTGATTGACAGGTTTGGAAGGTCCAGGTACTGGACGAATCGCATAGGTTGCGCTGTCGCTGGAGGGCTGGACGAAGCGGTGTTATCTGCCAGTGAGATCATTCGGTTATAACCATTCTGTGCTTTGCGCCCATGAACCCCAGGTGGCTTGGTAGAGTGAAACTCCGATTGCTATCACAAGGCGGGCACGAACAACTCTTGTGATGCAAAGTTATTGAGGGAGGCGTCAACCAGTTCTGTCTTTCCTCGATCCTAGACAGAGGCTATCTCAGATCCTTGTTGCTGAGATACTTATCTGTGCTATGTACTTCTGCCTCTTCATGAAACATCACAGCCTTGCAAAGCTGGGAGGCTGTGTCTGGTGGCGGGGCCGCCATAGGATACGTACTCAATTGAGATCAGCTCACGCGATCAGTAGGCAATGCAGGTTGATTTCAATGGTTACCTGGTCTCCTACCATACGAGCCTGACGGCTCATCTTGTCAGTACGGATTCTGAAGAGCAGATGTCGGTGAGAAATAGCTTGAATGCAGGAGGTGTAGTTCAACGCCACTGACTAACCCTAATCGATCACGTGCAAACCATTTACTTACATAGTTACTCCACTCTTACATACAACCACAGAAACACATACCAGAACCATGGAAACCCTCCACAAACTCGCCGGCGTGCAAGACGCCTCAGACTTGCAATCCTCATCCACCGAACGGCCCTCAAACCCCCAAACCGTACCTCCACCACCACTCTCCCACCAACCAGCCCCCGAAACCGACATCGAAGCCCAACAAAACAACGGCACCCTCTCCCGACGAGCATCTCGCGCCTCCCTCCCCTTAAACCGCCAACCCTCTCACAAATCCTTCCGCAGCGCCAAACACAGCAGACGAAATAGCACATCCTCCGCAGTGGGAGCACCAGAAGATTACCCCCCGGCGCCGTTACTCAAGGAGACAGAGACACAGACAGCACAGTCTACAGGCAATCCGCGGCAATCCCACGATACCAACGTCACGACATCAACAGAAGACTTTGCTTGGGGTCCTTCCCACCCGTGTTTCCCGCATCCGAATCCGCATTGTGCTCCCAATAGCCAGGAATACCTTTCCACACGAGTGATAAGAGTCCGTAGGGACTGGCTAGCCTCAGGCGACTTGTATCCGCAATTCGCAAACCTGTACCCTGAGATCCTTGACCCGCTCATCTCGGACAGCGAGTTCCGCCTTCTCATCAGCACTCTCAACATCAAGCTCAAAGCCGCGCTTGATCCTTTCACTACGCGCGCATGGGTTGATAGTCTGATGGGCGCAGCGACGGGGTACTTGTGGGAGGATTTCGGGCTTACGGGAGCGAAAAAGGGGTTGAGGGGGATTGAGCGGTGGTTGGAGGAGTGGAATAGTAGGAAGAGGGCTGAGGGGGAGGATGTGAGGGTTGTGCAGGGGTGGGAGACGGGATTCATGTCACTGGATTTTGTGGTGCCGGATCCGGGGATTGATGGGGATACTACTGTGGTTGGGGAGCAGGAGCATGAGGATGGCGAGAGAGGGTGAGGGTGAGGTTGATCGTGTTTGGTGTGAGTTGGGAAGCGATGGCGTTGGTTTAGGTTTTGGGAGGGAAGATACCCGCATAATATGCATGTTTATGCTTGTTACAGAGAGGATAAGCTGTACAGGAATGTTTCGCCGCGATATGTTCATTCTTCTCAGCCCATGGATATCCGCAACATGCAATACCTTACACCGCCAAGAGAAACTAGTCCTGCCGAGAATCGACCTCGGGTTACTAGCTGTTCGTCGAGGCGTGTGCAACGATCTACTCGCCGCATGCACACTTCGTATCGGACCGGGGTGATTTGATCACTACACTACGGGACCTGTCAATGACACTTGCATGGAGAATGGATGTCATATGGGCTGACGTTCGTTTTGAGGACGATGAAGAGGCCGAGGCAGCCAGCGTTCGGTGTGTTTGACGAAGGTATCGGCAGCAAGGATGCGTGCATTGCTGTTCACAGACCTACGACATGCCTGAGCGTTTGCTCTAATCAAACGCGGTAGCCTCGCCCGGACGACCGCAAGAGTTCTGGCTCTGCTCTGCACGTTCCCAATACTCTCCCACCCACAGCTTTAACGTGGCGCGCGTCAAAAGTCCGCACATCCCCCTCGATACGCTCCAAGACTTCCCTTCGCAGCTTCCGCAGCTCGTCTATGCGGTGATTGTTAGGGTGGGCCTCGGACCAGGTGCTCAGGGCGTCAGAGTCGTCCCTGAAGACCTCCCTGAACTCCCTGCGCAGCCTTCGCAATCTTTCTACCTTCTTCTGCTCGTAGTCTGGGCGGGCGGAGTACCAGTCGTTTAGTGTATCATCTGAATTATCTTCCTTGGGGATACCTGTGCCTGACGAGAAAGAGATGGTGGGAGACTTGGTCGTAGTCGCGATGGCCTGATGCTGCGGCCAAGTGGGTGGTGGCGAGATAGCGGTGCAATATCGCCAGATCCCCTCCGCCGCGAGCGAGATCTTCACGATCGTCCATACGACCAGCACCAATGCCGCGTGGCCTACGAGCATAGCCAGCAAACAACCCAGCACAACTGTGATATGTGCGGGGTCCTCCTCTGGTTGCCGCGCAAACATTTCCAGCTTAGCTCTCTGGAAAAAGTACAGGGATGTCATTGCCATCCCCAAGACTACGATGGAGCTAAGATCTGAGTCGCCTTTGCTAGTCTTGTCTGATTGGTCGTTCGAATGCTTCTTGGAGTCCGGTCTCAGGATGCCGGCGAGGATTCCGTAGGTGGTGCCTGAGATGAAGACTACAGTGGCGATGGAGACGGGCCAGAGGATTGTACGGAATGCGGTGAGTAGGGCTGGGTAGGTGAGGTACAGAACGCTGGTAGTGATGCTGAGGATGGTCGACATGGTTGCTTGCGGAAAGAATTGTTGAAATGAAGAGATCGAAGAAGTTACGCAAAGAGGTGGATTTTAATGAGCTTGGTCGCTGTACAGAAAGGTCGATGCGAGGAAGAAGGGACATGAATATGGACTTGTTGCGAGACATGACTATATCTCTGCGCGACTTGACAAAAGAGTTCCTGGCAGGGGCGCTAGTGAGAGTCTATTGGCAACACATCTGGAGCTTGCAAATCTGACCCCAACCCGCAGTCAAACACCCTCTCCATACGCAGCACTACCATTACACGCCCTTCCTCGCACCTCTAGGCGCTGCGACAATGGATGCTAAGACCGGCATGCAGAAGCCGCCTCTGTCCCGCCTCAGTGCAGCCCTAGCGGTAACCACTCGCTCGGAGGTCGTCGACGTATCTACGGTAATGGTCTAATCTCGCTTCCGCTTCAGTCTTCCTCAAAATCAGGCCCTCCTTTATGGAATCCCCAGACTGCCAACCACTCATCGTATCTTTGGAGGCACCGCTAGCTTGCGTCGAAGATGCGGTCGTGGTTGGTGGTGTGACGATCGCTCGAGCCTGTTTGGCGCCGTGGGGAGCCTCAGATTCATCCGTCACTTTCTCCGAGACCGCAGCGGCCTCATGAATCAGCTTGACAACCTTTGCAGTAGCTTGGCGTCGGATGAGGTCAAGAAGATATTGGCCGCCCATCACCATCAAGCATCCAAATGCAACGACGATGACGATGATGATATGGATGATGAGTACGACCAATACGCAGCTTAAGCCTAGCGTTATGGACCTCGGCCACCCTTCCCAGCTGGGTGTCTTCTCGGCTTTGTGAAGTTCGTCGCAGCATACAAGAAGCATATATAGCAGGGACAAAGTCGAGGAACCGATCAGTGCTGCCACTGGCGCCGAGTCGGGATTCATCTTCCTCAGTATTGAAGACTCGCTGAAGTTCTTGGTTATCAAGCGACCCGCGAGGTCGACCGCCCCGAAGGATATGGCAGCCACGGCGGCGATGCACAAAGGCCAGAAAAGTGCCAGTGTGAAAGGAAGCCAAAGATCGCTGAGAAGAGTTGTGGTGAGGCTAAATACGGTGGTTTCTGCCATGTTGATTGTATTCGATATCCGTATGGCTTTTGCTCGGGCTGGACCAGAAGATAGTTGCTGGGATCGTTGAGGAGGTTGACAGTTGTGGACGAAAAAGTAGATGGAAAGACGAAGTCATCAGGAAGCAAGATATATGGCGCTCAATATGCAAGGTCATGTGGAAGTGGATCTCAAAGTCCAATAGCCGATATCCCTGGAAGTTTATTACGCGCAAACACTCTCTCGACACCAAGTATAGCTATTATACAGCGCACTCCACACCTTCAGTCCCCCCAGCGACGATCATGAGACCCAGAGTGGAAAGACCGTAGTAGGCATTCGGCGTCCAGGAGAGCAGGAAATACGCCCAACGCCATTTAACTTCACCCTTGCTGCTGCTCCACTCCTTGACGACACTCCTCATAGTAGCCTGCAATCCGCTCCTGTCCTCGCTGCCGAACCACAGCTAGACTGCGCTTGTTCTTGGCATGGTGCTCATCCATGCGCTCCAGAAATGAGGGCCCGTCGTCACCCTCTGACGAGACAGACTGCCACTCGTCCAACGTGTCCTCGGAGTCATCGATGTATGCACGCTCCTCTCCCTTTGAGACCACCTTCTCAGCCCCGAAGTCCTCGGCCATCTTGCGATCTTGCTTAACCTTGTAGGATCGTGAGTGAGTCGAATTTCCGCTGCGAAGGTATTGCCAGAGCGTCCCGAAGAGGTAGGCGGTTGCAACCACACTGATAAGGCTGATATGGACGACGGTCATGGCCAATACGAAGCTCAGAGCGATTTTGAATGATCCGGGGTCCTTGGCTTCGTCTAACTTCGACACGATTACTTTGGAAAAGCATAGCACATTAAGGAGGGTGTATGCCATGTAGACCGTTGCGTACCAGCACCAGGATGACCAGTGCTCGAATGACACACTGCGGCGAAAGTTCTGCGTGAAGATCCGGCAACAGATGTCAATTGTCGCTCCAGAGGATTTAACCACCACTATAGGGCAGAGAATCCAGAACAGAGCCGTGGGAAGTATCCAGGTGAACAACTCGCGGAGCAGTATTCCGGCTTGACCGTGTAGCGTTGCGGTCTCGGTGAGCACGATCGTAGCCATGGTGTTTTGTGGTTCGGACGTGGAAGTAGTCGATGGAAAAGCAAGTGAGAGAGTGTGGGAAGGACATACGAGTGCAAGAGAAGTTGGATGATGCAAAGTGGACCCGAGAGCGCCTGCACAAACTACTAGTGACCGTCGAAAGCTACTGCACGCAAAGATCCTCACCCTCTGAGGACAGCAACTGCCAATCTATCATCTCTGCTCGAACAAGCAACCGAGACTCAGAAGTTCACTGCCGGCTACTCCTTCCAAACGACAACTGGTCCAAAACCCGCCGGACTCACAGGCTGCCACTCAGCGCATTTATCTCATTGAGCCTGTGGCGTAGCTCGGCATTTTCCCGCTGCAGCTGGCATACCTCGGTGTTCTCATGTTGCCGTTGCAGCTCGGGCTCCTTCTCGCTGTCGGATCCTACACACTGCCCATCGCCCAACGTGCATTCGATCTTGACATCACGCTCGAACGGTAAAATATCCGTTCCCTCGGCTCGTACTGCATTCTTGCCGCTGAGATATCTCCAACATCCCAACACTATGCACCCCATTGCCATGACAATGACGAGGAGGATGTGGCCGAATGTTATGGCTAACACGTAGCCTAGTCCGATTTCGATAGATCCAGGCCACTCATCTTCTATTTTTCTCGAGCTTGCGGCCTTGTCGAGTCGGTTCATACATAGGACAGCTAGGTACGACATGGATAGGACGGGTATCATGATGAGACCAGCTAGGTTTGCACCCGACTGGTCGATCTTTCGGCCGATTGAGTATGAGCTGTCCAAAGCCTTTGACACCAGCTGGTAATGGAAGTTGGCCGCGCCAAAGGATACACCAATCACGGCCACGATGCAGAGGATCCAAAAGATAAGATGAGGGATCAGCCAGATGAGCAAAGTAGGAATCAGCCAGGTAAAAGGTTCATCGGTTGCAGTCGCGGCCACGCTAAGCAGGGTTTCCAGAGCCATGGCGGTATGTTCTCGATGGTAGGGAGACGTAAGGAAAGGAACATGGAGTACACGATGGAAAACTTATACACAGGCGCCTTGAAGGAAAAGTGGACCCAATGAGCTGACTACCGATAGCCTTTGGACAGAGGTCCACCGCAGCGAAATATACACACTCCGAGGATCACTACGATTACACTGCGCTGCTTCTATCTCCACATAGCGCCACTAGTCAAGTATACCGCCTCGTGTCGATGTAAGACGCTGAGGTATGACAACGGTATGAGTACACAAGTCAGGTCGGGTGACAGAGTAGATCCTAGACCATATGAATACTGATGACCTCCAAACTCTACTAGAGGTAGACGACCTTCTACGCCGAGAACAGCCAATCACCAAACCGCCATCTCTCCTCGAACACGTATCCCATAGCCGATCTTCCGCTACAATCTCGGCGAATACTAGTGACCGTTTGCCTCATGATCCGGCGGCGTAGCCCAGCGCTCGCGTTCCAGCCGACGCATGAAGCACTCATACCGTAGTCGCAGCTGGATTTTCTTATCGCTGCCGAAGGTGACGGATTGCCGGTCCCCCATCATTCTCTCCGAAGGCAGCTCATCCATATTTGGTCAACTCGTTGTAAGGCGATCTTTCGGGTACCCACTCCTTCGGTGGAATGGAACCTAGAACATTGGCCGCAGTATCTCTGCGCATCCCCGACTTCGCATGCGGCAGATACGACGGTAAGCTCGTCGAAGGGACTGGCATCGATATGACGCTACTGAGATATCGGCAACCTGCGCTTGCCAGACACCAGACCGTCGTCAGGGTTACGCAAAGGATGTGTCCAACAAAGATAACCAAAAGATAGCCCAAACCAACCGGGACAGATCCGGGCCATTCGTCCTCTACGTTGCTGCTGATTTCGGATCTCTGCAGTCGGATCATACATGCAACGATAAAGCCAAACAAGGAGAAGACGGCCAGCATGGGGACGCCGAGGGCGCAGACTTCGAACTCCTGGCATTTCTCTAGAAATGAGTATGAATTCGTAAAGGTTCCTGATCCGATTCGATAATGAGCATCTCCTGCGGCGAGTGATACTGTAGTGACGGCCGCGGCGCAAAAGATCCAGAAGACAGCATGAGGAATCAACCAGAAAAGAGTCGTAGGAATGAGCCACGTGAAGAGGTCACCGAAAGCGCCTGCTGCTACGCTGAGTACATACTGAGCCATAGCGTGGATGCGATGTAGGGACAGTATGGTCTCGGTTGATTGATGCCAGAAACATGCAGCAAGATATAGGCACGGAGAATTCAAAAGGTGGGAAAGCGGATCCTAGCATATGAAGTCCGACCAGCTGACTACTGATAGCCTTGGACAGACTTGCCGCAGTGAAACACTGTTCTATACAGACCGATGCTATTACACTTCGACCGCTGCGAAGATTGTACCCACACATGCGTGTATAGTTGCCGATCTTCCGCTTTCTACCCTCCGTCATTCGGAGTGGCCTCCATAGGCAACGCAATCTCTTGTCTTGCCTCTCAATACTCGGAGATGCCACCTTTCATCTAAGTCCTGCCTTCAGTTTCGCCAATTTCGCCTTCATCACTGCTAAGTCGCCCTCCAGAGCATCCCTGTTTACCTGGAATAATTCCGTCGGCACTGATGCCGTTGGTGTAGCTGGAGCTTGTGCTGTACCCTGGAGACGCCTGAAGCCCGCCACCAGCACACATCCAAGTGCGACTGCATTGACCAGAATAGCATGGCCGACCACGAAGGTCAACAAACAACCTAAGCCTATGGTCACACAATCAGGATCCTCCTCTTGGGCCTGCCTTGCGCTGATGTAGGCCCGATGTGATACTTCCGAGCACGTAATCAAGAATCCAGCCGCAGTGACAAAGCCTGATATAATCACACCCAGACCGTGGGCCATCGATCTGTCGAATGCCTCGAAGAATGTGGACTCGAAATCGTGCGTGATGAGTCGATGGTGGATGTCCACTGCAAGAGTCGATGTGGCGATCACAGTGACCAAGCAAATTATCCAGAACATGGCCCAACGGATGAACCAGAAGAGCGTGAGGGGAATAACCTCAGCGAAAAGGCCTCCAAGAAGAGTCCCGGCGACGCCCAAAATAGTGGCTTGAGCCATGGTGGTGGTCAGGTGTTCTGAAGTCGAGAGATATTGCGGATAGTGGGAATGTCACAAGAGGGCGGCGGAGTTGAATATATGTGAGAGATGAATGTGGTTGACTTTCGACACTACGCCAATAGAGCGACTCTGACTTGAGAAGACTCCACATCTATGAGCTTGTTGCTCGTCCACCGACATAACACGGAAACATCGCGAATCGCTTGTAGGTTGAGCGTAATCAACATCACATCTTTCCAGACTACCGACTTGTTCAATACACGGCGGTGCAGTGCAAGAGCGATCACTCATGGTACCCAAAGTGACAACACGACCACGAAGACCTTGGTATTCCAAAGCATCATATCTCAACAAGCATTTCTGGTCTACTCAGCTCATCGCAAGACCGCCTTTTCCCTCAAAAGACTGTCACTACCGTGCACCGGGACGAGCATGTCTCCCGGATCTGGGATACCCTGCCACCGGAAGACTGCTTCGTCCAGCCGTGTAATCTTGATCATGCGGCCGAGCTGCGCATCACCTCGACCGGCTGCCACTCGCTAAGCTTCTCCTTCGTCTCCAGTTGCTTCTTCCGTACTTCGACATTCTCCGAGATCTTCACCTCAGCGGAAGTGCGAAGCCTGGCGTACTTGGTAGCTCGCGCTATGATGCATCCCGCTCCGAAGAGCATGATGATCGTTCCGTGAGCCACGAGTACAGCCAGCATACAGCCAAAAGCTATGGTAGTTGTGGCAGGGTCATCCTCGCATATCGAGGCCATGGCAAGTACGAGGATCATGTAGAGGAAGGGGGTGAGTACCGCCGCTACAATCTCTCCTGGTGGTTCTTCATCGTCACCATGTGTCTTGCACGAGAGCTCTGAATGGATCGGCGCTGTGCCCGGGTAGGTCCATTGATAAATGCTCTTTAAAATTATCCCACTCGCAAATGTAATGGCGGCAATTGCGAGGGAGCACAATAGCCAGAAAATCATCCATGGCACGAACCACAGGAAGCCTGTCACTGTGCCATTGCAGACTCGCATGGCCACGGAGAAGATGGTGGTATCAGCCATTTCGGAAATGCTTGGTGGTTGGATGGATGATTTCGATGTTGTTCTTGCACGCTTCTTGATATTTATAGGTGGTCGCAAGAGCAATGTAGTGCGAAGGAAGAAGAAATCGAGTATACATGACAAGCAAAGCTAACCCAGCTTAAAAGATATACTTGCTGAACGATGACTAGGGCAAAGTGGGTCGGGTATCTTCAGCTTTGCAAACCTTAATGGATTGCACAGCCCGTGTCGACTGAAACGTCCTCCCAACGAGGAAGACAACTTACGTACCTGCTCAGCCAACGCAATTTTTAAAGGACGAGGGGAGCGCTGGCGCACAGCATATAATGTGCAAGTAGCGTCGAGATTGAGACTCACCTTCATCATCCACCATCCGTCAATCCAGCCTTCGTCGACCCAGCCTTCATCGGGCCAGCCTTCATCAATCCAGCACTCCAAACCATCATGGCTCCAGGTGGCCTCAACCTCCAGCAATTCCTCGAGCCTCTCGGATCCATCCTTGCGAACATCATGACGTCGAGCTTACTACGTCCTGGACAGGCCGCGGTGGGTGTTTTCGTGGCCGGACTCTTCTACCTTACATGCGCTGCCACAGTGGCGGTCATGTCTATCTTGACCATTCAAGCAATAACCTTGGCGCTTAAGGGTACGCGAAGGCAGCATAGCAGTCTCGGTTGCCGTCTTACGACACACGGCATGACGAACATGCTCACGGACTTCGAAGTAAAGGCCGCGATCACATGTACATGTGCCTGGGCTGCTCTCCTCATGATGATATCGGACCCAAGCGAAGGCTACAGAGCTGAGCAGATGACCGACATCTCAAGACCGTTGGCTTGTTTAGTGGCTGTGATAATGGTCGATCTGTGCTGCTTGTGCGTCGCTGTCGTGGGGAGCACGGCTGCCTTCGCCTGTAGACGACTTTTTCCGGGTGAAGAAACGGATCCAGAGACCAACGCAGACCAGACTCTCCGCGCCGCCAAATTGACATAAGGCCGTATACTCTGGCCCGTGGAGCTATGCTATGGTCCTGCATAGGAAATATCAGCATGCCAGGGTCCTGACTTGGCCTCTGAATCCAGTTGTTGCAGACCGCCGCAGAGCAGGGTCTGCCTCACTCGAAAGGAAGCCAGTTCTTGAGTCCAAGGAAAGGTCTCTTGGTGGGAAGGAAGCTCTCGGGCCAGGTTGCTTGTTGGTAAATCCGACGAGGTAATGCTTTTAGTTACGGTAATCGTTCAAATGGTATAGCCAAAGCATTAGAATATTTGCTGCAGCGGCGTCAAGCATCGAGACCAGCCGTCCTACCCTGCCTATGTTTCATTCAGCGGATGAAGACGCGCATGTCGTTTGCTCTTGAACCACCCCAGGTGGTATAATTTACCTTCTTCCTCGAAAAAAAACCGGCTTTCCCATCGCTAACGCCAACATCCAAACGCGCAGAGCCTCTTCTCGGACTGCAATTCGTCCGGGCATGTCACGGGACAGTGCTTCCACTCTGCACAGTAATTGCAAGACTGGCACGAACAGCACGTTTCAGTCTGGGCCGCACAGCTTTGAAATCTCTCAAGTTGAGGTCAGCGCGACCCACTGCATGATCCAGCGCCTCACGCGGACGTAGACCATGTAAGTATATACCACCTTGTCCTCACATCTTCCAACAACACTATGCGTTCCAACCTCGCCGCCCTCGTGGCCTTCGCAATGCCGCTCGCGGTTCTCGCGACCGACGCCACTGCCGCCTACAATCCTCTACACATCGATCCAATGGCCGACATGCTGCCCACGTCCCATGCTCACTCGATCGATCTCGAGACGATATTCACCACCCCAGCAGAGCCTCGCATCGACTCCGAAACCAACTTAGCAAGATCTGTCGCCAACGCCCTAGACCCAGAAGCCAAATGCAAGCTCATTAGCCACCCAAACTTCACCGATGAACTAGTGATGAGGGGAGCAGGCTTCTACTCTAATCCTGATGGGCACAACGAGGGCGAGCGCTTCGTATCAAACGATGCGTTCGAGAAGGAACTTAAGCAGGCGCTGCAAAAGTGTGCCGGGATGGCGAGGTGGTCGTTCGCGAATTTGACCCCTGCTTATAACAGCGTCTGGGAGTTCGAAATCCATGCTATCTTTCAGCTAATGCAGGATGAATGCATACAGGACGCCTTAGTGTCGGTTGGCGCCCCAGAGAAGATCAAGTGTCCTTTCAAGATGGATCTCGGTAATGGCAGGCATTGGGGGGACCGTACGTGGTAGTGAGACCTGCCGGTGCAGACCTGTGGGAGAGGAAGCGGCCGATACTGGAAGCAGACGAACTGGTAAAATCTGCTCGTCAACGGAGCTATTGGTTGTGGGTTGGTGAAACGAACACAAAGATGTTCAATTGAGTTCCCGTAGCCTCTCGAACAGTACCGAGGCCGTGTAATCTTATCGATGAGTATGTTACTATCGCAAAGATCAATTCTAGGTTATCATCAAGTTTGTGGGCCTAACTGCTGTCTGGTTTAATGCGCCTCTCCGTCAATCGTCATCCTAACAGTATGCCATGGTATCGAACTCTCGGCGTTAGTATAGATACACGCATCCCGCGTAGCTCTTGACGAGACCATAGACTAGAGATGCTTGCTCTAGAGACAGAAATGCCGTAGATATGTTGCACGATATCTCGACGATCACTCGTAGTTGTCGATACACAGTTGAGTCTTATAAGTGAGTTTGTTAGTGTTCTCTTTATCTTGCTTGAGTCATTCATGGCCTCGCCGTGTCGCGATGGCCGTGCGCTGAGTCACATCTCGAGTGAGGAATGTAAGGCATCGAATGTTTCTTCTCTCTTTCACTTATCAGCATCCGTGCTCGCACTCGTATATATTTCTAGTTCTGTCCAACAAACAAAATGCTAAGAGTCTGACGATGCTGGAACACGAGGAGGAAGATAGACGTGAGGTTGAAGTCGAGGGCTTGGTCAAAGCGCCACCAGCACAGACGACATCGCGAAGAAGCAAGAGACGCGCAAAGCATACATCACGAGAAGGGACACCGGCATCAGACGCGCCAGAGGATGCACAAGATGGCGTGAACGCGCCCAAGAACAACAAAAGGCGCAAGTCAACAGTCGAGCCTATGACGGCAACCCGAACGATACCACTTTTGATATGCAGTGTCGGCAACCCAGGCTCGAGCTATGCCAATACGCTCCATAGCGCTGGACATACCGTCGTCAACCGCCTGGCCGAACATCTCGGGTACAGTGGTCTTCGGAAGGAGCGCGAATTGGGCAACGGTCTTGTCGCGAGACCTCCTTCCAGTGGTGGAGCGGGAGACTGGACACTATGGCAAAGCACTTCATACATGAACGAGTCTGGCAAGGGCGTGAAGGCGGCATATACATCTTGGGCCAAGCACATGCCAACCGGTGAAGAGGGCAGGCTGGTAGTTGTGCACGATGAACTGGAGAAACCGCTTGGTGCTGTCACTCTGAAGTTGACTCAAGGTGCGAGCGCAAAGGGGCACAACGGCCTCAAGAGTATCATGTCCGTCATAAGAGACACGCCATTTGTCCGTATTGGCATTGGCATTGGGCGGCCAGAGTCTAGATCTCCAGACGATGTTGCTCGGTTCGTCTTGAAGAAGATGACTCCTGCTGAGAAAGCCAAGATTGAGGGCGGTATTGAGGATGTGATAGCGAAGCTTAGACAACTGGAGAAGGGTTGAGAATGTTCATCAGTCTCGCGAGACCAGACCAAGTCAACTCCAGCATTGTCCGGAGCCTGGAAGCCATTATATTCCGATCCTACGCTTTGCATGAAAGCATATGAAGTGCAGCCCTGTGTTGCTCCACACGACAGACTGGTTGTCATCCAGAAGATGCCTCTGCTGGACGACAGTCTGATCACCAAACCTAATGTCAGACGGCCTGTAGGCCATGCTCCGAAACTCCTCTGTAAACACCTACTGTTCGGCCCACTTTCTTCGGCATGCCGACTGAAAGCCATGGCCTTGAGATTCGTGGACTCTACCCCAAGGTCTGGACGATCATCACGTGACTTAATTACCTTTCGCAAGGACACACTCGTCGACGGTCGTGGAGCAGGGTGGATACACGTACTCATCAGCATCTCAACGGCGATCATCGATTTCGAAGTTTCTGCTTACATTGGCGGCTCCTTGGAACGATCACAGCGGATCGCATTGTCTGCTAGGTTTCGTTTCCGCCAGCGGCCACTTCACCTCATCCATCTCCCAACGACTTTAACCTGGTTCCGCGATAAAGCAAGCTCCAGTGTACTTCCCAGCAAGCTCCCATATCTCTCTATTTGGCGTTGATGACTGCTCGACCTGACCGGACGTGTTTCCGTCTCTACTAGCAGTTCCACAAGAGCGACCATCGACCTTGGTTACGACCATGTCTCCTCTCTCACATGCCGACCTAATGTCAGTCAGTGCGGGACCGCAAGGTAGATATAGCTCTGTTCCATTCGTCTTTGTTCCGTTTCTTTCTCTTCACGCACACCATTCACTTCCTCACCTAGCAAAGATGGTGCAGTACCTTGCAACGGGCCTCGTGGGCCTTGCAGCCCTTTCGCAGCTTGCGGTGGCCCTCCCGCCAGTCGACAGGCGCGTGCTAGCAGTAGGTCACACTCTCCAATCATGAATACCTGAGCTGACCCAATGCCAGCGCCAAACCGCTGCTGCGCAAAGCGTGGATCGATCATGCTCTCAGCTGGTCGCCAACAATGCCACATACACCGACTCCAATGGTTCGGTCTACCGCGTCAATTGCTCGTATGACTACGCGGGCTATGACATCGCCGCAGTACAGGGTGCTTCGTTCGAGGACTGCTTCTCACACTGTGCCTCCGCAACCGGTTGCGCTGCGTTCACCTATCTCGGTGGATCCGGAGGCGGAACTTGCTACCTCAAGAGCAAGGCTGTTGGTGGAAGCTCCGGTGGTTCTGATGCCGCCGCGCTTGTCTCTGCCCTCTCGGACTCTGGATCCGGCTCAGGCTCAGGTGCAACAGGCCAGGCTCCGGCCTCGACTACAACTGCGGCCCCCCCAGCCAGCACTGTGGCTACTAGCTGCAGCTCTATTTCCGCACAGGGCTCTGCTTTCACCAGTGCCAATAACCGCACGTATGAAGTGACCTGCATGTACGACTACGGCGGGAACGACGTCGCTGCTCAGGGCGGGAACTACAGGGACTGCTTCAGTCTCTGCGATGCTACGCCAAATTGCGCTGCCTTCAGCTACGCTGGATCGGACACTGGTGGTACTTGCTACCTCAAAAGCCAAGGCCTCAATGGCGCGACGAACCCTGGTGTCAACGCGGCCAGGCTCGTCGGTGGCCAGTCTCCAGCCTCGAGTGCACCGGCTCAGGCTGCGCCGGCGACTCAAACCTCTGCGGCTGCTCAAACCTCTGCCCCTGCCAACACTCAGACCTCTGCGGCTGGTCAAACCTCTTCGGCTGGTCAAACCTCTGCGGCTGGTCAGACGTCTGCGGCTGCCTCTGCCCCTGCCAACACTCAAACCTCTGCAGCTGCCCAAACCTCTGCGGCTGCTCAAAGCTCTGCCCCTGCCAACACTCAAACCTCTGCGTCTGACCAAACCTCTGCGGCTGCTCAGACGTCTGCGGCTGCCCCTGCCAGCACCACGAGCACCAGCTGTGGCTCAATCGCCGCTCAGGGCTCCACGTTCACGAGCGCCAACAACCGCACGTACGAAGTGACCTGCAGCTTTGACTATGGCGGGAACGATATTGCCGCTAAGGGTGGAAGCTATAGGGACTGCTTCGGGTTCTGCGACTCGACCACCGGCTGTGTAGCTTTCAGCTACTCTGGATCCGACACTGGAGGTACTTGCTACCTGAAGGAGAAGGCCCTGAACGGCGCCAAGAACTCGGGCGTCAATGCTGCCAAGCTCGTCGATGGCCAGTCCGCGGGAAGCGGCTCCGCGTCGTCCTCTGTTGTTACCAGCATGTCCCTCGGCACGCCGGCCTCGTCGACCTCAGCTGCCCCCACGGCCGTTCCCACCGGCTCTTGTGCGTACCTCACCGTTCAGAATGGGACGTACGATGGTTACACTGTCGAATGTGGCAAGGACCGCGTCGGCGGAGACCTCAAGGCCCAGGGCGTCTATGCTTACGCGGACTGCTTCCCACTCTGCGATGCCCTGAGCGGATGTGTTGGCTTTGCGTTCACTGGTGGCGCGGGTGCTGGCACTTGCTACTTCAAGTCGTATTTCACCACCCAGACCAGCAACTCTGGCGTTGACTTCGCCGGCAAACCCGAGGCATACCCTGGCTACAGCGCCTCTATGTCGTCGGCTGCTGCTGCTAGCACGACAATCGTAACTGCATCGGCACCGCCGACTACAGTCGTGGTTACTACAACAGCCTCGACTTCCTCATCCTCTTCGATCGTCCAGCCCTCGACCGTCGTTGTAACTACGACATCATCGCCTCCCTCGTCTTCTTCGACATCCAAGACGACTGTCTTCCTCACGACGACTGCCTCGCCCCAACCATCTACCAACACGCTCGTCGTTGTGCCTACCACAGTGACAGCGTCCAACTCTTCGGTCGCCGTCGTCACGCGCACAAACTCGAGGACCCCTGTGGAGATGACCACCGTCACGGTCTCTAGCTCGGCCTCAAGCACATCCGTGGTAAATGCCACCGTCACGGTTTCTAGTTCAGGTTCGGCTGCGGCCAGCTCGACTAAGACCGCGGTGGTCGTGGTGACGTCGACTGCGTCAGCGAGCAGCAGCGCTGCGATGACTTCGCCCGCAATGCCAACGCCTCCGTCTCCGTCGACGAGCAGCAAGAGTTCCTCACAGTCCAGCTCGAGCATGACATCAGTTGTTGCGCCGCCTGCCCCAACGAGCAGCAGTTCATCACAGTCGAGCTCGAGCATGACATCCGTTGTCGTGGTTACATCGACCTCCAGGCCTGCGTCGACGAGCAGTTCATCACAATCCAGCTCAACCATGACGTCGGTTGTTGCGCCGCCTGCCCCAACGAGCAGCACTTCATCACAGTCGAGTTCGAGCATGACCTCCGTTGTCGTGGTTACATCGACTGCCCGACCTGCATCGACGAGCAGTTCATCACAGTCCAGCTCGAGCATGACATCGGTTGTTGTGCCTGCCCCAACGAGCAGCAGTTCATCACAGTTGAGCTCGTCTCAGTCCAGCTCGAGCCTGAGCTCGGTTGTCGTGGGGACATCGACTGCCAAACCTGCCTCGACGAGCAGCAGCGCCGCTGTGACTTCGACCGCAACGCCATCCCCTTCGTCTGCGTCGACGAGCAGCAGGAGTTCGTCCCAGTCCAGCTCGAGCCTGAGCTCGGCCACCGTTGTGAAACCAAGTAGCCCTCCGCCGCCGCCTACCCAGGGCTCTCCCCCACCTCCACCACCGCCGCAGAGCACTCAGGCTCCTCCCCCGCCTCCGCCACCACCGCAGAGCACTTCAAAGGCTAGCGCTGCCCCTCCTCCGCCGCCGGCCACTCAGGCTCCTCCTCCACCTCCGCCACCACCGCAAAGCACTTCAAAGGCTAGCACTGCCCCTCCTCCGCCGCCGACCACTCAGGCTCCTCCTCCTCCTCCGCCAGCAGTACAAACCACTTCCAAGTCATCTCAGGCTCCCCCTCCCGCTCCTCCTTCCATGACTGGTTCAGGCAAGCCACCGGCGGGTACTCCTCCCCCTCCTCCGCCGCCGACTGGCCCAGGATCAGCCCCACCGCCTGCAGACGACCCCAAGATGTGTGACGATATGCAGGGTCAACAACCTTTCAAGCTCCAGCTTGATGTGATCCTAGGAAACTCGGCTTTCGACGGCATGTGGCTCAACCAGCCCGAATATAGTAAGTTTACACCCTTCGATCGACGTTCAACCGCGAGCTAACTTACTTTACCTTACAGCTTCTACCACCAAGTCCACCACTCTTTCAAGCGGTATTCAGAACGCCGCATCCATGTTCTGGAATCCTCTTGCCGCGAGCGTGGCCGCATGGCAGGGCGAGTGCAAGTTCTCTGGCCTCTCGCTTACAGCCGGAAGCACCGTTGGTGGTGTCGATTTCGGCCAGGAGAACCCCGCATCGCAGATGCAAAAGGGTAACGATGGCCAGCTCTCGTGGGACGACACCCGCTTTGGATCATGGGTCGCCTGCTATGTGAGCGGAGTGCCTCAGTTGAAGTTTGTGGGTTCGTCGAACACGAACCAGATAGACAACTCTTGCGCGTACGTCAACGTCAAGACTATCTGGACCTAAAGTCGCAAGAAATCGGCGAAAAAGTTGAGCACCCAAAATGGTGTTGGTGTTGGAGATAGATTGTATAGCGGGTTGCGAGCCCTACTCAGACACTCAATAAAAGATGTGTCATTCAAACAACATAACCATTCACGTTTCTCTGGTCCACAGGCTGAACTTGAGCAGAAGCCGAGTTTGACTGAACTGCATACATGCTCTTCTTTGCTTCAGCCAATCCTCACCAATGACCTGCCTCATCTCAATACACACCAGTCATTGGGCAGAACCAGCTGCTAGAATTGGACGCGTTGCCGCCAGCATATTGCGCAACATTAGGCCATCGACATACCGGCCTCTCGAAAGCCACGCCTGAGCTTGGGGTGTCGTTGACAAATTTGGTACCCATCACAGAGTCAGGGTTGGTGCCAGTCGTACCGTTCTGACCTTCCACCCAAGCCACAAGAGACCACAGCATAGAGTGGGCGCTATCATCGGTCCGTGGTGTGATGCGCTGGCTTGCGCCATCAACGACCCACGCACCGACGCCGCCTGAACAATGCCCCATGCCTGGGATGGTAAATAAGCGGTACCAGTTTGGCACCTGGCCACCTCTGCCAATGTCCGAGTAGAAGCCAACGAGCTTGTCATACCAAGCCGGTGCATTATAGGTAGGGATGAGGGGGTCCGCATAACCGTGGTAGTGTATCAGCTTACCACCAGCGTCTTGGAATGGTCGCATGTCTGGGTTGTAAGCATTGGCTCCTCCTGGGTTGATTGAGTCCGCAAGAGCGACAGTTTTGACGGAGATCTGACGATTGTGTTAGCTGAGCGGTGTCATACGGGCCATTCAGACTGTCGCGAACAACTTGACGAGGTAGTGCAGTACGTACCTCCTCCCAGTCCCAGGTGCTATCATTGACAACACCATACCCGTAGAAGATCGGTCCAAACTGCGGCTGGACCTGGTTCATAATAAACGAGAAGCTAGTCTCGCCACTATGCACAATACCAGGATTGATAAGCTCACCACTGCTCGTAAGCCAGGGCCGATACATCCTCTTGAGGTTCTCCAGCTGCGCAGTACTGAGACATGCTGTCGCATTGACTTCTGGCATACCGCAAAGCAGGACTTCAGGCTGGAAGTTGCATCTCGCTGGGTCCATGATGATGCCGTCCGTGACGCCGTCGAGCGCATCGCACTGGTCAAGTACGGCACTGTATATGATGGACCACATGCTTGTAGGGATGTAAGTGCTGGCATTGCTTGGGTACTGCTGCAGAGCCACGTAAGTCTGCCATGCGGAAGTATGAGTCTGCCAAGGTATCGCAGAACCCACAAGAACGCCGTCAAAGTCGTTCGGGTAGCGTTGGGCGGCGTTCAGCCCTTGTCGGCCGCCAGTGGAGCAGCCAGCGTAGTATGAGTGCTGGATCGATTGAGTGTAGTATGCATCAACGATCTCCTTGGCAGCCAAGGTCGTGATGTGTAAAGCACGATGGCCCCAGTCGATCGCTTGTTCTGGGTTGCTCAACCAGCTTCCGTCTGACTGCGAGGAGGTATGACCGGTATCTGTGCTCATCACCGCGAAGCCTTTGCGAAGTCCCCAGACAAGATCAGGGTAGTTGACAGCGCCGGCGAAGCCACCATTGCCGACGCTTAGGTATCGTCCTGTCCAGTCTGTGGGTAGCCAAACCTCAGCACCAGCTGAGCTGTTCAGGCTCGTCGATACAGTGAACGATACCCGGCATGAGGCTGGGAGGTCGGATTGAGGGGAGTTGTAGCTGGGCTCCGAGGTGTTGCCAGTGAAGTTTGAGCCGCTCGTTACTGTCTCCGAGAAGCTGATGGTGGCGATGGCGTCGTCAGGCAGAAGTGCCTCAAGGTGGTCGCATTGTGTGTAGTCGGATAAGCCCGAGAAGGCTGTCGGTATCCATGCAAATATTGCTAACATGAAACCTAGAGCTGTCTTCATGGTAGCAGAATGAAGGTTGGTGAACATAGGTTATCATTTCTGGCGTCGCAGACCATTCTCCTCATGATATACATAGCCCGGGCGAAGATAGGCCAAGACTTTGATAGATACCTTGCTACACGCGATGCCTGCACACGCGCCAGACACTGTACCGAGATTGAAGCGTACTCATTCACCGTGGCTCCAAGCGACATGCCAGGAAGGTGTCCATGGCTGCTCGGAAGGAGTATGCTCAGTTCAGGCCATTGGGCGATGGGGCGATGGGGCGATGGGGCGATGGGGCGTCTCTCGACACTGTTCCTACTCTAAGGCAAGATCTCCGGGATCAAGAGCTTGATCCACTTCATGGTCGGTGAGACTTCATCACCAACGCACAAATAGGCATGCATTGTTGTCTTGTTGTTCAGCGTTTGGAGACACTCATATATCTCGGCGCTCGCCTTGTTGGGCCTAGCGCTCAGCCTTACGAGAATCGCGCTTCAAACTTCAGACTTCTGGACCTCGAAAGGCTCTCTGCTCTTTGTACAACATGGAGCGATAGCACGACTTACGACACGCAATCATGTTCTCCGGTACCAGCACGCAGGTGAACAGCCGGCCAGCTTCACAGAGTCGGCCGTCTCACGCCTCCATCAACGACGATGAAGGCTGGGAGCATCACAGACGATCAGCCATGTACCGACGTGAGAGCAACCTGTCTCAAGCGAGCTTCATGACCGAGCATGTGGAAATGGCACAGGATGAGATGTTCAGCGGACCCATGAGCGAGAGCGTGCCCACTGCAACCTCAGCCTTCTCGCACAGACGGTCACGCGCCGACTCCAACGCGAGCTTTGCCTTCTACGATGACGAGCAGGATGAGAACTTCGACAATGAGGATGCCTTTCCTGAGGAAGCGATCATGGACGAAGAGTATGAGCAGGATGAGCAAGATGGGCACGAACGACGGACACGAGGCAGTGTGGGTAGTCTGGGCGCAGAAGATACGTTCTTGGAGCCAGAGTTGAACGATGAGGATACGCAGAACGGAGACCGGCCGAGCTTTGCTAGTAGCAGGAAGATTTCTGGCCTGTCGCGTAGTTCAAAGGGTTCGAGGTCGAGCAGGAGGACGTCTGCCAACTCTGCGAAGCCATTGCTCAGACGGCATACCTCTGCTGGTTCTGATAACAGTGGTTTTGGGAGAGGCGCACGTACGAACCAGAAAATCTATATCGTGACGGAGGACATGACGATTGTTGTTGCAGGTTTCAAGACGTCGTTGGTCGGCTATGCTTTGTATCTCTGCATGTGCATACTTACTGGAGGTATTGGCTATCTGCTCATGCGCTGGTTGCCAAAGTGGTATGTACGGGTCGTTGGAAAATCAACTCCTCTGGGACGGTGTGACTGGGTAGTCATTGAGAACCTCTGGGGCGAGATGATATTGCAAGATTTGAGCAAGCAAGAGTTCGGTCACTCGCTGTCAGCAGTCTTTGGGTTCAACGAGAAGAGCAAGTTCAGAGAGTACGATGAGTACGACGACCCGATCATGGATGAGCTGAGAATCCTCGATTACCGCTACATTCGATTCTGCTACCACCCGGTCAAGGACAAGTTCGTGCTAGGTAACACCTGGAAGGACCCATCGTGGACGGACGTGGCAGCCGTACGGGAGGGTATCGATACTGAGGAGGCGGAGAACCGTGAGCGTATCTTTGGCACGAATGAGATCGATATCAAGCAGAAGACAACCGGCCAGCTTCTCATGGACGAGGCGTTCCATCCGTTCTACGTCTTCCAGATTGCAAGTCTGGTGCTATGGTCGGCGGACGAGTACTACTACTATGCCGGCTGTATCTTCTTGATCTCTGCTGTCAGTATTGGAACCACGCTTGTCGAGACGAAAGCGACGATGAAGCGGTTGCGGGACATTTCACGCTTCGAGTGTGACATTCGTGTCCTGCGAGGTGGCTTCTGGAGGTATGTGGAATCGAGCGAGCTGGTGCCTGGCGATGTCTACGAAGTCACGGATCCGAATCTAGGGCAATTTCCATGCGACAGCTTGCTGCTTTCCGGTGACTGCATTGTTAACGAAAGTATGCTTACTGGCGAATCTGTGCCTGTGTCGAAGACGCCAGCATCGGACGAGACGCTCGAATTACTCAACTTGAGTTCTTCAGCTATGCACCCCGAAGTGGCAAAGCATATGCTGTTCAGCGGCACCAAGATCATTCGTGCTAGGAGACCGCAAGACGACAAGAGTGACGAAGCTGCTGCGTTGGCGTTGGTGGTGCGAACCGGCTTCAACACGACCAAGGGTGCGCTCGTTCGATCGATTCTGTTTCCAAAACCGTCAGGCTTCAAGTTCTACCGCGACTCATTCAGGTACATATCGGTCATGGCTTGCATCGCGGCTGTCGGCTTCGTTGCATCGCTGTTCAACTTCATTCGGCTGGGCCTGCATCCCGGACTCATCATCGTGCGTGCTTTGGATCTCATTACCATTGTCGTACCGCCTGCTCTGCCTGCGACGCTCACCATTGGCACGAACTTTGCTCTCCAGCGGCTGAAGTCGAAGCTTATCTTCTGCATCAGTCCGCAAAGAGTCAATGTAGGTGGCAAGATTGATGTCATGTGTTTTGACAAGACTGGAACGTTGACGGAAGATGGGCTCGATGTTCTCGGTGTACGGGTCGTCTCCAGGCCTGCCAACCGCTATAGTGATCTGCTTACTGACTCGACCTCGCTCCTACCTGGTGGACAGTACGAGCGGGATCCCACAATCGATTACAACGCTAACAAAGCTATCTTGTACACCATGGCCACCTGTCACTCCCTCCGCATCGTCGATGGCGAGTTCATCGGTGATCCACTTGATCTCAAGATGTTCGAGTTCACGCGTTGGCAGTTCGAGGAAGGGTCCGAGCGCCCTGCGGCTGGCGAGGACGAGGAGGACAAGTCGCTCACGCCATCTGTCGCTCGACCGCCGCCAGGCATGGAATTTGACTTGGACGAGGAAGAGCATTCCCCGAACAGCCGTCGACCCATCGAGCTCGGCGTGCTGAAGGCCTTCGAGTTCGTCTCTCAGCTCCGCCGTGCGAGTGTCATCGTGCGACAATTTGGCGAGAAGAGCGGTGATGTCTACGTCAAGGGCGCGCCAGAGGCCATGAGAGATATCTGCAAGCCTGAAAGCTTCCCCCCGGACTATGAGGAGCTACTTGCTTACTACACGCACCGCGGCTTCCGTGTCATTGCCTGCGCGACTAAGCACATCTTCAAGCTGAATTGGCTGAAGGTGCAGAAGATGAAACGCGAAGAGGCCGAATCCGGTCTCGACTTCGTGGGCTTCATCATTTTCGAGAACAAGCTCAAAGAGCGGACGACTGGCGTCATCGAGGAGCTGGCTGAGGCCAACATTCGCACTGTTATGTGCACGGGCGACAACATCCTGACTGCCATCAGTGTGGCGAGGGAGTGCAGTCTCATCGATCGATCGGCACACTGCTTCGTACCACACTTTGCGGAAGGAGACTCACGAAATCCACTATCGAGACTTGTCTGGGAGAGTGTAGACAATCCAGTCTACACGCTCGACGAGAACACACTGAAGCCTCTACCGCCGCCCGCTGATCACGACTCTTCGCTCCCGTACGATGTATCAAACCTACGCAACTACTCTGTGGCTGTCAGCGGCGATGTCTTCCGATGGCTTGTCGACTTTGCCTCACCCAAGGTCTTGGCGAACATGCTGGTCGTTGGCCAGGTCTTCGCCCGCATGTCACCAGATGAGAAGCACGAGTTGGTCGAGAAGTTGCAGAGCATTGACTACTGTGCTGGCTTCTGCGGCGACGGTGCGAACGATTGTGGTGCACTCAAGGCCGCCGACGTTGGCATCTCGCTTTCTGAAGCAGAAGCCAGCGTCGCTGCACCCTTCACCTCCCGGGTCTTCGACATCAGCTGTGTGCCCGAGGTCATCCGTGAAGGCCGTGCAGCTTTGGTGACCAGCTTCAGCTGCTTCAAGTACATGTCGCTGTACTCGGCGATTCAGTTCACCTCGGTGAGCTTTCTCTACGCCACCGCGAGCAATCTGGGCGACTTCCAGTTCTTGTTCATTGACCTGCTGCTTATTCTACCGATTGCCATCTTCATGGGCTGGAGTGGACCATACCCTGAGCTCGCGAAGAAGCGTCCCACTGCTAGCTTGGTCTCACGCAAGGTACTAACACCTCTGCTCGGTCAAATAGCGTTGTGCGTTATTACACAGCTCATCGGATGGCTTGTCGTGCGCCAGCAACCCTGGTATCAGCCGCCAGTCCTGGACAAAGGGCACAGCAACTCCACGAACTCGGAGAACTCGACGCTGTTCCTGCTGTCGTGCTATCAGTACATCCTCTCCGCAGTCGTACTGTCCGTCGGCAAGCCCTTCAGGCAGAGCATGGCGCACAACCTGCCATTCGTTATAACGCTGCTCGTCGACTTGGCAATTACATCTTATATGCTGTTCGACCCGGCACCATGGCTTTACAGTCTCATGAACTTGACCTGGATGTCGCAAAGCTTCCGCATCTTTATCTTGGTGTTGGGAGTTGGAGCTTTCAGTGTCAGCTACTTCGCCGAGAGGTTGGTGTTCCCACGGCTGGCCAAGTGGGTTGGGTCGTTCAACCAGCGAGTACGACGGATAGAGAAAAAGCGTAAGGAGTATAAGATTGTATTGCAAGATATGCGTATATAGCTGGATCATGGAACAAGACTCGCGCTCTCAGAGATGAAGCATCTCAGGACCAGAATATCATCAAGAGCACCTGCGGTGGCCGATTTTCGCTTGACAGCGGTTGACACTTGCGAGAGGTTGATTTGCCGTGTCGATCGATTCGTGTTGTGACGGTACCTCGACCTCGCTACAGCACCGCTCAACGACTGCGTTCACGTTCAACAGCGCAATATCTTGGAATCCTCGAGATGATGACGTCAGTGCAATTTTCTAGACCTCAGAATCGCTCTTGCGGTTCCATCCATGAACATCGATACCATCCGGACTTCGATTACCTCGTGCTAATTTCATCAGTGTCGACTCGTCAGAAGCTGCTACTCAGGCCTATCCTCCCGTCTTGCAAAGTAGCACTTACGAGTCGATTTCAGCGCATGCACACGACGAACGCCGAATCGCCAGGATCGCTGCGTAGGGTTACCATAGCCTAGTTCATAACTCGCGAACCAACATGAATTACGGTATCTCAGGTGGCCATTGGCTTGAGAAAACTGTCACTAAATGCAAGTGCAGACGCCTTAATTGAGACCGTCGTAGATGGCGGCTATCTTCCAGAGTTTCTGCTTCGCCAGGGCATTCGAGGACAATTACGAGAGCGTATCAATATCATCAAGTCGACCTCGCTTTCAGACTCCTACGAGACAAAAATGAAGTATGTCGACCTCTTGCGGACTCGTCCTATTGCGATCGAGACGGCTGCTGCGAACCAGCAGCATTACGAAGTCGGCACAGGGGTTCTATCAGCTTGCTTAGGTCCACGAATGAAGTACAGCTGTTGCCTGTATCCTAAGGGTACGGAGACGCTCGCTCAGGCTGAGATCGCCATGCTGGAGAGCTATGTCGAGAAAGCTCAATTGAAGGACGGGATGAGTATTTTCGATCTTGGGTATGTTCTAAGCAAGTATTCTGCAGGCACGGAGGGCTGATCAACGTTAGATGCGGATGGGGCTCGCTCAGCTTATACCTAGCAGAGATCTTCCCGAACTCCCAGATCACAGCCCTGTCGAATTCGAAGACTCAGAAGCAGTATATCGATGCCTCAGCTAGCAGCAAGGGCTTCAGCAATCTGCGGGTCGTTACCGCAGACATTGCTACCAACTCATTCGCAGGATCCGACCTCGAAGGCGCTTTCGATCGCGTACTCAGCATCGAGCTGTTCGAGCACATGAAGAACTACGAACTACTGCTCGCCAAAGTCTCCACTCTGCTCAAGCCGGAAGGAAAGCTTTTCGTGCATCTGTTCGCCCATAAGGATACGCCTTACGACTTTGAGACTGGCTGGATGACCGAACACTTCTTCACGGGCGGAACCATGCCTTCCGCTGACTTGATGCTTTACTTTCAGCGAGATCTACGGGTGACGCAGCAGTGGTGGGTAAGTGGGAAGCATTACGCGAAGACATCGAACGATTGGTTGAGCAAGATGAATGCTGAGAAGAAGACGCTGTGGCCGCATCTGGAGGAGACGTATGGTAAGAGTGAGGCCTTGAGATGGTTCCACAGGTGGCAAGTGTTTTACATGGCATGCGCAGAGCTGTTCGACTTCGCTGGAGGTGACACTTGGGGGGTGTGCCATTATCTCTTTGAGAAGCCAGCACAATGAGTGTTGGTGGCCGAGAAACGACAGGATGGACGTGGAGCCAACGCAAGCGCTGCTGACGGTCCCATTTGATGCTCCGGACAAGGGCGGTCAATCGAACCTCTCCTAGGCGCTGATCGTTTTCAAAGGCAGATTGCCGAGTATACCGCCTTTTGACGAGACAGTGCTACCGAAACCCAGTATCTGAGGCTTGACCAATTTGTGCCACAAGACTGGACCGACGATGGAATTTCTGCCGGTGGTCCGGTACGGTTGTGCAAAGGTGGAAAGAGGCTTGAGATTTCGAGCATGCGCACTAAGCATTCTATCAGCCTTCTCGGTGATCCCACATCATAAGGTACGCGGGTGGTAGCATGCAGGGGCTGCAGGGATCTCCGAGCTCGCGAGATGCAGAATGTGATGTATCACATAACCCATAAACTACAGTCGACTTCAACCGCCCCACCACCTCGCTACCGGCTCTACGTTCTTGCTGTTAAGAAGGTATATGCAGATCTCAGCTGACGATAGCGCTCGCAACGGCGGGTAACTGTATGTGTCCATGGATCCAACCAGAACTAGTAAGAAGGACGCATGGCCAATAATGGCGTACACAGTCGGGACGGTGCATTATGCAAGCAAGCAAGCCTTTTTGTTCTCGAGGTGGAGGTCGTTCTAGAAGAGTGGCCATGTGATCGCGATTCGCGCTAACCCTCACTCAACATTCACCTTCTCATCATCCACCGTCACCGTCACACATCTTCACAACAACAATCACAACCTTCGACAACCTATCTATCCATTCCACACCAGAATACTGAACTTACTATCGAAAACCAAAACAGTGACAGGAAGCAAAGGTATTCGTCTCCGAGGCAGGCCCTTCTCTTGACACACACTGATGCAATACCAGTCCACCACCACAATGCCGGGCCCATGGAACGATGCGACTGATCGCCAGCTGCTGCTGAGCATCATTCACCTCACCAACACCACGCTTCCCAAGTGGGATAAGGTAGCTGAGATGATGGGCGACGGTTACACGGCAGAATCGACTCGGTATCAATCAATGCCTCCGTATCATCATACCCGTACTTACATTATGCAGCCAGCACTTTCAAAAGATCCGCAAGGAGACCAAGACCAAGTTCGGCGAGCCAGGTACACCTGTCGCTGGCAAGACAGGCAAGGCAGCGAAGACGCCGAAGTCTACCGGGAAGCGCAAAGGCGACCACGACACTGCAGGCGACCACGACGACGACGAGTCCCCGAGCAAGAAGCCGAAGGGAGAGAGCAAGGGCAAAGCCGCCGGGGTCAAGGCCGAAGACGCTGAGCTCGACGACATCTTCAAGTAGCTTCTCAACGCTCTCCATGATGCGACGAGGTGACATGACTACAAAACCCTTGGCCGTGGCTCGTCGTGCATCTCGAGCCGGCGAGATGCTACGTTTGCTCGTTTACTGAGAACCTACTTCTTCGAGCGTTCACGATCATTTTGTAGCCGATGCTAAGTGCGGGATGAGCCATGGAGCGAAGGAAATGAAGATTGGGTGGCACGGAACAGCGACAGTACTGAGACAGGCACACAAATCATTATCATTTCATTGCCTGCTTGCACAAGCATCCCCGTAACGCCGCGGAGGCCTCGTGCTCCTGCATAATGCTTGAACGGCTGCAACGGCTGCTATATCCTGGAGAGAGGTCACTGCCTCGTCCACGATCTTTGCTGTTCGTCGCCTAGGCATCGAAGAAGTTGTCTCCAGTGAAGTTGAGATCCTCGTTGTGGCTGAAAGAATCCATGCCCATGCCCATGCCCATGCCCATGCCTGTGTCACTCGCCTCGCTCGTCGTGCTCTCGAGATGCTCCTTCTTGACCTTCTTAGACGGGGAAGTCTTCGAAACGCGGCCGTTGGCGACAGCTATGGAACGTCAGCGTGAAGGACTATTGGCATCTCCGCTGTATGACGGTGGGAGAGTAGACGCCAGCTCGTTGCCTTGGCTCGATACCATTGCGGCGACGGTGGGACGTGGACATACCGCTCAAGGGATCCTTCTTCAGAGTCTTTGGCTTGCGAGGGGTCACCGGAGCTGATTTGACACGAGCTGGAACGGCGACATCACCGCGCTCACCGTTGTCAACCTCTTCTTTGAGCGTGGCAGCCAGCTTCTTCAGCTTGCGGAAGCGGTTCTCGAGAGTGTCGTAAGTGCAGCCGTAGGCAGTCGCTGTGGCCTTGAGATCGACCTGCAGACGGTCAGCTATCCGCCATTGGAGGTGCATGAAATAGTGTACAAACCTTGATGCCCGTAGCAAGCATGCTAGCGACGACACGCTGCCACGTCTCTGCGCTCTCCCAGTTGGTTGTGCCTGGCATGGTGTGCTGGTAAGTGTGTTGATGAATATGAGAAGTAATGTTTGGATGAGGAAGGGTTGGGATGTGTTTGTGTTGTTGGTTGGTGTGAGAGGGTGCGAAGGATAAAGACAGTCTCGTTGTGAAGTGGTAGTGATAATGGACCCGTTGCCCAGCTGTTGCCTTCACTTGCATGTGATTGCAACGGAGACAAGACTTCTTGTCAACATGGGACAGGACTCCGTTCTGTCACTGGGCGACGACGATGATCCAGAATCACCGCACCAATAATAAGCGTGTTCGTCTGCACCCAGGTCGCATCGAACGCCCATTCATGAGACTCGTCACAAAATCGAAGCCAGACGTCTTCCCCGGTTACACAACACCTGCATGACAACCCTGTTCCTGCAGCTGCACGCTCTTTGACCGGGATACGCGCAAATGTGACTCAACACGTCGTGCAAAGTGCGTGCAGTCCTACAAAGGTAGACGTGGCTTTCGTCGAACCTGATTACGATGCCATGGTAACCGCTACCAAAATGCATGTCAAGAAGACAGCAGCTTGTTATTCGCTGTGCCGTCGCAACCGAGATGCAGCGGAAGGCGATCCCAGTGGCGTCTCAAGCTGACTCTGTAACGTGGTTGACAAGAGCAACAGGCAGTAAGATCGACGTGACCAACCAATGCTATCGTTTTTCGTGCCGTTGAAGTCATAGTAGTCTTCAAGTGCTCGTGTAGACCTCGCAGCTGGTAGATATCTCCCGCCTGTCTTCGAGTCCCCGTCAACTGAGAGCGCACCTTGTCTCAGCATCACTTCATCCCCTTGAGCTTCAGCCAGCAATCTTCACTTGCGTTTTTTGCCCCACTTCTCTTTGTTCATCGGTCATCTTCCTCCGACCTTCTTCAGTCAACCTGCATCTTCACATACCTGAACGAGCTTCCACAAGTCTTTCATCAATCATCCCAACCACTACCAACAAGTAAGCATATTCACTGACACACCACATCATTCATCGTCCAGGCCACCAGTACCACCTGCTCAGCTGCTAACTCGTCTCAGCTTTACCACATCACCGCCAACCCGAACACTCAAGATGCCAAACCAGTGGAGTGCGGAAGACTACCAGAAGCTGCTCGTGTACGCCATCGATGCCGGCACGGTCAAGATCTCTGCGCTTGCTGAGCTCTGGGTGAAGGAAGAAGGTATGACGGCTCTTCAATTGGCATCATGCTCCGCTGACCTTGCGACAGGCGCCAAAGAGACCGTAGGTGCCGTCACCCAGCGCCTGCAGAAGCTCAGAAAGAAAAAGGGCCTTGGAACGGCCAGCAGTAACGGCGGCACACCGCGCAAGACGACCAGCACGCCTCGCAAGACCGCCACCAGCATCCCGGGCAAGAAGAGTGCGTCCAGGGCTTCAGCCAACGGCACTAAGCGGGGTCGTGGAAACATGAGCGACGAGGACGATGACGACGAGCCGACCACGCACAGCGGCTCCGAGAGTCCCTCCAAACGCGCCAAGATGGAGCGGCGCTCTAAGACTCCCAAGAGCTACGCTGCTCCGGAGAGTGAAGATGACGAAGACTTGCTCGCCAACCACGGCAGCACGAATGGGAACGGTGCCGAGGGTATTGCAAACGGCGAGGTGGGAGACCTTGACGAGGACGACGACGCGTTCGAGCCTGCTTTCCACTGAAGAGCTCTCAGAACAGCGTAGCGTCAACCACAGGATGAACCCACATGCTGAATAACGGCGACGTTCTTGGGGCATGTTTCAACGGCAGGAGTACTGGAACAGCGATTAGCTGTGACATGATTGTCTTGTGACGATCGATGGGTATCTACTTGCGGCAAGGGTGATTAATCAGGGGTCATCAATCAGTTTAGTGCAAGGTATTGATAGCAGCCCAATCATCTCCCAAACACTCCTTGTTCTCCAAGATACGTTTTTTCTCGTCACCAGTGCCCATGAGTACCGTCTTCAGCGCACTCTTCGCTAGCCGATCTACGGCAATAGAAGTGATGGTCGCCTCGTAGAGCAGGGTGCCTGTGTACTCGCCGTTCGGTCCATGCTGCCGTGCAATGACTTGACCTGGTCGTAGGGCGATCGCTTCGAAGCATTTGTGGCCCTGGATCACCTCGGATCCATCGGCTACCTCGAAGATGGCTTTTTCTGCTGCACCTGCTAGGTGTTAGCTCCGCCCTAAGTCTAGTGTGTGTAGACCGCTTACCCTTCATCTTCCGCCAATCGCTATATACCCACAGCGTCCTGAACTGATCCTGTTCCGCTCCTGACGCACTAATGAAGACGAATCGGAACGGAAACTTCTTCTTCGGCATGAGCTGAGGGCTCAGCTGTGTTGCCAGCTTCTTCGCAAACGCCTCTGCTGCTGCTACTGGATAGCTTATCCGTACCTTCTCTTCTTCGTCCCTCTTCTTCGGATCCGGGCTCAACTTGCTCCCAAGCGCCCAAACGCAGCCATCCACGCCTTCCTCGACCAGATACCGTGTAATAGTGTCGGGGTATTCCAGGAAATTATCGTTGACGAGCTCGGTGACCTTGCCTTTCGACTTTTTGTCGAAATACTTCCGATCGAGCGGCTTCCTGGTGATACCTACGAGTGGAGGGTTAGTCCTTGCCTGGAGCTTTGATGTGGTAGCGTAACAGTCTCAGCGCAGTGGCATCGACCGTAAACGCAGATAGCCCAGTGTAGCGGCTGGAAGCATTTCGCGAAGCCTGAGAGACTGTCTCGACCGCGTGGCTTCGGAACAGATACAGCTGGCCCCGAACAGCGGCTAGAAATATTGCGTGCTAACCGAAGACGTGGACTGCTTACAATATATGTGCTCGATGTACTTGTGCGCGATCGCCTGTGAGAGGATCTCGCCGCCAATATTGCCAGTCGCGCCGAACAGCACGATCTTCATCTTGTGATGACTGCTTTGGTCTCGCGAGTGATGAGGTGGTTGAAGTGGTGGTGGTGCAGATGAGAGGTAGATGAGAGGTCTTCTGATGCGGGACGATGCAAAGCGCAGCTTCGTAAGTAGCTTTGGCGTATATGTACTTACCTTCGTACAGTACAATAGAGCACTGACAGGAAATCGCGCAGACAAACTCTGTTGCTGGTCAACGTGCTTCCCGGATGGACACGGTGTTTGATCTCGGATTCGACGGCATGAAGTCTGCAATTCGACTTCCGGCAACTTCCCGCTGCATTCCCGTTCGCAAGCAAAAGTAGACTTTGTACTAATACTGCCAAGCCGAAGGGTATCTCGTACGCTCAAGGACGCTAAATGTACAATGCATGCGACCCGTTACACAGTATAGCCACCGACCTCGCTCCAATCCCTCATCGCCCGACTCTCCTCCAACTCTACGACCCACCAAAGCGCCTTCTTCGCTTTCCCTATCTGTCCACTCAGCTCATGTGCTCGAGCCAGTGCGATCCACGCTTCCGGGCAGTCCCAGCCTGAACCCAGCTTTGTGAGGGTCGTCAGTAGCATGTACGCACGATCCCTGGCCGCGAGACGATTCAGCTGCGCAGGTGTAGGGTCTCGATTCCGCACGTGCGGTGGCGGCTCTCGCCCAGCGCTGGCGAGCGACGACTTCGCGGTTGTGAGGCGAGGCGGTTCGGAAGGCTTGCTTGCGGGATGGTTGGCGGAAGAGCGGGAAGTGCCAGGTAAGTTGCTTGTTGGTGATGGCTCGAGTTCCTCGGCAGGCATCTTCTCTTCATAGATGTCCATGAGTATGTCCGAGATCCCAATGATACTTTCCAAGTGGTCGGGAAAGTAGGTAAGTGCTTGCTCATAGTCCTCCATGGCTTCGAATGGCTGCTTGCGGGCTATCGCCAGGTCGGCTTTCTGTAGACGCGTTAGCATTTGCGGTTGCAGAACCATCATAGTATCCACTTACGGCCGACCAGACATCAGCCCACAGCTCATCAACGCTATTTCCGCCTCCCCAACCTTTCTTGAACAGTGCTATCGCATTAGCACGCTGAGCACTCTTCTCAGCCTCGAACGCCTCGACAAGCCGAAGTGCTTCTTCAATAGCAGCACCAGCATCGTCGTGGAAGCCAGCTCGTATATACAACGCAGCTACGAACAACCACAGCTTAAGCAAGATTGTAGTCCTATGTTGCCGCTCTTGCAAAGATCCCATATTAGGCACGGCTACCCCGTGTGACGTTGCTGGATGCGGCGTTGGCAACCTTACATCCTGCTCCGGTGGATTTTGGGCATGGCCCGACGGTTGTGGCCAGTCGCCAGCTGGCCTATTGTGCTCGATCTCCTTTAGCGGCTGTTGCGGACCTGTAGGTGACGCACTACTTGCCACCGCCGGTTTGACTGCATGGTCAGTAGCGTCCGTGTCTTTCGGGGGCGGAGGAGGGGGAGCGCGAGTACTATCATGCGTCTCGTTCAGGTCTTCAGTGCTCTTCCTGGACCGTAAGCTAGCCCCGTCCCTAGTCTCGCCGTGGTGTCCCCGCAACTTAAACGGTAGATGAAGGTGATGGTGATGGTGTTCAGGCTGGGCCCTCTCAGCCGGGACGCCATCTTCGTTAGTAACGGTAATGGAGATCGGTGCGCCAGTCGTTTTCCCATTAGGCGCAGCTTGCCTACCAGGGCTGGGTCCGGAAGGTGCTGCAAGGTTGCCTGACACTTGTCGTGGTGTTTCCCTCTCTGCGCTATTGCGTGTAGACCTAGGCCGAATGCTGCCTGCTATACTTCGCAGCGTACCTCCTCCTGTTCTTGATGGCGGCGGCACCACCGAGGCAGCGGTCGGAGGCGGCTTGTTGCTGACCTTTAGCTTGTCGGGACTGCCGAAGAGCCTCGCATATAGTCGCAGCACTTCATCACTGAAGTCTGCTGCTCGTTCTGCACCCTCCATCAGCTCCACCAATGTCAGCTGGCTCATCTTGATTTGCAACAATCCCTCCTTTTCGAAGTCGTCCATGGAGTCGACTAAACCTCGCTGTGGCCGACCACGCGGATTAGACTCTCCAAGACCTTGTCGCCCGAAAAGCACAGTACTATCGCCGAACTGATCAAAAGCGGCATCACACATCTTCGTAGCAGCTTCATGCTCGTCACGACTGCTTAGGCATAATGCCAGTAAATGCCACATAGGCACTAATTGCCTTTGCCGGCTGTAGTGACTGTGCTCCTGGTCGCCAGCTGAAGACGCGTTAGCGACGGCCACTGCGCTCTTAACGATGTCAATGGCGGCAGGCACATCCTGCGTTTCGGCAAGCACACGAGCGAGAGCATACACCGTCTCAACGTCATTCTCATCAAATGAGCGAGCCATCTGCAAGCTGCCTAATGCATCCTTCTGCAGTCCCGCCCTCGCATCTGTGTCGTACGTAGTGCGCGCCCAATGGGCTTGACTGATGCCGATGGCACGGTAAGCCGCAGCCAGAGTCGAAAAACGAAGCTTCGACGCAGTCGAACGTGCAGTTGGGTGACCCCCGCCCGTCTTGTTATCTTCGCTGGTTTCGAGCTCTTCGGTACCCGCAGGACGCTGTCGCCCAAGCCATTGCCGGATAATAGTGCCGACCTCCACCGCCTTCTCCGCCTGTTGCCTGTCGCCATACTTACACAACACCCGCACTGCCTCGGCAGCTGTCAGTATAGCTGTGTCGTTATCGTCCGACCCAAGCTCATGCTTTCCAGTCTTCTCAGCTCGTGCCTTTGCCTTGCCTACGATTTCCGCGTAGCTGCTGAAAGCATGCATTGCCAGATCGAACTCGCCTAGCGCGGCATGCACAGTGAACAGCTGTCTCAGGATGGCAGTAGAGTGAAAGGTTTTAGTGGCACCGCGATACAATATGTCAAGCATGCCACGTCCCAAGGCAGCTTTACCACCCTCTCCGAGCTCCTGATCCGTCCAATCGTCGCCGCACAAGATATTCCAATTGCCCACAGCCTGCTCGATCCACTGCTCGACCTCGACGTTCGTTTCGGTAGCTTTGGGAAACTGGGTCTCATTGAGCAGTATTGACTCGTAGGTGGTCTCTACTCGTTTCAGCTCGGCCCACTGTCGAGCCTTGGCATCGGTATAGGCGTCTTCCGTCTGGCCACGCTGAGAGGTGAGAAAGAGGTTCACATTATCGTCCGCGGCGTTGTAAAGCAAGTCATGACGCAGAACCACGGACAGGACATCGTAGTACGCCTTCCATACCCGTCGTCGAGGTACATCAACCCGGCTTTGACTAGAACTGGTACCAGATGGTGGTGATGACGCTCGCTGCCAAAAGTGTGACCATGCTCGGAACGATATCAGACACTCGTTGAGATTGGCGAACGTAGGCTGTGATGTTTGTGTGTAAGTCGTTGTGCACGCGCGACCTAGCAATCTCTCTGTCCATCTTCTGAGCTCCGGCGACCGAGAGCCCGGAGTCTGCTTGGCGGTTCCGCGATAGACCTTTTGCGCCTCCTCTTGCCGGCCGCTCGCTTCCAATGCAGCTGCTCGAATGAAGGAGACTTTTGCCGTGCAGACCTCAAGCCATCCAAGAGCGGCGACTTGCCCACCAGATGTTGCTGAATCGGCAGCCGCTTCTGGCAGCACCTTCAGCGCCGCTGCAGCATCCTCCTGCAGCCAGTGTATCTCTGCTAAGCATGCACGCGCACAATACGCATCCTCAGGCGCACTCTTGCCAGACGTGATCGCCTCCTGCAGCTTTGGCACGGCGTCACCTAGACTGTGTATGCTTGACGTCCCAGCGGAAGATGCTGACGTAGGTCGATGTGAAGCCGACGCAATCTGAGCCTCCGTCCGAGCTACTAGTGTGAAACCTCCTCTCTCCGGTGCATGCTTATCCGTCTTCCTCGCGAGCTCTGGTACGCCTGCCCAATTGCCATTGCAGAGCGCCTCGTCAAGCTGCGCGAAATATCTCTTGCCCTTCTCTGAATTTGGCGCTTTTGCCGTGAGGCTCATTGCGCCAGGATCCCCCTAAATCTTCAAGGCGAATGGCTCATGCTACCGTCGTTGCATTATGGTGTGCTAAAATTTGGCAATCGTCCAAGGTACCGCTACTGTCGTCTCTTTGCCCGGTCACTCTACGTGTGGCCTGGTTGTCGCAGTTCAATGTCTCCTGTTCATGTCAATGCCTGACGTCGAAGTCGACCAATAGGGCATTGACCACGCGCCGGACACGTGAAACGCACGGACCATGAAAAATAATTCGAGATCTGGAGGAGGGAACGTCAAGTTCGTCTCGAAGGACAAGATGTCGGTGATATGGCGAGTGTGAACGAATCTGCCAGCGCGCAGGCTACGCTGCGTGCGATCACATACCGACTGTCTACAACACCTTCGAAGCAACTACCCCAAGTCGCAGCTCAACTTTCTGGCCATCTATGGGCTTGCAAGGATTTGATCTCGTCTCCTGCAGTGTCCGCCAAGCAAGGCAATGAGGCTACCATTGCCGTCAGTCGATTCAAGACGTATCTATCCACTTTGTTGCAAGACCGCACCATCGAAGGCAGATGGGCCGCTGTCGTTCTGGTCAAAGCTGCAATTGAGGCTGGAGGTGCTGAGGGTTTGAGCAAGTCGAATGCTTGGGTACGGAGCCTGCTAGCGATCTTGAAGAGGCCTGATCCACCGACTACGAGGATGCTAGCTGTCCTCACGCTTACTCGAATCTTCACCTTGACATGGGACTACACGAACCTCATCCGAGAGATCACGACACCTGCACTGCCCGCCTTCATCAGCACCTGTCTAAGTAATGCTGAGAATCAAAGATGCTCCAGCAATGAACTGTGTACGATTCTGGATGCTTTCGCGACTCTCATCCCGAGACATCCGACCATGTTCCGTACGCACGAGGCTCAAATCAGGTCGTTGCTACTCCGCATAATCTCGAGTACGTCCTCAGTGGACCAATCGAGCAGGTATCATAACCTTGAACACCGCGAATCGGCACAGAGTCTACTTGTCCTGCTGCATAACTGTGCGCCCAAGCAAGGCGCTGCCGGCAAGTGGGACGAGACGCTGAAGGCAACTGTGACTGCTGCTCACACGACCTGCGATCGTATCTTTCGGTCTGTGATTGAGGACTGGACAACAACGAGCGGCGTGCAGCCTTCCCTTAATGTCAACGTTCTGCTTCAAGGGGACGTTGAGTCGGAAGGCGATGACGCTATCGGTATGACTAGGTGGAAAGGTGTCTACGCTGGAAGCGAGAGGCTTGCCGCATTGCTTGACTTACTGGCCACGCAGCTGTCCACGTCAACTGCGGGTGTTGTGACAATGCGCCTTGGATTGGTTCTCGATTTGCTGACACGTCTGTTCGCTATCCGGTCGCCGCGGAATAGGCAGATTACAGTTACGCCCAATCAGCAAGTCTCAAAAGATGAGCGAGATGCACTATTTGCGGTGTTACCCGAAGTTCACGTCGCTGCGCTGGCATTGACACGAAGCCTTCTACGGAACGTGGGCGATACCGCAGCCTCTGTAGTTCAACCACTGCTCGCTCAAACGACGTGGCTGTTCAAAGCAGAGTCGTTCCATGGTGGTGTGCGTACTGCGACCTACGAGGTGTTGGCGACTGTGCTGGAACTTCAAGGTCCAAGCATAGATCGAGACGATGTGTCAGATATAGAGAGCATTGTCAAATCTTGCTGCCAAGATTTACTCCCTGCAGACCAGATCAAATCTACAGTCGACGGCACAACTTCGACACAAGCAAGTCAGACTGCGTCTATTGGCTTGAATCCGGAAAAGGCCTCGCCCACTGTCGCTGCACCTTCAGCAACGCTTCGTATGGCTGCTGAAGCGTTGTTACCACTATGCTTCTCGAACATCAACTCCGCACACATTCCCGGCAGACTACGCACACTCATGGAACGTACTGCCGTCTTAATCCAGCACAAGGACGCGCTTGTTGCCAGCGTGCTGAACCCTGCGTCGAACGGCAGCAGAGTCAAGACGCAGCCGAGCTTACTGCCTCTTCTGGCGAAGCAATATCCTCACAGTTCAGAAGTGGAGGCATTGCTTCGCCCTCGCATGCCGGTGATCAGGACTGGTGTATCTGGAGCTGACGAAGACGAGGACGAGGATGAGGTAGAGGACCAATACGATTTGCCCAGTCCTATAGCAAACGGTCACGAGGAGGCGGTTAGCGGTGCTCCAGAGGCGGACCAGATTAATGGTGAGCCTGATACGGTGCTGGCCGAAGAAGATCTGTACTCGACTTCACCCAAGCGACAGGCCAAAGCAGGCAACTCGGAAGGCAATTCGGAAGGACTGCTAGAGAAGCGTAAGCAGGACGATGATATTGTGGACGCAGATCGCTCCGCCAAGCGAATGCGTGCCTCTCCACACCCAGAAGTACAGGTCGTAGCCGCATCTAACAGTGCAGTGGCACCTGAAGGGGTGGCGTTGCAAGTAGACAGGCCAGTCGCTGTTCATGATCAGCCGCCGAGTAGCTACGTCACGGCTCCAGGACCGTCTCAGCAGACAGCGTTGCAACTCGAGCCCGCCAAGAGCTACGAAGCGGGTGATATGGTAGATATCGGTAGCGACGGCAGCGACTTCGAGATGCCGCCGTTGACCATGGAGCAAGATACAGAAGACGAGGAGGAGAGCGAAGACGAGGTAGTGGGATGATAATAGCGTAGTTTATTCCAAGACTGCCTATACGTTTGTGTGCATCCCACCTTCGAGCAATCTGCTGCTGCCACTGTTGTGCACGTTCGTAGTTCCTATGACTTTCGCGCCCTGCTGTCTTCGGCCGCTCAAAAACTGTGCATCATGTGTCCGCCACCAAAATCTCCGTGGTGACCGCCACCGAAATGGTGACCGCCGCCATGATGGCCACCGGAATGGTGCCCTCCGCCATGGTGATGTCCGGTGTGGTGGTGTCCGGTGTGGTGATGTGCATTGTGGTGACTCATGTCGACGGGGAATCTACGTCCCGGAGTTAGCAGTTTGGCAAGAGAAAGCTATCGCGTCTCTGCAGTGCTAGACTCACAGTGGTATGAGCGGCGCTGGTGTCGTCCGTGCTGCGCGAGTGTTGCCTTGTGTCTTCTGTGCTGCCCGAGGTGTGCCTGGCGATGCGCCGCGTGGTCTGGAAAGTCCGCAACCCATGTTGATGCTGTTGTTGAGAATGTGTTGCGTGGATAGGGTACTTGGCCGGATGTTGATGAGGTTATGAATGAGAAGCAGACCAAAGGCACCAAAGTGCGAAGTGCAGGTTGACAAGGTGCCGTGCGCTTACCTTGCGGAACCTTGTTGCTTTCGTCTCGGCAGCGCTTGCTTGAATGCGAAACACACAGCCTCTGATCGGAATCGCACAGCATCATCTGCCACTGCATCCGCCTCGACTCGTGCCATCGGCGTTATCGGTACATTCCACTTCGCTGGCACAAGGGCTATGAAGACCACATGACCTTGTAAAGCGTTATCAAACAGCCCACTCCTCCCGATTATCCGCAGCGGTGACAAACGGCTCGTCAATCATCTTGACTGCCATATCAGAGCATAACACACAAGCCCCAGCAACCAACCCATCCAACTCCTTCACCATCCCCTCCCTCCTCTTCCCCATAGCAACCCCTCTCCCAATCTCGGTCCTCAGCTCTCGAATCCTCTTGCCCTTTCCCATGCCCACAGACTGCATGACCATCTCACCCAAACAGTCCGCATGGAAAGCGTGCTGACACGGAAACACGAAGAATTGCCGCATGAGCAGAGGCAGGCGACATTTCCAACACCTCTCACCCGGCTCCACAATAGCATACCTCTGATCCAGCTTCTTGATATCCTCCCTAATATGCTCTGCAGTCCCAGCACTTTCGTCCATCTCCACCCTCAGCCCTTCAATCCTCCGACTATAATCCTCCAACGCTGCGCAAATCTCCTCCTTGAAATCATCAATCACCACAAAATCCGGGAAGAAAGGAATCAAATCCTCAATCCGCAACAGCTCGCACCTCTTCAAGAACTCGATCGCACTCTTGATGCCCTTACTCCTTCCGATAACCTTCTTAGCAACCTTCAACCACAACTTCTTCCTCAGCGCCTCATCGTTGCCCGGACGATCCGCCACGTCTGCCGCAAGCTCGACGTAGCGTCCCCAGCCTTTACTACCCTCCTCCTCGCCATCGTCCTCGTACTTCAATGCCAGTTCCACAGCCTCGCCAAAGCAACCCATACCAACAAAGATATGCACCGCACTCCTCACCCTCCCATGCGCTCTACATAACCTCAACGCGAAGTCGGCATCATAGCACTGCTGATGCAGATCCGCCTGTGTCTGCAAATATCCCAACAACGCACTCTCATCTTTACTAGGATGCGCCGCGTACAGCGAGATCAACGTATTATGCACAGCCGGTTCCTTCGAATCGGCATGATTGACGCAAAACAGCAGATACCTGACCGCCTGATTCTGCGCCAGCGACACACTGCCACCAACAATGCGGTTGTAGTTGAGCAATGCAGGGATAAGCTTCTTGACTTCCAGCTCTTGCTGCCGCATCAAGACCTCAGCCAATTCGACGGCGACGCTCTGCTGCGCCATCAGGACCGTGGAGTAGCGGTAGAACATCTCTGGCGTTGTTTGACGTTTCAGGACGGCCATGGCTTCTGTCCAGCGCTCCCTCTGGACCCAATACGCAATAACATAGTTGTAGTCTTCCACCCCATTAGCAAAGAAAAGCAATTCTTCTTCTCGACCATGCGAGGAGATGACTTCGTAAACAGTCTTCGGGTCCAGATCAGCCTTGTTCCTAGTCACGAAATCCTGAAACTCCTTGCGTGTAGCAGGCAGCAACTTTTTCGTGTCTGCGGCAGACACCATACTCTGCGTAGCCGTGAGTTCAGCTTTGGTGGAGATAGTGTCGTCCAACTGGTTCAGCTTAGCCATGAATAGTTCCACAAGCCAACTAGCAACCATCATCCTTTGCATCACTGCCTTCTTCCCTAGACTCGCTAGCTTGACGAGCAGGTACTTTCGTAACGCATCTTGTTCGCCTTTGTCGATGAAAGTCAAGCACACGTCCTCGAACGCTTTCGTGCTTTTACCTAACACTACTGCCGCCTCACCAAACTTGCCTTGACTGATGAGATGGTCGCCCGTCATGGATGCTACAGCATCTTTCTGCTCAGGAGTCTTGGCATAGCGTTGAGCTTCTTCGTATTTGCTTTGCTGAAGCAAGATACGCCATAGATCGCGCGACTCGTCTGTGACTACTACCTCGAAGATCTCTGTTTGGGTGAAGAGCCAGTAGGTGTTCTTCTGGTGATCGGCGAAGAGACCGAGAGTTGGCGTAGCTGGATCGAGGACTTGCTGGTTGTAGACTATGCTCTCGTCGAGGCGGTTGATACCTGTTAAACGACCCTCGACAAAGGCAAGAATGTGGTGTTGAGTCAATGTTATGCTGGAGACTGGTGGCTGCTGAGTACGTGGTCGACCGCCTGAGGTCTGCATAGGCGGCAGCTTTGAGGGAGTCAGCATCTTAGATTCGCGAAAGAATTGTCTGCCCAGTACTGCGGGGTCGGCGGCAGTTGTAATGAGTTGGCCGTTGAATATGCCTTGACTCGTGAGCCAGGCGTAAGCTCGATCAACGCCTTGCGAATCAATGGTCGACGGAGGGGAATCTGGTGAGTCTGGCGTTGTGACCAACATGGACGCAGCATTCCCACCTGTTCTGTCCACCTCATTGACAGCCGGTGTTTCGCTCTCAAACAGCTTCGCATACACACTCCCACTACCCTCACTACCTTGCCTTCCCGTCCGACCTGAGAAATGCAACAACTTGTGCGCTGTAGCAACCATCACTCTCCTTGTATCTGGCCGCGCAGACAGCACATCCGCATATAGCCCCACCACAGCCCCGTCCTGCGTGTTATACACATTCCGCACGAACTTCTCCTGTCGTCTGTAGAACTCCGTCGTAGGCTCAATGAACGTCTCATACACATTCCCATCCGCTGCTCCCACCAATATCTCCCGCGTCGAAGCTGTAGGCTGTGAAGGATTCCATGCTATGCTCTCCACTTGCACCCCCTTCAATCCCGCCAAAGCCTTCGGTTGCCGGGACTGCGTGTGCAGGTAGAAGTTCTCGCCCAATGTGGTGCTGATGATCAGATGCGAGGCAGATGGATCGAGGAACAGCTTGCGGATTACACCTATTTCAGCTGGTCGCTTGGGGAGGTCTATATCGTCGATGTCTTCCGCATTGTCGAGGTCAAACCGCAATATCCGGCCAGTGGACAGGGCGAGTATGAGAACATTGTTGGCGACTTGAGCTGCTACGAAGTCGGCTGATATGTCGAACCGGAGCTGTACTTTTTGTACGTCGAAAACGGGGAGCGCTGTATCGGTTGCTGAGCCAGCAGCGTAGCCCAGCGACGGGTCGAGGGACATGCTGCTAGCAATGCCGCATTGTTATGGTTGTGTAGTGGTCGCCTGTGGTCGTTTCGTGTAGCCGCGGTGCCTTCCCCATTGAGCGTTGTGCAGCGGGAGCATCCGACATCGCTCCCTATTAGACCTCTCCTCTTCACCTCTCCTGACTTGTATGCATACTCCGAGTCCGATAGCAGGCACCTGCTAGTGCAGTGGACAATCCCCCATCTACCCGTGTATAATGCACGTCACCTGAGTGTACAGATATACATTGTTCTAGCGCTTCCACGCTTAGGATAGTACGGAGCAAGCATGTTTGACCACTGTGGCAATTGCGATCATAGCAAGTGAACAGACACCGCAGCTGAGAACGAGAAGATTCATTGACGACAGCCAGGGTAAATAGTTGTCCCGGAGTACACGCCAAGCTAACTACATGACTGAGAGACTTCCCCAACATCTGAAGTCATACTACTATCGCCGAGAACATTTGACCAATTCGCCAAGCCCAATTCCTGGGATCCATGACCGCCCGCGATCGCGTTTTAGGACGCTACACTTGATTGCTCAACGGTATCTTACTGCCCTTCCGCGGCTACTACATTCTCGGAACTGGTAAAGCACCGCTCATGGTCGGCTGTGGTGCGTACCCATGAGGAGGCCCTTGTGGTGGCAACGGAACACCCTGAGGAGGAGAAAAATTTCCGAGTCCGCCACCAGAGTCTCTTCCTGCTTGCGGGCCAACAAGTTGCATGAACAGCCTATCCCGCCAAGTCGACTGGGTGTCCCAGGTGCCCGCAGCTCGGAACTGTTCCATCATTCTCATCGCCAGCCTCCCGAAATTCAACAACAAAGCGTCAATCTCCACCTGCAATTGCTGGTACTGCGCCATGGGCTCTAAAGCGTTATTGTCGCTTGGATCTTGCGCTCCAGTGAATCGATATCCGTTGGGTCTCAGTGGCGGGCCTGGTGGACTACCCATCGATCTTTGCAACCATGCACCTCGCCCAGAAGCACCGTATCCCTGCTGGCCGGATGTAGCTGCACTTGTTATCTGCTTCACGTCCGCAGCCGATACTTGGGTATCTCCTGGGCCATTCTGACCCGTCGCTGAGGCTTGCAGCTGCTCGACTCGTTCGGCTATTCGTGCTTGCTCACGGTCGAGGCAGGTTTGTTGTTCGTTCATGTGATCGAGGATCAGGTCGCAGAGGGGCTTCGAAGGTTCGTATGTGGTCGGGTCATTAGGATCCATTCGCTGCCAGGGGTTTGTCCTTGAGCGGCGACTGCTGCGACTACCGCGTCCGCCACGACCGCGGTCCATCTTTTGCACAGGCTGAGTTGATCAAGCGTATGGTCGTGCGTGATAGCTGGAGGTGGTATTACTTTCAGACTGCAGGATGCGTGTCTTGCTATTGGAACAGGAAGCTGGTAGCTGAGGATGCGGTAAAGCTCGCGGCTCAAGACTCGGAGGTCGGCGAAAGTGGATTGCTGCTAATTGGAGAACAGGGACACGGCGGTCGGTCTCTTGCACTGCATGAGGAGCTTACGTGGACAGGTGGTCGGTCTCCAGTTACCACACCAGTACCGCCATAGCATTCGGCGGCGAACAGACTGGCGCATGAGAAGAGGGCTGGAACCACACAAGCGTGTCTGTGAGATCATGCGCCGCACCGGTCTGAACACAAATGCAGTATTCGCGGCATCGAATTGCACTACAACCACATACACCAGGTGGGGGCGCTCTCTGCCAGAAATGCATACGGAGTCGTTTCTACTGGCAGCATGCCCACTGCAACGACGGGGAAAGTGCACGCTAATCCCGGTACCTCCTCGTCTCAAGCAGATTAATCATGCTCCCTATGGTGGGTCATAGCCCTAGTGGCCGCTAGCTACAGGACCAGCTGCTTGGGCAAGATTGCCGTGCCTCTACCAATACCTGCCGCGAGGTTGGGGTCCGCCATACGGATCGTAGCCAGCCGGCCCGTAGGGTGATCCTTCCCCACCACCATATTGCATTCTGCCGAATCCACTACCTCCACGCCCAAACGCCATTCCTCCCCCAAACCGTGCTCGACCGACCGCGCCGCCGCCGTAAGCTGAGCCTGACGCGGAGAGATCACCTCCCATCGATCCCATCATGCTAAGACCGATGCCACGCCCCTGCGCGGCGGTTGGTTCATGAGTCTGATCGCCGCCGTCACGAACGCCTAGGCCGAGCATTTGCACCGGATCCTGCTCATAAGGCAACGGACTTGCGCTGGAGTCGTCGGCGTTGCTCAGTTCGTTATTGGCAGATGTTGGCTTCTTTGGCCCGCTAGTGTTATGTTGCTTCTTGCCTTTACGCCGCACGAATGCTTGCCGATCGCGGTCAACGTAGCCTCCGCCGTGGACGAGAAATGCGTTCTTCAGCCAGTCGGCCATGCGTGGTATGGAAATTGATTGAGTGGGTAAGGTTTGGTGCAGAAGAAGGGTGCGGTAAGAATGGCTAGGATCGTTGGCTACAGTGTATGCGCCATGAACCGCATTGACCTAAGCAGTCGATACGCACTGCGATAGCTGACTTAGTCAAGCAGCACAATGGCCGCGTGACTTACTGAGTCCATTGCAGACCATACTAAGCGTACCGGATCGGAAAGCTCGGCTTGCGCGAGCCGCACATCAGTTTGGTTCGTGCAAGAGAAGAGACTCGGGTACTGGTACTGTGGCCATGTCAGGACTGCCATCTGCTGGGGCACGACGGTGTCTCCTTTTAATTGCTGCAGCGGCGAGCACGTGTCGGGAACTGAATGAACTTTTCACGACCGTGCAGTGTTGGGCATAAGTCTACACGTAGGAGCTGTCGGCGCTCCCACAGCTAAGTACTTATACCGCGCCCCATCCTGGACTGACGTGGTGTAAATGAGAGACTAGAAGGGATAGTCCTCGTCGTCGTCATCGTTGTCGTCTTCGAACACGCCGCCAACCCCACGTCGAAGTGCTGTACAAGCTCAATGAAATGAAGCATTATGCACAACTCTCTTGGACAACAGGTAAGAGCCGTCAAGTACGGCTTCTTCAAGAGTTAGGCTAGGCTAACCAGCAGACGTTCGTGAGTGCCAGCCTCACGCAGTCCTCCGCGTTCCGACTAGAAGCCGAAACCGCCATCGTCGTCGTCGAAGTCGTCATATCCTCCCTGTCCCTGTCCGTGGCCATGGCCGCCATGACCGTGGTCGTGTCCATGGCCGTGCCCTCCCCCTCCACCAGGAATCATGCTAGGGACGCGTCAGCCGTGTGTCTGGCCCACATCTTGAAGAGATAGCGCTTACTGGAGAGGCCAGCCCGCGTAAGGCCCGCCGCATGACCCATTCATGTGAGCCATCAATCCGGGGTCCATGCCCCCTCCGCCGCCACCTCCCATCATTCTAGAAGAACGTCAGCGACCTGTTTGCCTTATTTTGAGGATTAGCGCTCACCC